>CM034157.1:345938782-346538782 GCA_019776745.2 Taxus chinensis
TCTCCAAATTTCTTAAAATTCATAGTAGGTTTTGTTGTTGTACTTTTCTTACAATTTTTGGATATGTTTCCCACATTTTTCCATCAAGTTTCCTTTGGTGCCAAAAGTGATGGTGAACTAAAATTATGTTTCCTCTTCTCATCACAGTGAGTGGATATAGCTTGTAATTTCTACTCTTGGGAAATACCTTTTTCAAAAACCACCTCCATGGTTGAAGGACCATGTACATTCAGGTCCCTTCCTATGATGGGATTAAGTCCCATGATGAAATTTTGAATGTGTAATTTCTCATCAACCTGGTACTAAGGGACATATTTCAAAAAAATTGTGAACTTTTCCTTGTAATCTATTACAGATAACTTACCCTGAACTAAGGTATGAAATTATGAAATCTTTTGATCATAGTATAGTTATGCCAACCAGTAATGTATAAAATAGAACATGAACTGATCCTAGGTGATGTTAGTTACATCAACCCCCATTTCTACCTTCCGGTTGTGCTACCAAGAGGAAGCCTCATTTGAGAGCTAATACACACCCCAAACTTCCTTAGTTTCTTAAGATAAGTTCCTGATAGTGAAATACTTCTCCATCTCATTGAGCCAATTCTATGCTCCATCACCTAGAGTTATCCCATCAAATTTTGGTGGAATAATATGATTTATATTGTTCGATAGTTCTACTATGAAATTTTCTCCTTTATTTTTAGGTTAATTTGGATTTGCAGTGTTGGGATCTGTTGCATTTACATTGTTATTCATAGCATTTTCATTATGATTTGCAGCATTAGGATCTGTTGTATTCACATCATTATTAGCATCATTAGGATCCACCACATTTGAATGACCCTAAGGCTACACAATACTATCACTTTATGTGCTTACTTCCTCAGCCAAAATATGTTGTTCAAGAATAGTTATTCGATTGCGAGTTTCTTGTATAACAACAAGTTCGTCTAATTTCCATGTTGTTGCTACATCAGCCCTAACAAGTTATTTGTTCACAACATTACCTATTTTCCTAACCATTTTGTATTTTTAGAAAAGAATAAAATTATGTGTTAGCATAAGGTCTAATTGCATCCAAGAGGTATAAACATTTATCCCTAATACCAAAATGTAACACCCATGTTATAATAACTCCAATTTTAGGGATTTAAAAAAAAATCCTTAACCCCATTTCATGCCTTCAATGATTTTAAACCAAAAACAATAATAATGTAGAAAGAATATAGTTTACTATCCAACTGATAACTTCTTAACCATGTGTCGTTGTAAAGGTCAATGTGATATACCTAATACTCTTTATCATCACTCTATCTGAGTATGCATAAATTATATGTAATTGGTTAACATATTCATTTAGGTTTAAGAAATGATGCAGTTCCAAGTGTCTACCTAAAAATCAATTAATTGAGTTTCATCTGGAATCTCACATCATTGTATTGGAACTCGATAAACTGATAGTGTATTCACCTAGAACACTATATAGACACCCATTTTTGGTATTGTTACCCCTCACCCCATGTTCACTCTCTATCATTTTTTCCTACATACATACCTCTCTTCCTTTTCGAATTCCCTTCTTCCCTCCTAAATTAAATTTATCCCACCTATCATTATTCCTCGTCATTATTCATCCATTAATCATCCCTAATCATGTTTATTTAATTCTAAATACTCATTTAATTTATTTCCCCTTCTTAAATCTTCCATTTGACCTTTCTATGCCATCATTTAATAATTTCACCTCTTTATGGCCTTTATTTAATAGTTTCCATTCTCCACCTACCTATTTACTCATCCTACGCAACCCTTATTCGTCATAACTCTTCAAAACCTCAATCATGCCTCTAATGTGCTCATTGGCTTGAGCTCACCACTATGCCACCGCCTAAATAGATGGATCTCCATAATCAGTGGTGAACCATCTAAGTCATCGTCGAACCTATAAATCCACCCTTACACCTCCCTTTCTTAGGATGAAATTTTGGAATCTTGGATCCTTTTTGTGATCTTAGCTTCATTCTTGAGTATCTTTGTAGTTGCCACAAAAATCTTAGATTACTCTTAGAGATATTTTATTTTAACCTTGGAGATTTGGGGAGATATCTTTCACCTTTGCATACTTTTATTCTTTATTACAATATTATCATCTATATTCTTCACTAATATCTTGTGCATGTTCAGGTGTTATCAAGAACTTCACCTTAGAATTTTGTTTTCATCTCCAGGTTTTCATTTTAGCCCATCCATTTTTGTCTAATCCCACATTATTCCTAGTCTCCGTCGACCCATCCTGCATTTTGTGGAATTTTTCTATCATCAGATCCCCAACCATATTTGATTTACTTTTTATGCATTTAGATCAGATTTGCATCTAGCATTTCAGTTTTTGTTTTGGTTCACATTTTGCTACATCCAATTTATCAATATCTGATTTTATTCATCTTTGTCAAAACTTGGGGTGATATCCATCCTAGGAAGTTTTCAATTCTCGGGACTGAATTTTCAGGAAACACACCCATCTATCTACTAATCCCTTTTTCATGTTGATTTCACTTGATTTACAGATAATCTAGCTTTCTGCAAAGAAGGATCTCTTGTTTTCACCCGTACACATCATCATCCCATCTCGAGGTACCCTAAACCCTCACATGTTTTGAGTTGCTTATTTTCTTTAGTATTAGTTCACTAATCTGAGTAGGAATGAGGAAATTTGGTGAACATTCTGGCATGCCCGGTGAGACCCACCCTTTCTTGGCGAGTCTTGTTATTTGTCTTTTATTTTTAATTTTATTTCTTCCATTTTATACTAACCTCACATGAAGGATTTTGTGTTGGATCACACTACTTTATTTCTTGTGTGTGTTGGATCACATTGCTTATATTGGGTTTTTACTTGCTTGCTTAAAAATTTAAAAAATCAACTAAAAAGGAAAAGTGTTATCCAAGTATTCATTGTATTTATTTCCAATATTTTTATTTTATCATATTGCATCTTATGTTTCTTTCTTTCATCGAATATACACCTTCATTTTGGATATGAAAATAACCCCTCATATTTGGTTGTAAATCTTGTTTAACTAGGGGGTTTAACATGTTGCATACATTTCATCATACAAATCTAAACACATAAACCAATTTACACATCTAAATATATCCTACTAGGTGGAACTATTGATATTTCATCACCCAATAGGAAATCCTCAATAGTGTTCTGGCCACATTACAATTTTTTTGTCTACTAGTATACTAGCTAAGCACCTGACTCCCTTACTTTTGTGGGACTATGTAGTGATGGGTAGGCCCCAATACCAAGCCTCGTACCAGTATACATCATAGATTTGTGCCTCATGTACCTAAGGGTATATCGAGGACTTGATGCAACCTAGAATTTATTAGATAACACCATAAACACACTGGCACATCACTTAGCCTAGACTGAATGCTCACCCGAAGTGTGCAAAGGTACCAGGTCCCTCTTTAGGGTTGTTGTAGCAAGATGTTAGTGTGATGAATGAAGAAACATATATATCCATAACTAATCCACCATTCTACAATGCATGCTACATTTAGATCTATGAAAGAACAAGCTTTAAACAGTAATCATGGTTGAATTATTAACATGCACTACTCAATTACACATAGGAATGACACTTAGATTCAACCAACATCTTCCATCTATTAAAAAACACATAAGATCCTTACAATAATGTCATTCTATACCAATGCACACATAGATCTGATACAATAATCCAATCATGTGCACATACCTCTATACCTTCATACATCCATCTCTCTTTTTATATCTTTTACTATGTACTTCATATCATATTTATAGGGTGGGTACTTCCCCTTCACCACTTATCTATTCCAAAAGTAGGCCGCATGCTATTAATAGCCATGCGTTGTTTATATGCATAGCCACACATGCAAGTGTGCTATCTATAGACCTCTTGCAGTTAACTAAAGTGACAATCATATTCTTATCTCATCTCCATGAAAAATGATTTGATCCAATCCTATAAATATATATAATGTGTGGTGTGCACGTCTCTGTATCATTGGTGTGTTCTGCATGCCATCTTCTAAAAATAGGTCTTCATGCTCAAAATCAGAAAAGTCCCAAAAGCTAAAGTTTCCCTCCGCGTGCAGGTCCTTCCTATCCCTCTGCACCCTTAATCTTGTCCTTATCTCCCATGTATACTTCTTGTGTGATCTCTAACTAGTATTCTCTAATCAACATTACCCCACACTAATCTCATTGTCATCTCGACAATGTTTATCTCCAAAAATTTAAGTAAAGAATAGAATAATGGAAAGAATAAAAATGAAAGAATGTAGATAAATAAATAAGTTTTATGAGGCTATGAGGTAGCCTCATCTGTATCAATTTGAAGTATCAACTCTGGATACACCTCCTTTATTTTAGCCTCCAAGGCCTACCATTTAGCGAGTGCTTGTTTAGATTTTTCTAGAATGTCCACAACAATGGAATCCAATTCATCCCTCACAATATCTCATTTTTCATTATGTAGAACCAACACAACACTATACATCGAGGTTATTCTTCCTTTTAGAAGATCCATATTTTATTCAATTAGCTTCCCAAGCTCTTCCAACCAAGTCTTATGTGGCTCTTATGCTGCTGTCAGGGCCTCGCGCTTCTACTTAACCATTGACAATATTTCTACACGGCCCAATGTCTCATCCTTCATTGATTTTTGGACCTCATTGTTTTCTTCTAGGGTCTTTATGCTGATAAGCACCTCTAGAGATGTGTATATATTCAAAGCCTGGTATGCTTTCTTCAATACTTCTTGTAGCACTTGCAGCAGCCCTTCATAGGATGCAATCTTTCACATCATTGAGGATTTCTCTCATTCTACCTCTTGCTATGACTTACTTGGCATTGTCATGTATAGAGGTTCATATTCAAGTACCATGTCCACCAAATTTCCTACATAATGTATTGCTGAGGGAAATGTCAGTGGTACCTTGGTCTCCAAGTGTGGCCTTTCTCTGATGACATTATCCCTAATCTCCTCTGTGATGCTGATAAATAATTAGTTCTTCTTCTACGCGAAGTCCCTCTCTTGTGTTATAGGTGCTATCTCCATGTTCTTTGTCTTTAGCTCCTCACGCAGGGCTTTGATTGTTACATCTTTTTCCATGTTTATTCTAGGAAATTCAGTAGAAACCTTTACTAATGCGTTGTTGACCTTCTCATCCAACATGACAGTAGGCTTTACCATCATGTGTCTAGCTTGTGGTGCCTTCTTCAACCATCTTGAAACACATGACTCTTCACATACATCAAAGTCAGACTCATCCATGTGGGTGTGTATTGACCATGATAGTTGCTTTCTAGTGCACACAATTACCATATCCTCATCCATTAACTTCCAGACAAATAAATCCTTCTATGCTATTGTTCTCTGGAAGTGGGCGTGGAAAATTTTTCCTATGTCCTCTGCATACCCCAAGGTTGGTGGAATGTGCTCTCCACTCATCCTCTTCAATCTAGGACCCTAGGGAATTGTAGCTTCAAGGTTAGGAGCTTGTCCTATTACATCCTGAGTAGTCACATGCATGGATCCGGAGGTTTCCTTTTCTTTTTCTTCTTTATCCTTCATCTCTTCATCTTTTTTCTCTTCCTCGTTTTATGTCTCATCTTCTTTCTCAAGTAGGGTAGGAGATGCACACTCACTCTCTTCTGATTCCTCCACATATTTATCCAACTTCAACTTTCTTCTCTTCTTTGGTTCAGCGGTCTCCTTGTGTGGAGATAGATGAGGTGATTTTTGTACCATTTATGGGATTCCATTTTGATTCATTATGCATCTGAACACTTTCTTAAATCTATAATCCCCCTTACTCAACCTTCGTATTTCCTCTTCTTCCTGTACTTGAGGTGGAGTGGCCACGTGCCATGATTCTTCTCTATCATAAGGTTGCTTTATTTTGTGCTCCAAGCCTCCACTATCATCTTGCTCCTCTTCTTTACCCTCTACTTCAACAAATTATGTGTGCCTTTGTGCCGGTATGTTTTCTATTGTGTTCTTACCCTTTCGTGGCCCTGGGAGAGCGAATTCATTCTCTACATACCTATTTTTCTCCATCTTGGGCTTCAGATGAAGATACACCAATGCTACCCCTACATCAGGTAGACTTATTGGCTTAATATTCAACACCTATGACATTATCCTCTCAGTGTAGGCACTTCTTCTAGGATACACATGCTTCTTCCTCAATGTGTGGTAGTTGTAGTCTACCTTATCTACATTAAATACCAGTCGGTGCATTTCTGTGAATCTATGAATAGATGCTTGGAAATACCTTGTAATGAATGCTTATGGAAATTTACACCAAGGGCTTTAGACTCCATCTCTCAATGGGAATTGTGTGATGTAGAAATGTTGATATACAACAGGCTGGACTTGTTTCCCTATTACTGATGATAGGTCCTTTAGGATGTGCCACTCTTCTCTAAATGCCACGTGGAGCTTGTCATACCATTTCTCTACCCTTTGCTTGACGTCATCTATCATGGCCCCTTTACATAGGTACTTGATGAACCTTTCAGCTAGTGAATTATTCTCCATGGGGTATTCCCATACCTTTTCCTTCGGCCCGTATGGTACTCCAATTTCCATGAATACTAGTGATAGTAGAATAGCCCCAAAGCTGATCTTCCCTCCTGTGCACGCTTCCTTGACTATTTGTTCTGTAATGTAGCCTACAATATTATAGATTGCCCCTTTTGACATCTTATTTGTAACATGTAACCACATAGTATTTACTTGTGACCACCACTCCTGATCATTCAAATTTGTAACAAGGTGTGTTGTTACTTACATAACCAGATAGTTCTTCAATTTTTCTATATCCATACTGCACAGACCCTTCAGGTATCCCAACTCCTGTTTGGTATTTAAGATCACAGATTTATCTACGAGATCATTCTTTATGTCCTCTCCTATGGCCTTCAAACTTGTAATTGATGAGATAAACACAGATGAGATTCTAACTATGTCCTGCAAAGTAGAAGTTCTCATGCACTCTCCTCATGAACCACTGATACAAGGGCTCATACTTCCCGAAATATAGAAGCTCATATAATTGGTAGACCCCAATTCTCCTCGAAAGCGTCTCACCTGCATCATCATAAATTGGCATGTCATCCACCATACGTTTGTTCATCCTAGTAGTGAGCAAGGAATCAAGCTCCTTCTTGTTACCCTCGGTCCTATGATTGCATTCACTCACTTTACTCTTTTTGATAGGTGATTCCCATTCCTGGCCAATGATGACTTCTTCTGGATATTTTATTTATAAAAAATCACTTTCGGGTGCCATCTCTTTTTCCTCAACGACCACCTTCTTCTTTCCTTTTTCTCCTGGTACAACTACCTTCTTAGGTGCCATATTTACCTTGAAAACATCTCCTCTTTTAAACATTATAATTTGTAAATCAAACCCTAGCTCGATTCAATCATGCCCTAGGTGGAAACTTTATTCCCTAACTCCTCTCTGTCTCCCTACTTTTCTCAAACCATTCACCACCAGGGACGCAAGATTCTTTTCACATAGATTTGTTTGTCACGCTTGGTTTCACACCCTTCACACCTTAACCCGATCACTTGGCTCTTTGCACTTAGTTCTTTCACAAATTCTCTTAGTCACAATGGTAAAAATGAATATGCATCCCATCCTTATATAATTTTTTCAAATTTTGATGCATTTATTGCTCCATCTACCAAATATCCTCTTATTCATTGACCAAATTCATTCATTCCATGTGGTACATCTTCACGCCCCAACTATAACCTTCTAGCACACCTTCCTACCCTCTAGTCATAGACTTCTCTTCAGTGTGTGCCCTTACACCCAAGTATCTTGTCATTATACCTTCTCTTAGTAGTTATTATGGCCTCCTCTTACCTCACGTTATACTATCATTTCATTCATCTCCATCCTTGGTCACTTTTGAGAAGTAATTTTTTTTTGTTGACTTAAAGCACACCCATCAAATCTTATTCCTTTCACCTTTCAATTCCCATAGTATTTTACATGGATAACTATAACCATCCCACACTAAAAGTATGTGCAGTCCTCTGCACATAAACATTCTTCACATAGTAATTAGCTTCATGCGTGCAAGCATGCTTACTACACAATAAAGACAACTAAATTGAAAAAGCATAGCAACAAATGAATGAAATACATTAAGGAAATACAAAATGGAAACCTAATCTAAATGGAAATACTACCTTATTACAAACACCAAGAAGAATTATTTATAGTAGGCTTCAACCTACTCTTGTTAAAGTAACTGGGTAGATGTGTTCCTCAAGTGCTTCTAACTAGCAAGCATCTGATTCAAGTATGTAAGTGATGCCATATGGCCCCAACCAATGTACTTTGAGCTTGTTTGGATAACACAATAACTTTGAGTCATAAAGAAGTACCATTTTTCCAATCTCAAACTTCTTATCCCTTATGTTCCTGTCATGCCATGCTTTCTTCCTGGATTTTTCCTGCTTCTGACTCCATCATGTTATGGCTCGTCGCTCATCCAGTTGAATCATCTTCTCGATACGCTCTTCTCAAGCATGCTCATTAGCTAGACCTCTAGCACATGAAATGCACAAAGAAGGTAACATAAATTATATAGGGAGAATGAATTTTGTGCCAAACACCAACTAAAATGGTGTGGCTTTGTTCAATCTCTTGTAAGTTGTTTTATATGCCCAAAGAACAGTTGACACTTTTTCATCCCAATCCTTTCTTCCAACATCAATTTTTTTTGTAAAATTCTAGCTCAAAATCTTGTTGAAAGACTTAGCAGTTCCATTTTCCTGAGGATGGTAGGGTGTAGTTTTATGGTGTGCAACCATAAAATCATCTAATAGGATCATGATTATCTCATTCAAAAAGTGTGTACCCCTATCACTTGTCAAGCTTAAAGGACATCCATATCTTGTAAGAACATTCTCCCATAGAAACCTAATTGTTGTAGTTGTTGTACAGTCCTTCGTAGGTGTTGCCTCTACCCACCATGTGAGATAGTCTGTGTAAGTAATGATATAGTGCGACCCAGTCCTACGTGCGGCTGGAAAAATAGGTCCTACAAAGTCAATGGCCCATTTCTCAAACATTTTAGCACTAGTAATTGGTCTTAAAGGAATATAATCTCTTTTCCTTGGTTTTTCCTAGGTGATGACAATGATCACACACCTTAGAATATTATTTACAGTCTTTATACAATGTATCCCACCATAATCCAACAAGTAAGATCTTCTGGGCAGTCGCATCACCTACATAATGGCCTCCTGCAATACCACCGTGGGATTCTTCCATAATAGCCTTGCACTCATGCTCTAATACAAAATGGTGTAATACTTCATCTCTTCTTAACTTTTAGAGGTCATCATTGATTAACATAAATGGTGTCGCGCGTATAGAAAGCTATTTCTTATCTAATTCCTTCATTCCTTTTGGTGCTACACCAATCTGTAGAAAGATAACAATGTCTTCTAATTCTGATGGTGCATGTTATAACCTATATGACTATGCATCTGGGATGATTTCTTTAATTTTCTGTGCCTCCTCTCCTGAGTTGATTCTAGATATATGGTCTAGTCCATAGTTACTTTTCCCTGGCTTCACCACAACTGTGAAGTCAAAATCTTGACATAGGAGTACCCATCTACATATGCACCCCTGTAAGATGGGATTGTTTACCAAGTAATCCAATGCCATGTGATATGTATAAAACACAAATGGTGTTTCTAACAAGTACTATCCAAACTTGTACAATGCATATATCATTGACAAAGCTTTGTGCTCTATAGTTGTATAATTCTATTCAGTAGGAGTCAACTTCCTACCAGCAAAACAGATTCGATGATTGACAATACCTTCACCAATTTGAGCTAACACAGTTCCAATGGCCATGCCAAAGGTGTCCACATGCACATAAAATGGTTTATCCCATGAGGGAAAGTGCAGAATGGGTGTGGTAGTAATTTTCTCCTTTAATATTTCAAACACGTGCTACTACGGTTCTCCCTAATAAAATGTACCTTTCCCCTTCAATAACTCTTCCAAGGGTGAAGAAAATTTGGCATACCATTTGATGAATTTTCTATAATATTATGTATGACCTAAAAATATGTGCACCTCACTTTGACTGGTAGGTGCTTCCAGGCCTAGAATGACTGCAACCTTAGCTGGATCAACTAGAAAACCTTCCTTGAAAATTATATCTCCTAATAGTATTCCAAATGGTGTATCAAATATGAACTTCTTGATGTTTAAAGAGATACTCAATTATCTGCACCATTCAAACATAAAGAAATTTTTTTCACAATGATCTTTCACAAGCCCATATACTATCCAATTGTTTAGGTAGACCTGTAAGAAATTGTCAATAAAATTTATGAATTCCTAAACAACTATGCACGAGAATACATCAGGTGCATTTTTCAATCCAAAATCCATCAAAGTATAGACAAAACTTCCCCATTCAATAGTAAATGTTGTCTTTTCTTGATCCTTTTGAGAAATCCTAACATGATGATACCTGAAAAACCCATCTGTGAAAGAATATATTTTGCGCCCTTCCACTCCTTCCAGTATTTCCTTAGTAAATGGCATAGGGAATGGATTTGTTACACATGTAGCATTCAAATCCATGTATTCCACACATATTCTAATTCTTCCATCCTTTTTGATACTAATCACCATTGGAATAACCCATTCTGAATTATCAAGGGGCTTGATAATTCTAGATTTCAACATTTTATCAATGTCTTCTTTTAGCTTTTCACACAAGTGAGGATTCATTCTATAAGGTCTCTTCCTAACTGGTCATGTACCATCATTAAGTTTTTCTTCATTTCCTTGAGTGATTTATGCATGCCTTTAAGTTCATGATACCCTTAAGGGAATAATTCCTGATAATACCTCAGTAATTTAATGATAATCGCTACCTCCAAGTCTGACCAGTAGTCTCAATGATGGCCTCCTTAGGCTCAGCCTCCGAACCTATATTCACCTTCTTTGTCTTCATGGGTTCATGATAGGAATAGGTATCCTTGTCTTGTAACATTCCCATTTTAAGACTTTTAGAAACAAGGGAAAATTTTTATTATATAAATAATGGTCCCTAATCTAAATTCATAATTTAGATCACACATTCTTTATCAACCTTTCATATAACAGATAACCGTATGCAACTGTAATGACTTGGTGTACTACTGATCTATTCATTTCATGACTTGGTAAACTACCAATCTATTCATGTTAAACATCAAGTATTGAATACTTTTTCATATACTACGTATAATTGGTTTTCTTACCTTGTTCAAGGTATTGAGTGATCTATCTAAGGATCCTATCTAAATATTTGTTACCAATATTCATCTCCATCACGAGCCTTAGGCTAGATGACATAGAACAATGCAACCAACAACTTGCGATACTTTGGCCAAAGATTTCTAACATACTATTTGTATTACTATTCCTTGACAACATACTTGTCAATCATGAATACATCCTTCACCCCACTCTATTGTTATCTAGAATGTCCTTTATTGACTTTCGCCAGTCCACTTGCCCAATGTTTAACCCTAGTTCAAGTTAACAACATATGTTATGATAGGGGGAGGCTCTCTAAAACTTAGGGTAAGTTGGCATACTGGGTTGACCTAAGTAAATCCCATGTGACAAGGTACCCCAAGTTTTAGAGGGCTACTCCATATCTTAACTATGCTACTACCCAAATGTAGAGATAAACTAAGATCAAGTCCAATGTGTGTAAATCTAGATGATCAATGCAAAAGGTTGTTACCATGTGTCGAATGCATCGCTGTATCCTCAAGAAGATCCTAATCTTCTTGAAGGTACAACCCTGTAGTTGGCATGTGCCAACATCCTACAAAACAGCCTCATCGAGATGTACATACCCAAGGAATTTATTAATTATTTAATTAAATTGGATTATTTAAATAGATTTCAGCCACCTGCCTAACCCTAATCCAACATTCCATAAGTTCTTTTCTAAATTGATTCATTTAGCCCTTTAAGAACTTTGTTATATTTATTTCCACGTTTACTATTTGAATATATAGTTAAACTATCAATTAAGCATAACTGCACAGTGTTATAATATTTCATATGTAAAGCATACATTAAATTTTTAGAAAGTTCAGCGCCAGAAGATATCCAAAATAAAGTAGACTTCATAACAAATGTAGTCTGATAAATTGAATTCATACTACCAAATCTTTGTGGTTTATGAATAGTTATGAAAGATGAAGAGTCTTTCATTATATGTAGGCGTTAGGGTTAATTCTACCCCTTGATCACATTTTTTTTAAATGTATATTCATCCTACTTTGCATTACTATGATTTATAGTTTATATAATGAAAATCACATTCTACAACTTTACAAGTTGTATCACAAGTAGGGAGATTGAACTTAATCCCCTTAATCCAATCTTATTAAAATTTAACCTTTAATATAAATAATATGACGATTGACAACAAGATAGAACCCATCTCTTTCATACAAATACAAAGTAAATTACACAACCAATACTGGTAATATCCCACTTTTCAATTTATCTTATAACCATTACATTTACAAAACTTATGCATTTAGGTATATTGCATAACAACTGTCTTAATTATAAAAGAATACTACTTTTCTTTTCCAATATAGTCTCAAGAACAAATCAGAGTTCTTCACAAGAAATAAACTGAAATTAGCCAATGTTTCATATAAGTTTTGCCTTCTTTATCACTTACGAAGTCCATCTAAAAAAATTGCTAACACGGATCAGTTCAATGAACTGAGCATGATAAGCACTAAGCCTTAAAAAGAAGTGCATTCCAATAATTGTTTCATTAAAACAACTCTGCTTTAATGAGATAATTATTATATCGTAATTAATATATCAAAAAGCAATGGAAAATAAGTACATTCTAAGTAATTTATTTCACTTCCAAGAAAGGTGATAATATAATCCACCATATTAGCCTTATAAAATAGATTCTAATTGATTAAATCAATTATCCTTAGGAAAACAATCTATTGTAACATCTCATTGTTCCCAAAATTTCATAAAAGTAAACAACATTTATCTTTGCTTCAAGCTACAAGAAGAGTTTAAAGTATGGTTCAGATTAGGATAACACATCTATCTCCTAGAAAAAGAAGAAGAAGAATTATTATAACTAGGCCCAACACAACACATCCAAGAACAAAATAGATTCAAAACTTGATTTAACTGTTTCTTTCAAAATATAATTACCTTAAAAATTTAACAATTAAGATATTCATCCGAGAAAAATTTCATTTAATCCAAGAAGAATAGAGGATCAATTGGTTTATCTGTGAGTTTAAATCTACTTTGAATATAGAAGTTAAAATTTTAGAGATCTGAAACAATGTTCAAATATCAAGGCAAAATCATATAGGGTTACCCTCTACTCTACATCATCCAAAGATAATTCTAAAAAAGATAGAGGGCAAGAGACAGCTCACTCATCTCAAACTAACAAGTAAGGTCCTACCAAACAATAGTCTGCCAACAAACTGACATTTATAGTTCAATAAAACAAAATAATATAACCTCTTCCAACATCATTTCTACAAATGATTGTGCAAAAGAAGACCAAACAACTCATACTGGTATCCCAAGGTCAGGTTGCATTTTTGCATTACAAAAAGAATAACCAATTCTTGATTCAACAAATTATAATACAAAAACTATTTGAACAAAGTCAAGTAATCCCTTCATAACAGTATACGGTACTAAATTACTAAGTTCTTCTCATAAATGAAACTTAGAGTCTATTATTAGAGGTCTAAGATACAAGTTTCCTCGAATAGGGAGAAAAAGGCTACTCCCAATTGAATACCATCAACATCTCAGGAAAGAAGAAATAGTTCTTAAAATGAATTACAAATTTATTCATCAAACTAGAACATTTTTCTATTGAGATCTCTAAGAGTTTTCCCAATGACTCATCTAATTGTTCTCCAAATTTTGTTTGAGCAAAAACTCAACAAAATAGTTGTACATTTTAAGCATTTAATACAAGTAGAACACAACTCCATAGTTATAGAATAGGGTTGACACAAGTCCTAATAAAGTTTAGAACTTTACAATTAGACAAATCCAAGTGCAATGAAACATACAAACTTCCATTTAATAGTTGGAAATTCCACTAAATAAAACACAGGTACAGAGCAACATACGGCGTCAAAAAAGTCCAGATTTAGCCAACAATATAAACACTGGTTCATAGAGACAAATGATTCCCACAATAGTTTGTATCAAAACACATAACCCAAATGCTAGCCTTTACAGTCTCAAGGTTCCTACAAGGTTCAAAACCTACACAAGTAATAAAATACGAATGCTTGTAATTTACTAATCTATAATAACTGATCCAAAATTTCTCAAAACAATATAAAACATGGCTACAGAGACCTATATTATCTCTTGACAGAACTCAAGTTTCACCCAAGTTCAAGCCCAAAAACAAGTATTTAGTATTCAAATACCGAGTATATTATGAACTGACGATAACAGTTCAAATTATCACCAAGAACTAAGATATGAGCACCAAGATTTATACATTCTTTAACAACAGTCCAGAGATATACAAAATTCCATCATGGTTTAAAACAACAAGAAAATCTATCAACAGTTCTCACTAAAACCAGAACTGTGTTCCAAATATAAAACGAGCACGAATGCAAGCTCCATTAATACACAAATTCAACTCAAGCTCATGATCAACAAAACACAAATTCCAGCAAGTTTAGACAGAACCCAAAGATCTCAAAACTCTGAACCACATCTAAATAGCAACGAAGATTTATTTAAATAGAATAATTCAATTTCCCATTCTAAAATGAAAAATCCAAGCTACAAAGATACATTTTTTCATACATTCTCATTTTTAAGAACTATACATGGTAAGTTTCTAAACAGAACCCTATTTAACATGGAATTCAAAACCAATACCATAGATTTAATAAACCCAACAAGCCATTAACTAGATAAAATAATAAAACCAAAAAATCTCAAAAGAGCAGACTTGTTTTAATGAGACATTTATAGGAAAGCAAGAGATGTTAAAGTTTTGAGCCTATCATGCCTGATAGCACTTCTGCCAAGTCGAAGAGAACCTCTAGCCGAGAACAAAACTTCTCCTTTTCTCCATGAAAAATTAAATAAACATGTTCTTTTTCCATCATGCCTCCTATATATTCCACGAACTTAAAATAGGTTTAAAACCTCAAAAATAGCCATTAAGTGCAGTTCTATCTTCTAGTTCAAAAAACCAGTGAGCATGCAGAGCAAAAATCATGAAACATGCAAAGTGAAACAACCACATACCAAACCATTTGCATGCCTTCCAAGGTAGTTAAAGCACGAAAAATAAAAATAATCAATTCCATTAACTCCTATTTTCCCACCTATCCTCCCTTTCCATCGCCTTTCACGTTTAGCTATTGCCAGATCAAATTTAACAAAGAATCCCATTTTAATGGAGCCTCCACCTAATCCTCTACCAAGTTCACTAACCCCTGCCAAAGCTAGTAGTACCTCCATGAAATTAAAACCTTATCAATATATTTAATGCCTTAGAACCGTCGCCTACAATGTATGCGACCACCTAATTCCCCATTCAAACCCATTAGTTTAGGATAGATCATATTGCTTAGGTTAGACCTTAGCTAGATTTTAGAATATATACCTTAGGTTATAACCCCAAGCAACAATTATCACAATAGGTCTTAACACATAGCCTAATGTAGTTTTCACATAGGCTAGATTAATTTACAACACTATAGTTTTAGGAATTAGGTTAGATCATAATATAAACTTGTAGTATTAGGTTCTAGGTAAATTTTTATAGCTTAGAAACCTTTCCAAATTCTTAAGCACCGAGCTTATGTTAGGATGCCAATCAACAAAATAAAATTAGAATAGGAAGATTTAGGTTAAAATAGGAATTATGTTACATAACATAGTTTAGGTGGTAAATATTTTTTTACCTATCTTAGGATTTTGTAGGTTAGTCCTCTTTAGGATCCTATATATTTCCTTTTCCATGAATAACTACAGTTAGTTTGTGTCAACATTTTCCTGCCACAATCAAACTGAAAAGATCTAAGCATGACATACCATTGAATAGAACACGTTCATACAATAATCAAATAACTAGTACCCGTCAAAGTGAAGTCATATGTCTATCAATTCCTAGAATGTCGATTTACCATTCATTCTACAGATAAGATTTTAAAACATTCCTTGGATAACTGAAATTGATCTAAGGATGAGTCAGATTGGTAGATAAGTTTACAATTCATAAACCAGATTGCAACCCACCTATAAGAAATGAAAAATTGTTTCAGGGAAGCCATTCCAATTTAGTCAAAGGATCTTAAGAACAAAAGATGATTTACCCATATCAAGTATGATCTCCAAAATTCAAAAGAACGCATCTTTATAAGGAAAATCACATGTCAACACTTGAAATGTAAAGGAGGAAAATAACAACTATCAAGGGTGTTACATGTCTGCACTATCCAAGACCTCACACACCCCTTGTGAATGTTCAATATCTAGGTTCTCAACTTCCTCATCATCCACGATGTAAACCATATTTCCTTTCTCTTTTTCAAGGAAAACATGTTTAAGTAGTATGGATTTCACTTATTCTTCCCTTTCAAAACATGCTCTGAACTCTGCCTTACCAAATAATTCTGGAATATACTCTTCTACCTTTGCACTATCTCCCATAGTTAAGCACTTGACAAAAATTAATGCCTCTTCTATTAGAGGTTGGGAAGAAAAGTAGTCAAAGGTTTGGATCATTCTTGTAGTCAAATTTTGTCAGTTTCCAATCTCTATATGTAGTTCTATGTATACATACCAAACACATGTGCATCCTTGTAGTGTAGAGTATAATCTATGCACCCAGATGAAGGTGGTAATGCTTCTTATCCTGTTATAAAGAGTCTCTCACACTGCTGAATGTGATTTTGAACAAGTTGTTCACCATGATAAGTGCAGATCTGCATAGGTGCATTATTCGTTACAAACCTAATAGATAGGGTGATTCCAATCTCTTCCCATTTTATAAGATTATCTTTGTGGACTACCCACTAGCGTGTTGTTGTCTCACTCAAGGTATATACTAATATATCTCTTCTCTTGATTTGATTTGTCCACCATGTTTCCATAGCTTTCAAAAATATAGGAAGATCTTCTACCCCTATATACCAAGGTATTGTGCTACCTATCCGTTGAAATGAACAAAGTCCATTCTTGTGCGCAACTGTTCTTTTCACCTCACACCCTACTAGTTCATATGTACCATAAGCCTAATTGTCACAAGAAATACTCATAGTATCACTAATAAAATGAGAATCCTCCCACTATAGGATGCCTTATTTTGATGGCTCATTGACCTCTAGGTCTTAAATAGCGCATACATAAATTTTGTTTAAGTCCTCCTCACTTAGAGGCTCAACATATGGTGTAGACTTCCCATCTGTTAGAGGTATCACAAATCTTTCCTCCTTGTTCTCAAATATTATATACCCCTTATTAAATCTCAAGTTAGCATTATTCACATAACACCAAGGGTGTCCAAGCAAGGCTAGAAATTTTTCTGCTTCTGCAAGTGCTAATACCTCAAAATCCCTAGTGAACTTGGCCCCTTGTATAGTTATACATGCATCCTTCAAAACTCCTATGGGAGTGGCCTTAGTCTTGTTTTCCATAAACAACACATTAGATAATGGTTGCAATGGGGGTCTCCCCATTTGTACCCATGTATCTAATTTAAGCACATTTACTTCCACACTTGTATCAATCAATATGTTTCTCAGTAGCCACTCATCCACAATAGCATTTAGAGTAATTTCCTTGTCATAGTCAATGCTATCAGGGGGAATATTTGCATGCAAAATCTATTGTCTGGTCTCAATACTTACGTACAGAGTGTTCCCTTTTAACCAACTTCCTAATAGTGGAATAATGTTCTCTTGGCGCAACATTTTGCACACTTATCTTAGATCATCGATATTAGTTTTGACTGTCTCTGATGCTTTCTTCTTCTTCTTTAAGTATTGTATCTCACCCTAAAGATTCCTTATCACTTCCATGGTATCATGGTAAACTTCCTTCTCATGAGTAGGAACTGGGTACCTTACATACAAAACCTCCTCCTTTTTGATCATTGGCTTCTGGTGCAATGCCTCTCTTGTGCATGTTGCTTCATCTTATGTAGTAATCTTCACTTTCAATGCCTCAAGTTCTTCTACTATCTTGGGCATCCAATGATCTTCTACCGCGCATTAGATTCTAACCATCCGGACACTTTTTTTTCTTGCTTATGTTGCTTACTCAAATGCTCATATAAGTCTAGGCACTCTTCATAGCTATGGTTCTTTCCACAGAAAGAACATGCAATATTCTAAGGATATTCATGCCTATAGTGGTCGGGAGATCCACACGTATAACATGTTCCATGAGGGAACTCACCTATTCCTTCACCATGGCCTTGTCCTCCATATCCACCATGATATCCATGTCCCCTTCCATGACCTCCTTCAAAATGCCCCTCAATCCTCTCATAGCACATTTGATTATGATCCTGATCTTGGTGCTCATTCTTACCCTTAGAATTATTTCTTACACTTGTCTTTCTTACCCCAATATCTATAGCATCCTAGATCCGACCAATTAACTGATAATCTTCAATATCATGGGTCATGGACCGAAAAATATTACAAAATAAAGATACATTCTTTCTTATCACGTGATGTAACAAAGGACAATGACTAGCATCATGATTCAAATGATAGATCTCATAATCCAAAACTAATGAGCATACAGATCTACGAGGGAAACTATCTTTGGTGTGACCTTCCACTTCACAATCTGTACAACAAATTCCTGAGCATGTTTCATAAGCTAAATTTGTTGATAACTTCTCTAACTGCTTTGCCATAATTGTGATCTATGCCTCTAAGAATGGACTAACACCAGTGTCAATGCTCTCAACTACCTCAGCACACAAAGTAGCTTCCAGTGCTTCACGCGGATCAGTGTATGTCTTATGTGACAATGCCCTTCTAAATGGTGTAATCAATCCTCCAAAAAACCATTGTGCATGTTGGCTTGCATGAATATCATAAGATAGCTTAGATAGAAGTGTCTTAAAATGGGCATCATACTCATGTAAAATCTCAGTAGTGCCCTACTTTATATCCTTGAATGTGTTGATACTTTTATACTTCAATTCAGGGATATGGAACTCTTTCAAGAAATAATCCTTCAATGCTGCATAATTCATGCAAGTTTGATCGGGGTCAAACTTCCTATACCAACTGTGTGCACATACTTGTAATGTAGTAGAAAATTGACTTTTTTTTCACTCAGAATCTATGATCCCTTTAGCACACCACAAGATCTCACACATATGCACATGCTTAGTAGCATCCTCTATTCCTTTATACTCTAGAAGATGAAAATACATCTCCATATAAATTTTTTTTGGCTACTGCAAACCTTGACCACGTGATCCAGAACCTCCTGTGTTTCCTCTGCCTCTAGAACCACTAGATCCACTAGAAATAGAACCACCTATACCTCCTGATTCTACACCTGTAGCTAGAATAGGACTTGTAGATATACTCCCCTGTGCTCCGATAGTAGTACTATACTGAACCCCTATAGTCTGTGAGGTAGTTCCACTTCTAGAGGTGAATCCAAAATTCTACGTGCTCACGTTTTGTGTAGATGATGCACCTAAGAATGTTCCTCCAAATATCATTAAAGCCATATATCCTACCATTGATGTACTTGTTCCCTGACTTACTCCTACTCTCCTACTTCCCAAGTTATCTTGTTGGTTACTTGTCATACTAGGTACTGGAAAACCAAGTGCAAGGGCTAGGTCACTAGGTGGATTAAGATGTGCACCCATGGCCTAGGTAGTCTCTAATAGCACACTTCTATGTGAGACCAAGGGAGGATCTCTGTCATATTTTCCAAGATGGGGGAGTATGCTCTTGCTCCATGTCTTCTATGTGAGCTATAAATCCTTCATGATTCATCTCTCTCCTTAATGCCATACTTTCTACAATGGAACATTGCTTATCTATCTCCCTCTCACATACCTCATTATACTTAAGTCACATCTCTTCTCTCTACCTCTCTACCGCTAGGTATGCCATCTTTCACCAAACCTGTTCCTACCCTCACGTGTGCTAAAGTTTAGTTATCCATAGGTTTAATCTCCAAGTTCAAAGTTACCATCAAGATCTTGATCACCAATGAAAAACCTTGCAGATATACTCCTCTTAGATACCACAAAAACTAAAATTTAGCTACCTCCAGGCAAGAATACGTCAAAATTGAATATTCCAGAAAATAACTATTTAGAACACCACAAAACCACATATCCACAACATGAGTCCAGATCAAATCAGCATCATAAAGGGCCTGAAATTCTTCTTGTGTCCAGACAAGTGCACGATACCTCCAATTCCACTGAGATGCATAAGCAGTAAGCCACTCGTATATTTCTACTAGAAATATAACAAAAAATCTCTCGTATAGGCTATCATACATATTCTATTCTACAAAAGTGCATGCGTTAAAATCAGATCCACTGTTGAACTACCATGCATATTCTACCTCCAGATTGTGTATCCACTCCTCAATACTTTCTAGAGTTAGCCAATACATCTTCATTGCGAACCATCCTGAAAACAACTGAAAAAGAGGTCTCGGTAACGAAACCAATGATGTAGCCTAGAATTTACTAGATAACACCCTAGGCACGCTGACACATCACTCAGCCTAGACTGAGCTCTCACCTGAAGCATGCAAAGGTACCAGGTCCCTCTTTAAGGTTGTTATAGTAGGATGTTAGTGTGATGAAGGAAAAAACATATATATCCATAGCTAATCCACCATTCTATAATGCATGCTACTTTCAGATCTATGAAAGAACAAGCTTTAAAGAGTAATCATGATTGAATTATTAACTTTCACTACTCAATTACACATAGGAATGACACTTAAATTCAGCCAATATCTTCCATCTATTAATAAACACAAAATATCCTTACAATAATGTCAGTCTATATCAATGTGTGCATGGATATGATACAGTAATCCAATCATGAGCGCATACCTCTATACCTTCATACATCCATCTCTCTCTCTGTATATTTTTTACTTTTTACTTCATATCATATATATAGGATGGGGACTTTCCCTTCACTGCTTATATATTACAGAAATAGGTCACATTCTATTAATAGCCACACATCATTTATAGGCATAGCCACACATGCAAGTGTGCTTTCTATAGACCTCTTGCAGTTAACTAAAGTGACAATCCTTTTCTTAGCTCGTCTCCATGCAAAAAACTTTGATCTAATCCTTTAAAGAAAAAAATGTGTGGCATGCAAATATCTGCATCGTTGGTGTGTTCCGCACACCATCTTCTAAAAATAGGTATTCATGCTCAAAATCAGCTAAGTCCCAAAAGATAAACTTTCCCTCCACGTGTGGGTCCTTCATGTCCCTCCACACTTTTGATCCTGGCCTTCTCTCCCACATGGACTTCTTGTTTGATCTCTAACTAGTATTCTCTGATCAACAAGATTATAACCTAAACTACCTGAAACCATCCATAGATTTTTGTTTCCTAGGCTCCCTTCAAGCCTATTTTTCAATTCTTTTACACATCTCTAGTAATCAAGATAATAAAAATTATGTTGTGTGATTTGTTTGATCTAATTAAAAATCAGCATAGTTTTGTTTATTGTTTTTTCCATGCCAGTTATTACAATATCCCAATAAAAACAATTGGAAGAAAACATGACATCAAACAACACCCCAATTTCCACTCCCACTTCCTTTTAACAAAATTTCTACATTTTCCATCCTTACTTCCACCCCTTTGGTCATCTCTTCCATGATTATTCAACCCATAATTTCCATTCCCACTCTTCAACAAGTTCAATTAAACCAATCAAACACTCATGTAGAAACCAATCCCTTTCTTTATCATCAATACTTTCCATCTATACAGGAAATACCTCCTTCTATGACCTCTATCAATGCTGCTAGGCCTCCTCTCATTCCTCATGGGTGTGTGGAATTACAAGATCTTCTCAATACTAGTACAGTTTCCCTTCATGACTATCTCCTTCACAAGACCACCAACCTCCCCATTAATGGACCCCATTTACAAAAAATATATGCTTACCATTCATATCCTGAATCTATGCAATTCCTTACATCACAAATTGTTGTTTTCATTTCTAGAGCCATGAGTGAACTTACTAGGTCACAACATGAGCTTAATCCTAATCAAACTTCTTCCTCCATTCCTCATAAACACCAAAATACTCAATTAGTGGTTCCCATCTCTCCTGATTTTCCTCGTGTCAACACTACCATCACTTCTTCTATCCCCATCACCTCATCATCTACTATAATCATTTGTGCCCACATTTAATCATCTCAAGAATCTCACTTGATTCCTCCTATATTTGAATAACTTAACACAACTCTACCCCTTATCTATACTTCACATTTCTATGATAGTGTGATCACCTCACAAACCTATCCATCTGAATCAATGCAAACTAATCAACCTCCTCCTTGAGGCATTTATCACTACATACTTCCCACTTAACCAAATCAAGTATCACAACCACCCGTTACTTATATTCTAACTCATCCCATATCAAACCAATCAAATGTCCCCATATCTCAACAACTAACCCAATATAATAAATCTAACCACATTGTGGGCCCCTGAAATATTGGCTACGTATAAAAGGGTGCATACACGTGCAAGGCCTAGCTGAAAAAAGGTGTGCAAGGATAAGGTGCATAGGAAAGGGTTTAAGGAAACCCGTAGCACACGTGTGGACAAAGCCAAGGTTCCAGGACTTAGCCATATTGGGAATTTTTGGTAGGATATGAGAAAAGATTGACCCGACTGTGCATGCAAATTGGATAAGGTGCCAACCTAGTGACAGGTTGGCCCATGAAGGAATATACCCAGTGGTAGAGGCTTATAGAAGGACATCATGGCACAGAGTAGTGATCTTAGGCTTGGAGGAGCATGTGCTCCTATAGGACCACATTCAGACACATGGCGATGGATCTGAGGCCGCAGGAGAATGATTTGGCAAATCAAAGAGGCTATATATACAAGTGCTTACAGAAGTAAAAGACACACTTGAACATATAGAGAAAGGGTGGAGCTCTGCAGAAATACTGCAGCGACTCTGCTAGTTTGGGAAAATAGGGTAGGAAAGAATGTATCAGGGGTTGGGAATTATAATTTTTCTTTTGAGGGCCTAGCTATATAAGTCTAGTTATAATGCATGACTTTGGTCTGGCATCCCAAAGTCATAGCAGCAACTTTTCTTGAAGCATCTAACAAAGAAGACTTGGATAAACCTGTGAAGGTATCCTTGGATAAACCTATTGAAGCATCTAACAAAGAATACTTGGATAAATATATGAAGCTATCCATGGTGGTGAACGAGCAAGATGGCTCTGTGAAGATTAATATAGTCCCTATTGAGAAATTTCAGAGTAGTATGGTAGTCAAGAAAGATAATCAGTTGTGCATCACTAAGGAAACTTCGAACAAGGACTGTATGGCTCTTAAAGAACCTTTAAAGAAAAACTCTCCTCGAGGAGATGGTAATGCAGATCTACTTCCTTGTTCCAGTAACATAACAGCGGTTTCGTCGGCTTGTTTCAGCACCAGATCAGCTGCTACTCACACACTTGACAGGATTCAGAAAGAATGTGAAGAGGGAGTAGTTATGCCTATCATGGATATGGAGGATCTAGATTCTAGATTCACAATGGTCATTTCAAAAAATAAAAAAAGAATGAAGGTTTTGAAATGATCCCAGAATCACTTTACAGTGATAAAAAAAATAAAAAAGACAATTGGGACACCTCTACATCCAGAACAACTAGATCTTCTGCTAGATGAATAGCTGACTTTGGAGGAAGTACAAAAAGAGGAAGACCCTCTAAAAATACTCTTAGATCTAAAAGAATGGAGAGGGACATTGCAGATGGAGTTCAACGTCAGTTGAACCATCAGGCAATTCCAACCACCAATCATTCCAAATGAAGATTATTTCTTGGAACATAAGAGACCTAAATGGAAACTCCAAGTAGAGAACCATCAAGGAGGTACGGGATTCTAGTAATCCTAGTATTCTGATTCTACAAGAAACTAAGATGAAAGATAAGACCCTTGAAACTATTAAAGAGAGTTTTTGGGATAACTCTGAAATGGCGGCTGCTGATTCCCAGGGATATTCTAGAGGACTGGCTACTCTTTGGGATAAAAGACACTGTACTGGTATGGTTCTCAATGCTAATATTAATCATCTTGCAATCAAATTTGTTACTATTAAGAATAAGGGTGAATGGATCCTTTCTAACATCTATGCCCCTAATTCGGTTAGTGGTAGAAGGAATCTTTGGGCTGACCTTAAAACATTTAGAAACCAATATTGTTCTGCTAACTGGCTTATTATGGGGGATTTCAACTCCCCACTAAACCCAGGTGAGAAGTTTGGAGGTACCTCCATCTTTTCTACTGGTATGGAGGATTTTGCTGATTTTATTGCTGAACATAACCTTTTAGATGTGGATCTTCATGGAAATAAATACACTTGGAATAATATAATGTTGGGAAAGGAGTTTATTCAGGTGAGATTGGATAGGGCTCTAATTTCAGTGAGCTGGATTCTCAGTCAAGACTTCCACCTCTCTTCCCTACCCAGAGTTGGATCGGATCATAATCTGATTGCTTTAAATTTTCTCAATTGGACTAAACCCACCGGAAGCTCATTCAAATTTGAAAAGATGTGGATGGAGCATGAAAATATCTATGACAAGATAAAATAATGGTAGGGATGGAATGGTGAAGGCACTGCTCAATTTAGATTGGTTCAAAAGCTCAAAAATGTCAAAAAGCAAGTCAAAATCTGGAATAAAAGTGTTTTTGGTAATGTATTTGACGATAAAAAAAAGTTAAAACAAAAGCTTCAAGATATGGAATTAAAAATGGATACTATGGGGAGATCGGCTGAAGATGAAGTTAATGAAAAGAATATTCTTTCAGAGTTGCATACGATCTGCAGTAGAGAGGAATCTTTATGGCAACTTAAATCTAGAGCTATTTGGCTCAAAGAGGGAGACAGGAACATGAAGTTCTTTCATATGAATACTCTGAAGCACAGAGCCTGTAATAGGATCTTAGAAGTTTCTAAAAATAACGAAAATATCATAAAAGATCCCAATAGCATTAAGAAACAAGCGCTTGATTTTTATAAAAAACTTCTTGAAGAGAGGAATATCATCAACTCTGAAGCTATTTCCTTTATGTTGGAGGCCATTCCCCAAAATAAAATTGAGGATCAGAAATTCAGAAGTATCACCAAAGTGGTCACACTTGAAGAGCTGCAAAAAGCTGTTTTTGCTTTAGAGGGTGACAGGGCTCTTGGTCCTGATGGGTTCTCTATAAATTTTTTCCAAAAATTCTGGGAAATCTGTTCAGAGGATCTTCTCAGAGTGGTGAATGAATTCTATAGAACGGAAAATCTTTTAAAAGATCTTAATAACACTCACATTGTGTTGGCTCCTAAAAAATGGATGCTAAAGATTTCAAGGAATTCAGACCTATCAGTCTTGTGAATGCCATATATAGAATTTTTACCAAAATTATTACTACTAGACTTCAGCTCATTATGAATGATCTCATCTCAAGGCATCAGAGTTGCTTCATCAAAGGCAAGATTATACAAGACAGAGTGATTATGGTTCATGAAACCATACATTCCACGGAAAATAATAAAAAGGAAAATATGGTCCTTAAGCTTGATATGAATAAAGCTTTTGACAAGGTCTCTTGGGTTTTCCTTGACAAAGTCTTAACAAAATTTGGGTTTCCGAAAAAAATTAGAAGAATTATTAAGGCTTGTATCTCTACGGCCAGATTCTCTGTGGTTGTTAATGGTGAGCCTGTGGGTTTTTTCACTAGTAGCAAAGGACTTAGACAAGGGGACCCTATCTCCCCCTTACTCTTCATTCTTTTGGCTGACAGCCTTAGTAGAATAATTGGAAAAGTGGTTAAAGATGGGCTTTTAAATGGCTCTAAGCCCACTTCCATCAGCCAAGCTGTCTCCCATCAGCAATTTGCAGATGACACTATCCTTCTTCTTCTGGCATCAGTCATTGAAGCTAAGGCTATCAAGGCTTTACTATAGCTCTATGAATCTATTTCTGAGCAAGAGATTAATTATGATAAAAGCACCATATTCTTTTTCAACACTCCTGGGGAAAGGTAGCTCAAAATTGCTAAAATTCTGGGCTGTAAAATAAGTGCACTTCCAGCCACTTACTTGGGCCTCCCTCTCGGCACTAGGAAAGTCTCTTACAAGGTGTGGGATGAATTATTGGAGAGATTCCAAAAAAAAATGGCTGGTTGGAAAGGAGCCACTTTATCTAGTTCTGGTAAGTGCCTGCTCATTAAAAGTACTCTTCAAAATCTGCCCATCTATGTCATGTCGCTCTTCAAGATCCCATCTTCCTTCAGAGATAAAATTGAAAGGATTCAAAAAAAAAATTATGGCAAGCCATGGAAGAGAAGTTCAAATTTCACTTAGTGGCTTGGGATAAGGTTTGCACCCCAAAGTTTATGGGTTGTCTAGGTATAAAAGATATTGAGAAAATGAATGAGGCCCTCATTACTATAATGGGCTGGAGAATGTTGTCTGAGAAACAACCCTGGATTGATTTAATCAAAGAAAAATATTTAAATCATCAAGCTGTGTATTCTTATCTTCAAGATGAGCACCTCCCCTATGGTTTCGTTTTTTGGAATAATCTGGTCAAGAGCAGAAATTTCATCAAGCAGGGCAATAAATGGAAAGTGGGGGATGGTAGGGACATAAACTTCTGGGAGGATAATTGGTTTAATAGAAATCTCATGGATAGATTTAGGGTGGTTAAGGACAGTCTCATAAACAAGTATGGCATTAAAATCAAGGACTATATTGAAGGAAATGGTACTAGCAAGAATTGGAAAAAACTTACTATGGAGAGAATTGATTTGAAGCAAATTACTTCCTCCCTTCAAGATCAATTAGATCTTATTCCATTAAGTCAGCTGGATTCCAAGGATGAGCTGGTATGGTAATTCCAATGATGGGAATTACTCTGTCAAATCTGGATATAATAATTTCTTCCATAATAGTCAAACAGAGTTCAATTGGAACAAGATTTGGATGTCGGAATCAACTCCCAAAATAAATTTTTTCCTTTGGCTAGCTATCAGAGGTAGGATTCTTACCACTGACAACCTGATGAGAAGAGGATTTATAATTCCTAATAGGTGTCATCTTTATAAGAATGATTATGAGGATATCAACCACATGTTCATGCATTGCACCAGAATATGGAGTTTTTCCCTCTCTAAATTTGAAGCTCTCTGGGTGTTTTCGAAGGATCTTAATCAGCTATGGACTCAATGGAACCCACCCTTTAGGAATTGTGTTGTTAAAAGGATTTGGAAGCTGGCTATCCCTCATTTAATCTGGAGGATATGGAAGGATAGAAATGATATTATCTTTAGAAATAAGAAGCAAAACTATAAACTTAGTATTGGTAAAATTTCTAATGGTATCAAAGAAAATATTGCAAGATTTAAACCCACCAAGAACAAGAGATATCCAGAGAATGAAGAATACATCTTATCCAATTGGCAGATTGGAACTATCAACAGTCGGAGCAATCCCGGGAATAGCATTGATAGATCTTTGATCAAATGTCATCCTCCTGATTTTAATTGGTATAAGTTGAACTTTGATGGGGCCTCTAAGGGAAACCCTGGGATAGTAGCAGGAGGAGGAGCGATACGGGATCATAAAGGTAATCTGATTGCTGCGTATGCTGGGAAAATGGGAATTCAAACTAATCAATTTTGCCAAAGCATTATCTACACTATGGGGCTTGAGAATTGCCTAGACTCAAAATATTCAGAACTGCATTATTGAAGGGGACTCCCTGAATGTCATTAATCTTCTTAAACAGTGCTCATCTCCTAGTTGGAGCATTAAGGATTTTATCTCAGAGTCCATAAGTATTAGTCATACTTACAATAACATCAGGATCATGCATACTTATAGGGAGGGTAATAAATTGGTGGATGTGCTATCTAATTATGGCATTAATGTTAACCTCACTGTTTGGGATAATAATAGCATCCCTAAGCAGCTCCACAACAACATTCATGTGGATTTCTATACGCAAGCAATATCTAGAGCTAAGTCATGATCTTTGGGTGTGGATCAGCATCAATAATACTCCCACACGTGTTGACTTAAAGAATATGATGATGCAAATCATGTCAAATAAACATGTTAGTGTGAAATATATGGGGAACTCCAAGTGGAGTTACATTGATTTGAAAATCGTGCATGCGGGCTATACTGCGACTGCTAAAAGCCGGATACAAAGCTCCATGGAAACCGAAGACAATAGTAATGTGATTGATGATAGGGAGTGGGCTATTCCCACATGTGATTTTCTATAGGCTTAGTTCAGCAGACACGCAACCATTCATGGGAAAAGCAACAGCTCTCATTTCCAATCTTGTGTGGATTACAATAGCAAGAAGTGGACGGGTTTCAGCGCTCACAAGAATTTGGGAATTTGTTGTAATTAGTTAAGCATAGGGAAGATGGGGGGTCCTCCCTGCCAAATTGAGCCAAGTGTGGATCCAGACTGGAAGGATGATATTGAGCTATGGAGCATTCTCAGCAAGGGTGGCATCACCAACTTCATGGAGAAGGTTCAGGGGCATGATCAAAGCATTTCTGTGCGTTTTGCAAAGGAATGGAAGGAGCGGACTGTTGATTATGGGGGGCAGAAGATCTTGGTCAATGAAGAACTTATTGCTGAAGCGACCGGCCTTAGTTTGAAGGGCTACCGTTTCTTTAACAAAAGGGTCGACAGAGATGCTAAAGAGAGGAGATTTGTGGAAGGATCTGAGAAGCTAATATATGTTATAGCGGGCCTACTTGTTAGCTCGTTTCCTCCGCCCTATGATGAGGTTACTCACATGATGATACAGTTCATCTCCTTGGAAGGTAGGTTTGTCACTGTTCCTGCTAAACATCTTATCTTTCTTAACCACTTCCGTAGGAATCACTTGGTTTGTTTTCCCCATTACTTGCTGAACTCTCTTGAACGCTCCATTTTGGAGTTTCAAAAGCATACCCAGGTGGTTCCCTTACACCAAGGGCTTATTTTGTTGCTTCAAAAATGTTTTCTTCTTAAGTACCCTGGTCTCCCTTCCTCTCTTAGCTCGGTTCCCCCTCTACCGAGCTCTGTTGCTGCCAGCCCTGTTTCTCCTTTCTCTGCCCCCGCCACCGCTACTAGTCACCCCCCTGCCAGCCATGTCCAAGATTCTTCTCCCATTCCCCCTTCTATTGCTCCCACGCCACCCACCTTAGCCTCTACCTCATAAAAGACCGAGTTACCAGGGCTTCTAGGAAGCTTAAGCTTGAGACTCTTGCTGTGGAGAAGGGTTCTCATGAATTTGAAATTGCTCATGACCTCTTGAATATCAGCAGTGCCAGCCCCCGGGAAGTGTACTTGGAAAGCTCTTCATGAAGGCTAGAATCCTTAGAGGCTGATATGAAACTGTTGAAAGATGAAGTTAAAAACTTGGCAAAACATAAAGGAAAGAGGAAGGAGGAGGAGGAGGATGTTGAAAGCAGCCAAATTGATGATATCTACAAGAAACTACACTCCTTAGACTCCTGTTTAGGGAAGGCCAAAAATCGACATGATTACAACATAACCATCTTTAGGGAGATTGAGGAGTTCATTGAACAACACATCAAAAGTGTCTCCAACCTAAGCGGAGTTCCGGCAACACTTTGGGGTAATGATAAGGAAAGTAAGAAGACCGTGGAGCAGCTGGATTATAATGACGCTGCCCACATGACAACTTTGGGTATGTTTAAATCCTGGAAGAATATCAAAACCATCATTGACAAAGCTACTAAAAAGTAGTTGTAGATGCTTCTGTTGTCCTTGTATGTTTTTTTGTTGTTTTTTTTGGGATCCTTTACTGCTTTTTTGCAGTAATTTTGTTGTTTTGTCTCGTCTTGGTAGCTATTTTTTGGCTACTTTGAACTTCATTGTCACATTTGGATTCTAATCCTTTTCTCTCTTGTTCTCATTCCTATTCTTGCTCCTAGGCCATATTTTGTTCTCAAGGGTATAGTCCCTTTCAAAAAATTATTTGCCAATAATAAAAAAAAGACTATGGTCTGCCTTTCTGTGATATTTTATAATGGCCTAATGAATATAATAAGGTTACTAGTTGATATGAATATGAGTATTGATGGTTCTGATACATACATCCCTCTTCATAGTTCTTTCTCATTTATGTTTTTGAACTATTATGAATGCTTGTATGATTTCCTTTCTATATTAATGTAATTTCTTTAATATTTTAAGAACTTTATGTCTGGAATAACTGCAAGGATATAGAATTTGTTATGAGCTCTATGGTGCTTGTATGTCTTATTTCCTTTCAAAATATCTCACACTCAAATCATAGATGATTTTTCCCATTAAACTCATATAAAAGAGAGACTCGGCTCCTGCGTGTGCCTCAGGTGAGTGCCCAACACCCACTGGGTGATAGGTTGGCGTGCATGGGATTTATTTCCTTTCTGATGGGGGTAAAAATGGGATTAGGATGAAGCCCTACTATAAATAAGACTTCTTTGTGTTTGTAAATAAGGCATATTTGCCAGATAATTTAGAATTTCCTTTATGCATTTTTCTTTCTTGTATTTCCCTTTCGCTTTGTTATTTTTTTTGCACCTTGGGTACTGGTAACCTTGTTAATTTTTTAGGGTTTTGAATGTGTAGAGGTCCACACATCGTTTAAGTGTGGGGTGGAGAGATGTGAAGGAAAGCATTAGTAAAGTACCAAGGAGGATTCTATTGAAAATCCCAGTTGAATGGCCCTGTTGAAAGAGGTGCATAAAAGAAAAGGTGGAAAAGGATGGTTTGTGTCAAGATAAGGCTACTTTTAGATCCCACATACAGAGAAAGAAGAAACACATAAACAACATGAGGTAGGCGAGAGAAAAAATCATGATAGAAGAAGTTCCTTTGGTGCAGGTGACATGCGCGCAAGAGTCTGCTATCAAGATGCATTGGTTGCATGCCAGAAGGTTGGGGATTACCTGGGCAGGTTGGGTGCGTAACTTAGGGTGTAAAAGTGAGCCTTTGTTTGAAAAATTTGCTTTAAATGTTAAAAGTGTGGTGGTAGGTGAAGTAGCATTTAATGCTTAAAAGAGGGGAAAACTATAAGTAAAGGTTCAGACATTTCATTATTCACTTTGTGTGTAAGGAGAAAGAAGTACTTGTGCATCTTTATAAACTAGGGCTTCCTGAACTAATCCGTGTGAAGAAAAAATTGAAAAGTGTGAGCGTGAGTAACTAGTTGTAGTTGCAAACCAGGGAGAATGGATTTCACGGGTGTAAGAGAAAAAGTTAGAAGACGTATTTTATGAAGGAACTATCCTAATTAGGGTTTAAAGAACTAGGGCATGGGTTTACGGGGTTTTCTTCAAAAGTTCGAGATCTAAGATTGGAGGGAGTGGAAGAACAGAGTAACAACAAGTGATTGAAGTGATAAGAGAACTTAAGCAATGGCACCTAAGAAACCAGTTGGCACACCTAAGAAGGGAAAGGTCAAGGGAAAGTAACAAGAAACTTTTACACATACAAATGAAGAGTGGTACACATAAATGTAGTACCCAGATGGAGTATTGTTGGGAAAGGAGTGGGAGTCCCATTTGAGAAACATGTATGTAAATGATTACAATCATCGTTCGAGCACAATCGAGAAGGAGATGGTTCTGGAGTTAGTCCACCCAAAAAATAAAAGGACAACAGAGGGTCTACTCATCTATGATGATGATGTAAAGGTCAAGTTGGAGAAGTGAAGGTTATTGTAACTCTTTGAGTTTCCCTACTTCAGGAAGCCTGAGCGCCTTTACCAATGGTTAATGTCGCACATGCACGAAGACTGCTTCCACTTTGTAGGGTGAAAGATGCACACTACCCCACATCTTATTTCATATTTCATAGGCCTCATCTATGAAGGAGATAGTTTGGAGGATGAATTAAGCGACAAAGAGGAAATTAAGGAGACTATTCGCCACCTATGCATACAAAAAGGGGTCTAGGTACTATGATATCTTAGACATCAAGGACCCAGTGATGAAGATGGATGTGTAACTTGTGAAAAAGTTAAATGGCCTAGATAGATGGACCCAGGTTAACAAGGCATGGTTGCATGTTTGCAGGAAAATTTTAGAGGGCACTATCTACAACTTGTCTGCATTCATCGTGGATGAGATTTTCAGCAGCGCGAAGGAAGGTGAAAAAATCCTTTTCTATAATATCCTGTTAACCATTGTGTTTTCAGAGATTGGAGTACCGGATGCTTTAGAAAAATTCATGTGGGAGTACCCTTCTAAGGACCCTTCACTGTGAAGAGATTTGAAAAGTATTATTGTGACACTATGATGGTCGTGCACAAGGTGCGCTTGGAGAAATGGTATACGCACCTGAGGAACACGTTCAGGGTAGAATGGAGGATTCCTGAACAACTTCCAGTGGCCACCAAGGGAGAGGTAGAGTTTTCTGTGTACCAGCATTTCTACCTGGGCAAATTCAAACTAATAGATGAGACATGGAGCCCATGGTGCAAGCTCCCTTTTTCCTTCACAGCTCAACACTTCCAAGCGGGAGTAAACAGGTTCAAAGAATCCAAGAAGTTGAGGTTGGACCTTGGAAATCTAGACTGGGACCACAGGGAAATGTGACAAAGGGTTGGTCTACCCCAACAAGCATGCATACGTGGAGAGGTACATGTCACATGAGGTCCAAATGGTGAGACCCATGACTTTGCCCATTACAAGAGGATCCACGGTGCACGTATACCTCCGTATAAGACCTAAAGCTGAGAAGGGAATGTACCTGGAGAATGAGATATCCATACCTGAGGACCAATTGGTGGGAAGAGGCCCGCACCCAGGTGGGAGGAAAAATAGCCAGAGAAGAAAATACCAAATGTCGTGGAAACATAGGTAATAGGCTTCCTTGGGACAAGCACCAGAACCAACATGTACTCACGCAAGAAGAAGTCCATAATCAAAGAGAAGACTCCAGAGCCAGAAAATCCATTAGATAAGGAGTCATCTGAGGAAGAAAAGATAGAGTCACCTACACCGGAATCCCCAGTTAGGAAGAAGCAGAGGGTAGAAGAAGAAACTGCCTCGGAAGAAACTGAGAGTTTGGAGAGGTGCATAGGTGAAAAGGATGATGATGATGAGGAAGATGGTAGTGAAGAAGATGATCCTAGAAGAGATCAAGATCCACCCATATTTGACGTGGATGACTCAGAATAAGAAAAGAAGAACAGGGGTTCCATTTCATGCGGCGCAAGGGTAGCTAGGAGGAGGGAAGACACCCAGGACATAGGAAGAAGTGAGGAGGTCAGCGCGTAGAAGCATAAGGACTCCAAGCCTTACGCAGGAACAGATAACCAAGGCAACAGAAGAAGCAACAAAGATCATGGAGACCTTGGTGGAAGAGGGGTTGTAACGCAGTGTTGAGCTAGTTTTGAATGAGGATAAGGAAGAGAGCATAGAAAATGACCACAGCAGCACTAGAGGCCCCACACTAACTATAGTTATTCCTAAGGGAACATGCATGGGAGGAAGGCATGTGGAGGAGGAGAGGCCAGGGATGGGTTATATTAATGACCCCAATAAAGTGTTGTGTGCATGGTTCCAAAGCACAATTCTAGCAGAGGAGCTCGTGGTGATGTCATCTTTTGATAAGGAGGTTGCTTACCCATGGACAAGGAAGATGCTCTCATGGGCATTTGAGTCCCATCTTGATGAGCCAAAATTTGAAGTAAGCATGGGGCAATCATAACATTGCCAGAATCAAAAGGAGATAACCCATTGGTGAATGCTCAGTAGCTCTCAGATGAACAACTGTGCAATGTGCTCAACAAGGTCTCCATTGAGGTCAAAGCTAGACTCTTTGGGTGAAATGATAAAATCAAAGATCTGGAGGATGAGCTGAAGAAGAAAGAGGAAGAGCTAGCTACAAGGACAAAGGAGCTAAGCCAAGAGAAGCTGATCAGTGCTCTGTGGTAGTGAGAGTTAAGGGATGAGAAGGCTAGAGTGTGTGAAGTTTACAAAAAGGTGGATTACATTACAAATGCCATAGTTTTGAAGCATCTGGACCTAGCACCTACCGCACGGAAGTATGCAAATTCCCTAGAGTGCCTGGAGGAATTAACAAGAGCCCTCACCATGGAGAGGACAGCCGCTAGCTTTGGAGTCTGCAGAAGAGGTGGCCGCATAGCTTAGAAAAGGAGGATAAATTAAAATTCATGGGCTTTCATAGCAAATACAGACAAGGTCCATGTTGATGTGAAGATTTGCCTCCCGAAATGTTGAGGCCACGTACAACAACTGCGTGAGATAGGGAAAAATTGGCGATCATGCTGGTCACCAGGGATGAAGCGGAACTTAAAGAGTTCTAGGAGAAAAACAAGGGAAATAGAGTGGAGTCAGGAAAAGATCCTAGCCGAGGTCAAAAAGAAATCCAAGGCCATTGAAACCTTAAGGGGTTTAATCAAAAACCTAGTTAAAGGAACTATACCCGTGGATTACACGAAGGATGGATGCACTGGAGGATGTAGGCAAGGAGTTAGAAAATATTGTTGACACCATGAGTGCACAAGGGGATGGGCTAGGTTTTGAACAGGTGAGCACCTTGGTGGGTGATATTTTCCAGAGAGTGCAGAATGAAGTCAATGCCTGGAACAAGTTGGAGGCCGACTTACAAAAATATTTTCCTAGTTTATTACAGTGATGCCATCACTGTCCCATTCTTTCTTCTTTCCCAGATTCTTCATCCCCTTATTATTTTTCCAAGGTGTAAGCCTGCTATGATTCCTTATTCATTTAAGAAGTGTTCCGCATGGGTGGAGAATAGGCATAGTGTGGGGTGATGTTGGGCCCCTGAAATATTGGCTAAGTACAAAAGGGCACGTAGGCGCGCAAGGCCTAGTTGAAGAAAGGCACAAGGAGAAGGCGCGTAGGAAAGGGTTTAAGGAAGGGTTTAAGGAAACCCATGGCACGTGCACAAACCAAGGTTCTAGGACTTAGCCATATTGGGAATTTTGGGCAGGATACGAGGAAAAGCATGACCCGACTGCGCATGTGGAATGGATAAAGTGTCATCCTAGCGACAGGTTGGCCTAGGAAGGAATATACCCTTTGGTAGAGGCTTCTAGAAGGACATCATGGCACAGAGTGGTGAGCTCAGGCTTGGAGGAGCATGTGCTCCTAGAGGACCACATTCAGACACTTGGTGATGGATCTGAGGCCGTAGGAGAATGAGTTGGCAGATCAAAGAGGCTATATATACAAGTGCCTGCATAGAAGTAAAAGACACACCTGAACATATAGAGAAAGGGCGGAGCTCTGTAGAAATACTATAAGGACTCTGCTAGTTTGGGAAAATAAGGGTAGGAAAGAATGTATCAGGGTTGGGAATTATAAATTTTATTTTGTAGGGCCTAGTTATATAAGTCTAGTTATAATGCATGACTACAATCTACCTTTCTGTGACATTCTGTAATGGTCTACTGAATGTAATGAGGTTACCAAGTTGATATGAATATGAGCACTAATGGTTTTGATACATACATCCTTCTTCATAGTTCTTTCTCATTTATGTTTATGAACTAGTATGAATGCTTGTATGATTTCCTTTCTGTATTAGTGTAAGTTCTTTTATCTATTAAAGTACTTTATGTCTTGGAATAACTACAAGGATCTAGAAGACGTTCTGAGCTCTATGGTGCTTGTATGTCTTATTTCCTTTCAAAATCTCTTACACTCAGATCATAGATGATGTTTCCCATTAAAATCACATAAAAGAGAGACTCGGCACCTGTGCATGCCTTGGGTGAGTGCCCAACGCCCACTGGGTGATAGGCTGATGCATGGGATTTCTTTCCTTTGTGATGGGGGTAAAAATGACTACATTGTCCTCATTTCTCAAAAACAACCTTTATTTCAAACTATTCAATCACAACTGATCAATTTTATCCCCTTATCAACCACTTCTACCAACACCAAATCACCCTCAAACTTATCATCCTTATCATCAACCTAACCCATCTACCTCATATGCATCACAATATCATACTTCAACATCTCAACCCCATCCATCTAATGATCCCTTAAAAGCATTATTGAGTAGAATGGATAACCTTGTAGACATTGCCTTGGGATCCAAAACTACATTCTCATATTAACAAATTTGACTACAAACCTATCAATCCATCCATGCCTATGAATCCTTATCCGCCTCATCATGGGAATTACCAAAATTCTCTAAGTTCAATAGCAAAAAGGATCCCTACGACAACACCTTGAACACATTTAGACATTCATGTTACCTCATAACGCTCATGACCAAGACCTTATGCTTCACACATTTCCTATGTTGTTAGGCGGTAACCCCATGTTGGACTGGTAAAACAACATCCCACAATACTCATTATTTTCCTTCACTTAACTCATGTAATTACTCAGTAGAACACTTCTCAATCAACATTGCACATAAGATCACTATCACAGACCCTCTACACCATTAGATAGTATGATGACAAATCTATCATGGATTTCTTTCGTGTGATGGCATAACATAATCAACTAACTATCATTTTCTCATTCCACGAGACTGAATTAATTCAAACTCTTCTCATCGGTATTATGTGAATCATATCTCCATCTACTCTTCAAATTAAATCATTCCAAACCTTTGAAGAGGAATGTTCACCATGGCTCGGAAACTTAAAACTTGACTCACCCTTGAACAAGGCCATCTTAATCTTTGATCAAACAAACCCAAGATCGATGTTCACTAAATCCTCCATGTATGGTGACAAATCTAATAAGTTTTGCTAATTCACTATCATGGTTAAATCCTCATCTGCACGTCTAATTCTCACATAGGAGCCTCCATAAAGAGCTCTTAGACTGCCTCCTAACTACACCCCTCTTGGGGAATCCTATAGTTCAATATTTGACAAGTTAATAGTAGGTCAATCTCATTCGAATTCCTCCCATATGAACCTTATGATGAGTCACAACCCAAACTAGACATGGTACCATGAGGAACATTATTGTAAATATCACCAATTCCATGACAAGTGATATTGAGAAGTGTCACACTTTTTAAAGACCTCATCCAAAAACTGCATAGACTCTAGCGACCTCCAAGTGGATATCCCTAATGCACCACCCAATCAACCCTTAGATGTTTTCAAGACAACATTTTCCTAATCATCCATCCTAATAATCAAACTCCTCCCTTCCACATTATAGTCACCTAACGCCCATACAATTAACAGTTATAGATCAAAGTCCAACACCATCACCTACACCCATCATCTTATCAGCCTCCATCTCCTATCCATCACATACTTCATCAACATCCTACACCTATAATCTACATCCCTTATATCTACCTCAATCATGACCTATAATAATCATATCCACATCAATCCTTAACTATACTCACTTCTCCATCCATATCATCTACGTTCCCATCTATCACATTTTATATCCTCCTCGACTTATACCTACTCTCAATTCCCACCTTCAACATCTTCATCACATATTTCTACATCCTAAACACCTATGCTACCCATGATCATACCCCACATCCGATATTATGATTTACACCCATATCAATATCTGAACCTATATCTATGTATACCACCATGAAAACATCCACTACTTAATATAAATACAGATGATACTCTCACACTACCATATGCAATCTACAATCACACATACACCAATGAATCCTAAACCTACATAATCTACCACCCCTTTAGATCTCATAAAATGCATCGTGTAAATATATCTTCCACCTTCAATATCCAACCCTACAAAACAACCCTCATTACCTATCTCTACCACCACATATTTCTTGATTTAAGTTTTCATCATTCCCACCAAGGATAAATCCCACAACCAAAGTATAAAAACCTTGGCATGCCCATTTAAAAGTCCCTCACACATCCACATAAAAAAGTCTGGAGGTTCCTCCCCCAAATACTAACCCTCCTAATAAATCTAACATCACACTATCATCACCCTTAGGATAATCTCCTTCCATCTTATGGCCAACCCCTTCCTCCAATACCCCCATTATCAAATAATTAAACACAAGCTAACCCTTCTACTAAGCTCCAACCTGTTTTCCAAACCATCCACATCCATCTACTGCCAAATCAGAAATCAAATCATCTAAGTCACCAATCAATCAAAACTGAAACCAAAGGACACAATCTAGCATATCTTATTATTTTAAGTCTACGACAGAATCAAAGGCTTCTATGAAATCCTCATGAAACAAAACCATCCCTCTTATCTCCATCCATCATTCTTAAAACCACTTCATATGTAACCTCCTCTTCAACTAACCTCATTGGTTCTTACACAAATATATTTCAACGATTAATCTAGGCATCTGTAATCACCCTTCCATCTATCAAACCTTTTAATCCACATGACTCCAAGACCTTCATGGTTTGACTCTAATCTCATGTTGTGCATACCATCATGTGCACCAGGACATGATACCAAGCATTTTAAGTCCCTCCAAACTATCATCCATAATCTTATCGATGAGGATGATCTTTTTGTTTGAAGAATATCACCCTCTTCCATCTACTAACCTTGCTTCTACATCCTAACATTCATCCATCAAGATCTCTAAATCTCCTCATTCATCCAAGAATTATTGTCACCATCCATCTTCCAACCATCAACCTCTCCCAAAGAAGGTCCTCCTCTCTTCATCAATGTTGTTCGGATCACCACCTCGACTCTCAGCCCCTATGACTTCCAACCACCTACTCAATCAAAATCCAAAGTGGTTGTCACCGCTCTTTCTAAAGAATCTACTCCACCCCCTTATTCATCAAAACCCAAAGTGTCTATCTTAGCTACCCCTCGGCCTATTGTTATTCAATAAAGTGTTATGAAACAACTTCATCAGGCCCGAGTTAAGGCGTCACTCTACGAGCTCATCCAAAGTTCCCTAGATCATAGGAAATCTCTCATGGAAGCTCTAGAACATATCCCTACTCCTAGCAATGAGACTCATCCCTTTGCATGTCTTGTTGGACCACTTTCCTCTTCAGCCTCCATATCTTTTGATGACACTGAAATCCCTAAGATATCACACTCAAAGAACATGACCATCCCCTCTTCATCACTTTGCGCATTGATGACATATTTTTTCATCATTTTATGATTGAAAGTTGAGCTAACATAAACATTATCTCATGTCACACTTTTGATAAAATTAATCTCCCTAATTCCATTATCACCCAATCTCTCAAAGTTCTTCATGTTTTTAATGATGTTGTTTCCCCCTCTTTGGGTACAGTTATTCTTCCCATCCGTGTTGGTGAAAAAAATCCTCCATGAAGCTTTCTATATCATTGAAGGGAAGTTCCAATATGATATCATCCTTGGATGACCATGGATCTGCGCCATCTGTTGCGTTCCTTTTTCCCTTCATCGATGTATCAAGTATGAACATGAGGGGAAGATCCTCACTCTCCCCATAGAAACTCCTTTGTTTAAATCATGTCACATGACTTATTGTCCTAATGATGTGCTCATTCCCACACACGATCCTTCTCAAGTGTCCACTAGCTCATCCATCTTCGCATCCAAAATACCCAATGATGATTACTTAGACAAAGTGATGGATCATCTCTCGCTGGGGGAGTATCATCTTCTCATGCTTTAATTTTCTTCCCATGCACCTCATAAGACTTGGCAGACCTGACAATAGCTCCAATGTATGAACCTAATGTTAGGGGATGCCATTGTTCCTTTTGTGTCCATCTCATCTTCATACCAATACTCATAGATGGTGGGATTGATCGCCCTTCCACCCAAATTGATACTCGACCACACACCAAAACATATACTAATAGGTTTGAATTTTTTTACAATAAATCCTTTACCTACACTTATCTTCACCATTGTGCCTAGAAAGGATTTGGAATGGGGCATTATGAATAAGGCATGCATGACCTTGTCATTGATCAATCTTGCAAACCCCATGAAAAATTTGGGTTGGGATATAAGGAATAATCTATGCAGACCCTATCTCCCACCATATTTAGCTCTCATGGACACCGATCCTCCATCTTCTCCATCCCACAGGGTTATGGATACAGATGAGCACTGTGTCCATCTCCTCTGGATTTTCTTTTAGATCTCCACCATTACCTTAGGACCCATCATTTATCAGTGTGAAGGAGAATGTTAGGTCCCTCCCTCTTCAATTTCCATAGAAATTATAGAGGAATATTGCCCTACTATTGACATTTTTCAGTGTAGTGATGACGATTCCATCCTCTTCCTACATGGGGGCAGAAGATTCCTATCCTCATAAGTCCTTACCACCAGACACATCCACCATTATTAACAAATCCACCATCGACATCAACATTGGGACTATCTACAAGAACCCCACATCCTCAAAGTGGGTTAATCCCTTGATCCGAAGGAGCTTGAATATCTTTACATCGCCTTCCTTTCAAGACATATCCTAGTCATTCGCATGGGCGTACGCTGATATGTTAGGTCTCGATCCTTCCATTTTTGGTCACGATCCTTCCATTCATCATGCCTAGTGTTCCCAAATTCCCACTGAACTATGTGCCAATGGTTAAGTAGATAGCTTCACTACATGCTACCCTAGATGTGTGTACCACACCACTTTTAGATGTGATACCCAAGCTTTGTAATGCCTCCTAATTCTACCAAATTTCATCATCCCTATCGACTATCCATAATGGGTTCTCCAAACATTGTATCGGTTGTCAAATGCTTATCAGAAAGCTCTACATCTGTACTGAATGATCAAATTTTAAACCTCACTTGCCCTAAATATGGTCACTTTCCACCAATCCCAACTTGGTTAGGAATACTTAACTCATGGATTTTTACCGACTAGGCCACTAGATGCTTTCTCTTATGGATCGATTTAGATCTGAAAACAATCAGATCCTCATCGCACCAGAAGACCAACATAAGAATATCTTTCATCACTCCTTGAAGGGACTTTTTGTTATCCCATGCTATGCCAGGAGGGGTTGCATAAAATGGTCTGGAGCCACCTCCTCCACACAAGCCATTACTTACCCCCTTTCAACATTCTCATCCACAAGATCCATCACTAGAGGATCCTACATGTTCTCTAGCCAACTCCCTTTTCACTATACTTGATTCATCTCTCCTCTCTCTCCTTTTCAACTGGAATGTCCTCCATATTTTTCCTCCCTAGCTTCCTCACCTAATGCTTAGAAAATTATTAGCCATCCATAGGAAAGGCTTCAAAACTTAGTGTAATGATCACAATCTTTATAGCTAAAGGGATAAATAATGGGGTGTTATGAACAAGGCATGCATGACCTTGTTATTGATCAATGTAACAAACCTCATGAAAAATTTGGGTTGGGATTAACGGAGCAGTATACTGCAGATCCTCTCCCACCCGTATTTGACTCTCGTGAACATTATCTTGTCCATTTCATCCTTATCAAAAGGTTATGGATACAGATGACATCATGTTTGTCACCTTTGGATTTTTTGTAGATATACACCATCACCTTGGGACCCATTACTTATTAGTGTGACAGAATCAATCTAGGACCCTCCCTCTTAACATATCCAGAAATGATAGAAGAAAAATCTTCTACCATTGACATCCTTAGTAATACCACATGATGACACCGATTTATCCCCTCTCATATGGGGGGAGAAGATTACTATCTTCATAAGTCTCTTATTCCATCTAACACATCCACTCTTCTTAATGAAGAAACCATCGATATTAACATAGGGACTCCCCAGGAGCCTTACATTCTCAAAGTGGGTCGATCCCTTGATCTGTAGGAGCTTGGATCCTTCACCGCTTTCCTTTCTCGACATAGCTAAGCCTTTGCATGGTACCTTATCCAATCATGTAAGGCCTATGAACCTTCCATAGTTTTCATAACATTCTTAACCCTTCATAATGCTAAGCCAGTTAAGTAGACACTTATTCACATGCACCCTTGAGTTGCCCTCCTTGTAAAAGAGGAGTTGCAACTAGATTTCCTCTCAGACCAACTTCATCAAATCCCATCGCAAATTATAGCCGATGCCCCTCTTCCAAAATCATACCCATTGCTAAATCATCTGGAAAGCTTCACATCTACACTAACTTCTGAGATTTAAACCTCACTTTCCCTAAAGACAACTTTCCCCTTCCTAACATCGATCAACTTGTATACCTTACTACAGGTCATGAGATGGTTTCTCTAGGTATAATCATATCCTTATCTCTCTAGAAGACCAACATAAGTCATATTTCATCACTGGGCCCTTTCGACTACTGAATTCCCTTCAAGTTCATTAGAGCCACTTATCAATGAGTCCATGACCTAGATAGTTTCACGATCTCATCCATAATGGACTGTTTAGGAATATGTTGATGACTATTTTGGGTAATTATAACATCACATGTGATAAATTTTACATCCTCAAATACCTTTTCCAATGCCTTATTTACTTATTTTTGTGTCTTAATCCAGCCAAGTTTGTGTTTATAGTGAGACAACTTGGGTAAACTCCTTGGCTTTATTGCCCTCTATCAGAGGGTATTGGAATCTTGACACTTCCACAAATTAAAGAATAATCCTTCAATGAATCCTCCTCCTTCTAACTTGAAAGTAATTCACAGTATTCAAGGATTACCTTCAATCTAATCCGTCATTTCATCTAGTCAACCCTATGATTGTTTCTAGCCTTTTCATCATCATGTATTCACGAATATATTGTTTAATTAACCATTACCATGATTTCCAAACAGGCCATTGGATGATATCAAGAATTATATTCTATCTCCACTATGTGATCACTAGCCTCCACAAGAAGGGGGAGCCATTCTATATCTCTGTCTCTGCCTCTCTATCATGCACTCAATTGAGAGAGCCATGTTGGAACATTGTGATAAGCGAAAGGTCGGGAGAAGGTGGGCTATCTGAACATCTATGGGGCCCGTGCCCACCCCCTTATCTATTTTGTGAGAATCTATGCACTCTAAAAAATATTGATTAGCAGATCTACTTCTTCAATACCTTGAAGCACTGCCATTATCTGATCTCAATCATAAGAATTATGTCATTACAATATGACCACCTTCTCACGACCATGAACTCCAAGCCATATAACTGATCGATCACATATCGATACCCTTGACATGACTACTGATTTTTACCTAGAGTTTATCTCTCAAAAGTCAATTAAGGGCCAAGATATCACAGATAAACTAGTTGACGCCCCTTTTCAGGATAATTATCCTCCTCAAAAAATAAGTCCAAGTGAACCCAAATCAACATCAGTGATAATAGTATTCTCCTCTCGAACTATGACCATTTTATTTGATGACTCTAAGTGTTGGCAAGGGGGAGGCGCTAGAGTCATTATCATTCTACCTTGGGACACTCATATTCCTATCACCTATAAACTTAATTTTGAACGCAAATATAATAAGGCCAAATATGAAGCTCTCATCTTAGGCCTTATGACTGTTGTCTTACTTGGTGTCCAAATACTTGATATCTACAGATATTCTCATCTTATCATTAATCAATTAAAATACATCTATCAATGAAAGAATTAGTTTCTTTATAAGTATAAGGACATTGTTGATTTACTTTTTGGAGCATTTGATTTCTACACTATTCAAACCATCCCTATATCATCTAAGTGCTTCGCAAACACTATGTCTTCTCTCACATATCTTATCCCTTGGTCTATAGAAGGGTATAAACTATCCGTCATTTTTCATTGCATTGACAAACCAACTCATCTTACTAAATTACCTACTGTTAAACTCATTGAGTCTAATCCTCATGATCTTTAGTATTCTCAAATATTTGACTATCTTTCTCAATCCATCATCCCCTCTGACCTATCTAAAAATGGTATAAGGCATTTTCTACAACACGCTAACTAATATGTCATCCTTGGCAGCATTCTTTACAAGTGTGGCTTTGATGGCATCTTGCTTTGTTTCCTTAATTCTCATAAATCTACTTGCGTTATCCAAGAATTCCATGATGGTATTTGTGGTGGCCATTTTAGAAGTCTGGTTGCTGCCAAACACATCCTTCACATGGTTTATTATTAGACCTCTCTTAACCATGACTATTATGAATACACTACGAAATGTGTCAAATGGAAGTAGTATTCCAATCTCGTTTGCATTCCTAGTCAGGCCTTATAGCCAACTCAAGACCTTTGTCCTTTCTCACAATGGCAACTAGACATCATTAGCCTCATTAATCCTCATTCCTCCCAATTCCATCACTCTATCATCAGTGTTATTGAAAACTTCACCAAATGGATGGAATAAATTCCACTTGCATCAACTAAATCCAATCAATTTATTAATTTTATCTATCAGCACATCATTTGTTGGTTCGACATTCCCCAAAAACTCATCAAAGACAATGTAAATTCCTTTAAAAAAAATACCTCAAGAAGATTTGTGATTGATTCAATATTAAGTTTATCTTATCTTCTCCATACTATGCTCAAGCTAATAGCCAAGCCAAAGCCACTAACAAGACTATTTGCAACATCCTTGCCAAGACTATTAATAAATGTTGTCATAATTAGCACATTCATATCCCTTTCACCATTTGGGATTATAATACTAAAATCCACACCTCTACAAGTGCTAATCATTTATCTCTCATCTACGGCTACATAGTTGTTCTTCCTCTTGATGTCTAAACTTCATCCTTTCTCTTCTCTCTTCACTAATTTCTTTCTAATGAAGACTATTACCAAGAGTGTCTCAGATAGCTTGAGTTGTTAGATGAATGTCACCTTCTTGGTCTTGAACATAGTCATGTCTATCAAGAGTGCATCAAATGTGTTTACAAAAAAAACCTCAAGTACCATGACTTTAACAGTAGTGACCTTTTCCTTAAAGAAAATCAGAACGTCACTACTTTAGAAAGGAGTCAATGTGGAAATTTTTCTCCCAACCATATTAGACCTTATATTATCATGCATAAGTATGGGTCTGGGGCCTATTTGTTGGCTTCCCTTGATGGTAAACTAGAAACAAAACCTCTTAACACAATACACTTTAATGTACATGGTCAGTTCATAGAACTAGCATGGATTAACGAGTCATTTCCTAGTTATTTCATTATGAAATAATTGAACATATACTATTTGATTTAATTATAGTAGATTAAGTATCTTATCAAAAAAACATGCATACCATATCAAAGTGATCTAATGATATAAACCAAATTTCTATCATCAACAACATACAACATCACAATACTTAAATTCACTTTCAAATTGAATGAATTTGAAACTCAAATCACTTTAAATCAAGAAATCCTCTTTTTCACAAAAAACTAAGTAAAAAAATTCACATCCATAATAGTTATTACCATCCATGGTACTTGAAATTTAAATGATCTAAAGGAGAAAGACCTTTAATTCAAATGACAACATAAGAAATATAACAACTGATAAGTAGTCTATTTTTTTTCTCCATATAATTTACAAAATTTATATCTTAGTTATCTATATCAAAAGAATTCATCCCTTTCCTTTTTATTATTTTTTAACACATTTAACCATCGATCGTTACTCAAAAAATTAAAATTAGATATCATTTTCATGCAGCACCACAAGATGACTTTTACATGATGATCACTATAAAATGCATTTGTCTCCCTACACAACATATCTATACCAACATGATTAATTTGCAAACTACTTCATACTAAAAATGGATAACCTAGGAATGTAATAATAAATCATAAAGAAAACCCAATATGACATTATTACTTTATGAGTAAGTTTTCCCAAATATAATTTTAAACAGAGTTCTTGTTTAGAGGTCACAATTATGGGTCATTGTTAAGTGACTATGAAATTCATTATTCTTAGTAGAGATCATATAGACTGATCATATCTCCTTTCATAATAAGAATAAAAAGAAGATAAAACCTCAACTCTTATACATAAATTCAGGATTATAACTGTTAGACCCATCAAATCTAAACCTGAGATTGTACTAACTAAGATAAATTTAAACTGTTTTTAACAACAAAACGTATACAAACTTGATGATCTCACACCAGAATTGATTCCATTCAAAGGTTCTATCACCATAAGGAAATAATGAAACTTTTATCTAATCCTGAGATGATTATTTTCAAGAAAAACTGACTAAAATCATGAAATACAGAGTACTTATGAAACAAACTTGGTTAAGAACCTAGTTTTTATCAAATGTTAATTACAATAATATTTATCAACCTACTAACTTCTAACCCCATGCACGCTGGCCTATCACCTAGCGAGCAATGGGATCTCACCCGAGGCATGTGTGGGCACTGAGCCCCTCATTTATGTGAGCATTGTAAGAAGATCTTGCCATTGTTATAGGATTAGTTGCAAAAAATAGATATTCATGTAAAATAAAAACTAGAGATACCATATCCCCATACCCATGCATGAAAATGAGAGAAACAACACAATGTGGATTATGAAGAATTTTTTTGATTCATAATATGAAGAAATGACACTAGGTTTTGCACCCATGAACAAGATATCCAAACTATATATATATATATATATATATAAATATAAGATCAAGAGTGATAAATAACCACATTACATTCAAAATTCCATGCCATGTAGAATACAGTAATTTCTAGGGATCCAAACCATACAATATATGTTAAAGCAAAGATCTAACTCATAGATCAGGAGTCCTAGTTATGCCCCCCTTATTACATAAATTTTATAGACCCATTGCTTAGATATGATGAACTTCTTCCAACTCCCTAATGAAAACCCCCAACCCTAGGTCCTCCTAATAATTTTTGCAGAGCTTCACTTTTTCTATGATATATGTATATCCATAAATATCTTGGTGTCTCTTCTTTTACCCGAGCATATATTTTTATAGGTCTAATACCCACCACCATGCTTTGATTCAGGAGTAGATCTCATGCCAAGTGTCTATATGGTCCTTCATCGGTGAATGATTATCTTGTTTCGAGATCTAAAATTTCTATAATGATGTCTTCCTATGAATATTTCCCTATGTGGAATATCTATTTCTTGACCATCAAATCTCAAGGTTGGAACCTTATCCACTCAACATGCCTATTCGGGTCACATTTTTCCTCAAGTGCCTTCAGAATGTCGAATGTTGCTAATTCATTAGATCCTTTGTACTGTCTCCATATGCATGCCCTAGTCTCTCCTAAACCCTTATTAAATCTCTTTATATTGTGTAATTCTCCCCATGTGCCCTTCTCTTTATTACTCATGTGCACACGCATCTTTAGGTACTTAGCCAATAATTTGAGGCCCAACATCACCTCACACTAAGCATGTTCTCCATCCTCGGAAACATATTTCTCCTTCAAAGAATAATGAATGGTTGAACCTAGAAAAATTTAATGAAGAAGTAAAGAATGGAATAATATTTTATTTCTGCAAGAGGAGCGGGAAATCCTTTCTTATTGTCACCTCAATCTTCTCCCAAGCATCCACTTCACCCTGTGCTTGTTGGAGTAGGCTACCTACTAGGGCATTCACCTCCTCAAAACGTAGTTCATTTCCCTTAGTGTTCAATGTATCTACAATTCCTTCTAGATTCTTTCTAAGGTCATCCAACATGTCCATTCTACGAGTGATGTGGGGATATAGCTCCTCAAGCTAGTTCTTAACCAAACCCTACAAGGCTTCAATTTCTTCTAACTTATTTTCAACCTTGGCTAGGATTTTATCCTACTCTACCTAGTTCCTCTTATTCTTCTCTTGGAATAATTTTTGACCCACCTCATGTGTAGAAACTAGTATACTTGCTACCCTATCTCTATCAACACAATTATCATCCATGGCCTTAGCCATTGTAACATTCCCACTTTAAGACTTTAGAACTAAGAGATTTTTTATTTTTTATTTTTTACAATAATAATGTTCACTGTTCTAAATAAAGAAATATTTAGAACAAACATTCCTTGCAAATCAAATACAATGGATAAACATATATAGTTGTAATGACTATGTGATTCACCGATCTATTCATTCCATAGCTCGGTGAGCTACCAATCTATTTATGTTATCTTATGTATTGAATACATATTGTATACTTCGTATACTTAGTCATCCTACCCTACACCAAGTACTGAGTGATCTATTTAAAGAACATATCTGAATATCTGTTACCAATATTCATCTGATATCATGTTGTTTTAAACATTGGTGACATAGGACAATGCAAGCAGGAGTTTGTGATACTTTGGCCAAACATTTATAACATAATGTGTATGTCACTATTCCTAGATGACATACTTGTCATGTTGGAATACGTACTTCACCTCACTCCTATATTATAATAATTGGTCTTTACTGACTACCATCAGCCCACTTGTCCTAGATTTAACCCTAGCCCTAGATAGAAACATTACCTATTATAGGAAGACGCTTATAAAGGCTTAGGGTAGATGGGCATACCCATATCACCTAAGTCATCCAAATGTTCCAACGTACCCTGAGCCCTTGGAAGCTAATTCCTATCCTAAATATGTTCCAATCCAGACCTAGAGAGAAACTAGGTTCAAGTCTGAGTGTCAGATGTGTGTAGATCTAGATGATCAATGCAGAAGGGTGATGCCACATGTCAACTACAATGTTGTATTCTCAAGAAGACTTAAGCCTTCTCAAAAGTATAGCCCTATAGTTGGCGTGTGCCAACATCCTACAGAAACTACCTCATCGAGATGTACATACCCCTAAGGAGATTGTTAATACATTATTAGTCTAGGTTAAAACTTGATTACAACAACCCTTCCAAACCCTAGTCCAACACACATCATAATTTCTTCCTAAATTTGATTCATTTAGCCCATTAAGAACTTTTTTATATTCATTGTCATTTTTAATGTTTGAACACATAGTTAAACTACCAATTAACCGTAACTATACAGTGTTATGTTATGTCATATTTAAAAGTACAATAACTTTTTGTAAAATTTCAACTCTAGAATATATCCAAAATAAAGTAGACTTCATACCAAATGAAGTCTGATAAATTGAAGTCATGTTACCCAACCTTTTTGGTTTATGAACAAATAAGAAAGAGAAATATTCTTTCTCTACATGATAAGTGTTAGGGTTTATTCTACCCAATGTCCACATTTCTCAATGTAAGTTCATCACACTTTACATTACTATGTTATATAGTTTATATAATGAATATCTTATTCCGCAACTTTACAAGCTGCATCACAAGTAGGGAGATTGAACTAAATCCCTTTATACAATCTTATTAAAAGATAGCCATTAAACATATAAATAATATGAAGAATAACCACAAGATAGAATCCATCTCTTTCATGCAAGTACAAAATAATTTACACAACCAATACAGGTAAACTCTCAACTTTCAATTTATCTTTATAACTATACATTTACAATATTTATGCATTTAGGTATACTGTATAACAACCATCTTCATTATAAAAGAATACTACTTTTATTTTTCAATACAATCTCAAGAACGAATCAGAGTTCTTCACAAGAATCAGATTTAAATCAGCCAATTCATCATATAAGTTTTGCCTCCTTTATCACTTATGAAGTCCATCTGCAAAAATTGCTAGCATGGGTCAGTTTAATGAACTGAACATGAAAAGCACTAAGCCTTAAAATGAAGTGCATTCCAATAATTGTTCCATTAAAACAACTTTGCTTTAATGAGACAATTATTACATCATAATATCAATACAACAATAGCAAATGGAAGAGAAGTATATTTTATCCAATTGATTTCACCTCTAAGAAAAGGACATAATATAATCCACTATATCAACCTTACAAAATTAGAGTTTCATTGATCCTATCAATTATCCTTAAGCAAACAACAGATCATAAATTCACATTATTTCCCCTATTCTATCATAATAGAATACAACATTTAACTTTTCTTCAATCCAAAAGAGGGGTTTATAACATGGTTCTAATTAGGATAATTCATCTAACTCATAATAAAAAAGAATAAGAGAATCATTACAACTGTACCCAAACACAAAACATCCGAGAAATAGAACAGATTCATAATGTGAAATAATTGTTTCATTTAAAAGTCAACTACCTTAAAGTTTAACATTTAAGATATTCACTAGAATAGAATCTCTTTTCAATCCAAGAAGGAAGATACAATCAAATAGACTACCTGCAAGTCTAAATCTACTTTCACATATTAGAAGTTAACATTTAAAGATCTGAATTAATGTTCACAAATCAAAGTAGACTCATACAAGAGATAATCACTACGCATTTCCATCCAATGAGGGTCCATAAAAAGATAGAGTACAAGAGACAAAACTTACTCATCTCAAACCAAACAAGCAAGCCTTGTCAAACAAACATTCTGCCAAACAAGTTTACATTTTCTGTTCAACAACCGAATCATCTAATCTCTTCCTACAACATTTCAAAAAAATATTTGAACAAGGAAGAGAAAACAACTCATAAATAAATCTCCATTTCAAAAGAGAATCAAAACAGAAAGGTTCAACCAATGATCTATCGAGTAAGAATAAAGCACACTGCCATATTCCTTACACTTCTTTACCTTCAATGAACATGAGTTTCAATTCCATACTCAGAACAAAATACAAGTAGTATTCCTAAAACATAGTCTGTTCTAAAGGAATCACATTCCTTTCTTTTATAAAGACACAAGGTGTGTTTACTATATCCAATAGGAGCTAGAAAAATAACCAATCAGTAAGAAAAACATGCTCAAATGTATCAACGAACTCATATATTGAAACCCCATTATCAGACTTCATTAATGAATTACAAAAGAGTAATCAATTCTTGATTCAATAAGTATTATAATACAAAAACTATTTAAGCAGAGACAGGTAATCCCTCCATAAAAATATAGAATACTAAATTACTAAATCTTCTCCTAAATGAAACCCAGAACTTATTTTAAGAGATCTGAAGATGTGAGTTTCCAAAAACAGAGGGAAAAGAATACCCCAGATAAAATGCCATTTCCATCCTAGAAAAGAAGAAACAGTTCTAAAAAAGAATTACCAAATTCATTCATCAAACAAGGACGTTTTCAGTTAAGATCTCTAAGAGTTTTCCTAACAACTCAGCTAACTATTCTCCCAGTTTTCTTTGAGCAATCATTCAACAAAAGAGTTAAAGGTTTTAAATGTTTATTAAAAGTAAAACCCAACTCAAAATACTAGAACAGATTCAACACGAAGTCTCAGCAAAAGTTTATAACTACACAATTAAAAAAATATGAATGTAGTGAAAAATATGAACCTCCATTAGTAGTCCAAAATTTCACCAAATATAACATGGGTACAGAGCCACATATGGCATAAAAAATAGTCCCAAGTTACTCAAGATACCAAACACTAATTCAGTAAAACAAGTGGTTCCAACACAAGTTCATATCAAAACGAGAAGCCCAAATACTAGCTCCAACATAATCCAAGGTTCCCATAAAGTTTAGAATCCACACAAGTAGTAAAATACGAGTGATGTGTATACTATAAACTTCCATTAATAGTTCAAATGGTCATTAGAAAATAACACAATCTCTATGCCCTATACGGATTTCAACAACAGTCCAGGTCGTCTCAAGAATCAAAACACGATTCCAAATTACAAGAACCTCCAACAACAGTTCAGGGAAACATAAGTAATAAAAATATGTGACAGAGCCATATACTAACTTCAAACGATAGTCCAGAGCTACCTAGGTTTCCAAACATCAGTTCAGAACAACAAGAAGCTCCCACATAAGTTCATATAAAACAACGAAGTCCAAATACAAGCTCAAAAGGAACTCAAGGTTCCCATATGGTTTAGAATCCATATATTGCAACGAAGGTCATTTCCAACACAAAAAAAACCTTGTTTACACAATTCAAAAATGGAAAACAGAGCTACTAATACAAGATTCGCATGCATGTATCACTATTAATTGTCACAAAGATAGTTTGAAAACTAACGTAATTTTTTCCATTGTTTCATATCCAAGATGACAAAGATTATAAAACCCAGTAGAAAAATAACCAGATAAAACATGCAAGCCAAGAATCTCAAAAGAGTATAATCGTTTTAATGAAACATTTAGAAGAAACAAAGAGATCTTAAATATTAGAGCCTATCATGCCTGATAGTGCTTTTGCCAAATTGAAGGATCCCTCCAGCCGAGCTCAAAACTTCTCCTCGTCTCCATGAAAGATCAAACAACCATATTCTTTTTCCACATTGTCTCTTGTACATCCCACGGACCAAAAATAGATCAAAAACTTCAAAAATAGTCATTAAGTGCAGTTCAATCTACTGGTTCAAAAAACCAAAGAGCATGTAGAGAAAAAATCACGAAGTATTCAAAGTGAAAAAACTCCATACAAACCCATTTGCATGCCTTCCAAAATGGTTTGAGCACAATAACCGAAAATAATAAATTCCATTAATTCTGATTTTCTTGCCTATCCTTCCTTACCACCGCCTTCTAAGTCTAGCAAATGCCAAATCAAATTTAACATGAAATTCCATTTTAGTGACACTTCCACGTAAGCCTCCGCCAAGTCAACTAGCCCCTACCAAAATTGGCAGTACTTCTATGCAATTAAAACCTTATCAACAACTTAAATGCCATTGGAACCTTCGCCTATGATACATGTGACCCATTAGGTTCCCATTTAAAATAGTTTAGGATAGATCCCTTAGAACTTAGGTTAGACCTTAGGTTAGCTTATAATATGTAACCTTAGGATATAACCCCAACATAATAGATTTAAGCATTAGGTTAGTTCATCACATAACCATATATCATTAGGTTTTAGGTTAATTTAATTAGCCTAATAGCCTCTCCAAAATCCTTTAGTACAAAACTTAGGTTAGGATAAAAATTCAGTTAAGTAACATAGCTTAGGCATAAAATATTCTTACCTAGCTTAGGATTCCATAGGATAGTCCTTTTTAGGATCCCAAATCCTCCCTATGTCATGAACAAACTGTATTTCATTTATGCCAGCATTGTCCTACCACGATCAATCTCTAAAGACCCAAGCACAACATACAACTGAATGGAAATACGTTCACACAAAAATAAAAGAACTTGTAGCAACAAAGTTCAGTTAATATGCCACTTAATTCATGGAATGTTAATTTACCATTAGTTCAACAGAGCAGGTTTAAAACATCCCTTGGATCACTAAAATTGATCCAAGGATGAGTCAGATTAATAGATAAGATTTCAACTCCTAACCAGATTGCAACTCACCTACAGAAGTGAAAAATGGATTCAAGGAAGCCATTCCAATTCAGTCTAATGATCTTAAGATCAGAAAATATTTATCCATATCAAGCATTCATGAATCATTTTAACTTGTTTTATTTCTGTAAGGATTTCAGATCCAATTACCTCTCTATCTTCTGTGTTATCCCAACTAACAGGGGTTCTACATTTTCTTCCGTATAATGCCTCGAAAGGTGCCATCTTAAGAGTAGCATTATATATATTATTATATGCAAATTCAACTAATGGAAGATATTATTCCCACTTATATTGCTGATCCATAAAATACATCTGTAACATATCTTCTAAAACTTGATTTACTCTTTCAATTTTTCCATCTGTTTCCGAGTGATACGCAAAATTGAAATTTAGCTTAGTTCCTAGAGCTGCATTAAGCATTTGTCAAAATCTTGACATCAGTCTAGGATCTCTATCAGATATGATTAATTCAGGTACCCCATGTAGTATGAAAATTTCGTGTACAAATCTTTTAGCCAAAACAGGAGAATCATCCTTCATATTTCCAACAATAAAATGAGCTACTTTTGTTAGTTTATCAACAACTACCAAAACAACATCATGTTTATTTCTTGACATAGGCAGCCTTTGTACAAAATCCATGCTTATTACCTGCCATTTATATTGTGGTATGCTATGAGGATACAATAAACCGGCTAGGTGCATATGTTCCACCTTAACACATTGGCACTCTAGACAAAGTGTCACATAATTTATAACATCTTTTTTCATTCCTTTCTAGAAATATTGTTGTTTTATATCAGCAAGCATTGTAGTAATGCCATAGTTTCTAGAAAAAGGTGAATTGTGACATTCAACTAATAATTTCTTTCTCAAATCATTAAGCGAAGGTATATAGACTCCATTTTCAAATCATAAGATTCCTTATTTATCAAATTGAAAACCTTTGTACCTCAAATCATAGAATCTACAGCAAGTTCTGCTTTTACTTGTTAGAAGTAAGAATCAAATTCCATAACACTTTTTACTTCATCCTTAAACTGAGTTCTAAGTGTTATAAGAGCAGAAATGTGCTTCCTATGACTTAAGAGCATCAACCACTCTATTTTTTTTCCCTTAATTAACTTATTTCAAAATCATATTGAGACAAAAACTCTAACCACCTTCACTATCTCACATTCATATTTGGCTAAGTAAAAATGTACTTCAGCCTAAGATGATCAATTTTCAACTCAAATGGTTTACCAAGTAGATAATGCCTCCAAACTTGGAGTGCATGAATAATGGCAGCAAGCTCTAAATCATGTGGAGCATAATTCAACTCATGTAACTTAAGTTTTCTACTTTTGTATTCTATAACATGACCACTTTGTAACAAAATACCTCCTAGACCTTCACCGGATGCATCAGTTACCACCATAAAATCTCCATTAGGATCTGGTACTGCAAGAATTGGTGCTAAAGTTAATTATTCCTTCAAAGTTTTAAATGCAATTTCACATTTCTCTCTCCAAACAAACTTTTTATCTTTCTTCTGTAAGGAAGTTATTGGTGCAGCTATCTTAGAAAAGTTTTTTACAAATTTCCTATAGTAGCCAGCAAGTCCCATGAAGCTTCTAACTTCATGTACATTATTTGGTGCAGGCCATTCTGTTATAGCTATAATTTTTGAAGGATCTACAACAATTCCATCCTTACTAATTACATGTCCCAGATAGTGCACTTCTATGTCATAAAAGGAAAATTTGGACAACCTACCAAATAACCATCTCTTTCTCAGAATTTTCAAAACTATTTTCAAATGATCATGATGCTCTGCAATGCTTTTGGAATATATGAGAATGTCGTCTAAGAATACGAGCACAAATTTGTCCAAGTATTCTTGAAAGATATTATTAATTAAATTCATAAATGTCGTCGGTGCATTAGTTAATCCAAAAGGTAAAACTGTAAACTCATAATGTCCATACCTTGTTCTGAAAGCTATTTTATGAATATCCTCATCCTTAATTCATAGTTGATGATATCCAGATCAAAGATCTATCTTGGAATATACCGATTCTCCACGCATCTGATCAAATAAATCATCAATCCTAGGGAGTGGATATCTATTCTTGATTGTTACCTTGTTTAACATTCTGTAATCAATGCACAATCTAAGTGTTCCATCTTTCTTTTTCACAAAAATCACTGGTGCTCCCCAAAGTGAAACACTTGGTCTAATCAAACCCTTAGAAAAAAGTTCTGGCAATTGAGCCTTAAGCTCTACTAATTCTATAGTAGTCATTCGATAAGGTGCCTTAGAAATAGGTTCAATTCTAGGCTTGATCTCAATAGTGAAATCAAATTCTCTTTTGGGTGGTAGGCCTGGAAATTCTTCCAGAAATACATCACTGAAGTCTCATTACAGTGGATATCATTCCATGAAATCACTACTTTATTTTGTTGATTCAGTAATTTTTACTGCATATAAGGTACATCCTTTATTATTTTCCTTTTTAAGTTGCATGGATGATAGTTTCCTAACAGAAATCTCACGTTTCACACCCTGAATCTCTGTTGTTTTCTGTAGGTTGTCTAAACAACTAATGTGTTTTTCAAAACAATCCACTTTAGCCTTATGTTCTGCTAACCAATTAACACCTATGATTACATCATAAGACCCTAAAGGTGTAACATAAAGATCAACCTCTGTGGAAAAGTTAGGTAAATCAAGGACTGCTCCAAAAAGAAACATACTAACCGTATGAATAGCATTATTACCATACTATACAACCCATGTTTTATCCATGTTTCCAACTTTTCTTTTTAATTTTTATGCTAATTTACTAGAAATAAAACATTCAGTAGCTCCGGTATCAAAAAGAATAGTTATTGGTAAACCAAATAACTTACCCAAAACTTCTATGGGTGTGGCTTGTTTCTCAGCCTACTTGTCAGCTACTACAGCATGTATCTTGTGCTGCTGATTACGATCATCCTTCTTCAAAGGATATTGATTTATGTAATGATCTTTTCCACAGTTATAACAGCCTCCTACAGGTCCCTTTCTAGACTCAGAATTATTCCCAGTCTTAAAGTTATTATTCTGACCTCTATAGGACTTCATGTCCATTGTTATTATTCTTGGCAAAATTGTTCCATGCATTTCCAACAGTCTTATTTGTTACTGTTTTCTTATTATTATCAACTAAAAATTTACTTTTATTACCAAACTTCTTCCATGGTCCCTTCTTAGGTGCAAGAGAAGTTGAAGAGGGGTTTGAAACTTTCTTCCTTACCTCCTCCTTATGAGAAGAAATAGCCTTTAATTTTTGTTCCTACCTTATGGATTTTTCAACAACCCCTTCCATAGTGGTTGGGATGTGAACATCAACTTCTCCCCCAATAATGGGATTCAATCCCATAATGAATTTCTGTATCCTAAACTTCTCATCAGTTTGATACTGAGGTACATACTTGAGGAGTTTCATAAACCTTTCCCAATACTCAGTTATTGTTAGCTTTCCTTGAGCTAAGTTCTAAAATTCAGTCATTTTCTGATCATAGTAGAGTTGTGGCAGCCATCATTGCCTAAAATAACTTTTAAATTGATCCCAAGTGATGTTAGTTTCATCAATATTTAACTCAGCCTTACGGCTGTCCCACCATGAAGATGCTTCATGGGAAAGCTGATATGCTCCCCATATAGCCTTAGTTTCCTCTGAGAAGTTCCTTATTACAAAGTACTCCATTTCTCTGTGCCAATTCTTAGCCCCATCTCCTAATGTGGTGCCATCAAACTTAGGTGGACTTATCCTTTTTATGTCATTAGCGAGTTTTACTGTTATCCTATCCTTTTTGTTCTCAGGCTGAATAGGTATGTTAACATTGTTATTTTCAACATCTACATTGGCATGGTCCCCTGGAGGTGGCTGATTATTGTTATCAGCTTCTTCTTCCTCCTCATTACCCATTACTTGCTATTCCAGCATACCCAAATGATCTCTTGTGTCCAATAGGGCAGCAAGCATCTCATCGAGTTTATGGGTAGTTACCACTCCTTCCTCGGGTGGAGGGTTATTTGTAACGTTTCCTCTTGTTCTCACCATTTTCTGTTACAAGAAAATTTAAGTTTCATCAGATTGTGGACACAACAGGTCCAAGAGCTATAACCTTAAACTCTGATACCAAGATGTAACATTCCCACTTTAAGACTTAGAACCAAGAGACTTTTTATTTTTATTTTTTACAATAATAATGTTCACTGATCTAAATAAATAAATATTTATAATAAACATTCCTTACCAATCAAATTCAATGGATAAACATATGCATCTATAATGACTCAGTGATTCACCGATCTATTCATTCCATAACTCAATGAGCTACCGATCTATTTATGTTATCTTATGTATTGAATACATATTGTATACTTTGTATACTTAGTCATCCTACCCTACACCGGGTACTGAGTGATCTATTTAAAGAACATATCTGAATATCTGTTACCAATATTCATCTGATATCATGTTGTTTTAAACTTGGTGACATAGGACAATGCAACCAACAGTTTGCGATACTTTGGCCAAAGATTTATAACATACTGTGTATGTCACTATTCCTAGATGACATACTCGTCATGTTGGAATACGTCCTTCACCTCACTCTTCTATTACCATGATTGGTCTTTACTGACTACCGTCAGTCCACTTGTTCCAGATTTAACCCTAGCCCTGGATAGAAACATTACCTATTATAGGAAGATGCTTACAAAGGCTTAGGGTAGATGGGCATACCCATTTGACCTAAGTCATCCAAATGTGCCAACGTACCCTGAGCCCTTGGAAGCTAATTCCTATCCTAAATATGTTCCCATCCAGACCTAGAGAGAAACTAGGTTCAAGTCTGAGTTCCAGATGTGTGTAGATCTAGATGATCAATGCAGAAGGGTGATGCCACATGTCAACTACAACGTTGTATTCTCGAGAAGACTTAAGCCTTCTCAAAAGTACAGCCCTGCAGTTGGCATGTGCCAACATCCTACAGAAACTACCTCATCGAGATGTACAAACCCCCAAGGAGATTGTTAATGCATTATTAGTTTCTGGGTTATTTCATGATTACATCAACCCTTCCAAACCCTAGTCCAACACACATCGTAAGTTCTTCCTAAATTTGATTCATTTAGCCCATTAAGAACTTTGTTATATTCATTATCGCTTTTAATGTTTGAACACATAGTTAAACTTCCAATTAACCATAACTGTACAGTGTTATGTTATGTCATATTTAAAAGTACAATAACTTTTTACAAAAGTTCAACTCCAGAATATATCCAAAATAAAGTAGACTTCATACCAAATGAAGTCTGATAAATTGAAGTCATGTTACCCAACCTTTTTGGTTTATGAACAAATAAGAAAGAGAAAGAGTCTTTCTCTACATGATAAGTGTTAGGGTTTATTCTACCCAATGTCCACATTTCTCAATGTAAGTTCATCACACTTTACATTACTATGTTATATAGTTTATATAATGAATATCTTATTCCGCAACTTTACAAGTTGCATCAAAAGTAGGGAGATTGAACTAAATCCCTTTATAAAATCTTATTAAAAGACAACCATTAAACATATAAATAATATGAAGAATAACCACAAGATAGAATCCATCTCTTTCATGCAAGTACAAAATAATTTACACAACCAATACAGGTAAACTCTCAACTTTCAATTTATCTTTATAACTATACATTTACAATATTTATGCATTTAGGTATACTGTATAACAACCGTCTTCATTATAAAAGAATACTACTTTTCTTTTTCAATACAATCTCAAGAATGAATCAGAGTTCTTCACAAGAATCAGATTTAAATCAGCCAATTCATCATATAAGTTTTGCCTCCTTTATCACTTACGAAGTCCATCTGCAAAAATTGCTAGCATGGGTCAGTTCAATGAACTGAGCATGATAAGCACTAAGCCTTAAAATGAAGTGCATTCCAATAATTGTTCCATTAAAACAACTCTACTTTAATGAGACAATTATTACATCATAATATCAATACAACAATAGCAAATGGAAGAGAAGTATATTTTATCCAATTGATTTCACCTCTAAGAAAAGGACAGAATATAATCCACTATATCAGCCTTACAAGATTAGAGTTTCATTGATCCTATCAATTATCCTTAAGCAAACAATAGATCATATCTTCACATTGTTTCCCCTATTCTATCATAATAGAATACAACATTTAACTTTGCTTCAAGCCAAAAGAAGGGTTTACAACATGGTTCTAATTAGGATAATTCATCTAACTCATAATCAAAAGAAGAAGAGAATCATTACAACTATACCCAAACACAAAACATCCGAGAAACAGAACAGATTCATAACGTGAATTAACTATTTCATTTAAAGGTCAACTACCTTAAAGTTTAACATTTAAGATATTCACCAGAACAAAATCTCATTTCAATCCAAGAAGGAAGATAGAATCAAACAGTCTACCTGCAAGTCTAAATCTACTTCCACATATTAGAAGTTAACATTTAAAGATCTGAATCAATGTTCACAAATCAAAGTAGACTCATACAGGAGATAATCACTACTCGAGTCCATCCAAGGAGGGTCCATAAAAAGATAGAGTACAAGAGACAAAACTTACTCATCTCAAACCAAACAAGCAAGCCTTGTCAAACAAACATTCTGCCAAACAAGTTTACATTTTCTGTTCAACAACTGAATCATCTAATCTCTTCCTACAACATTTCAACAAAATATTTGAACAAGGAAGACCAAACAACTCATAAAGAAATCTCCATTTCAAAAGAGAATCAAAACAGAAAGGTTCAACCAATGATCTATCCAGTAAGAAGAAAGCACACTACCATATTCCTTACACTTCTTTACCTTCAATGAACACGAGTTTCAATTCCATACTCAGAATGAAATACAAATAGCAGTCCTAAAACACAGTCTGTTCTAAAGGAATCACATTCCTTTCTTTTATAAAGACACAAGGTGTATTTACTATATCCAACAGGAGCTAGAAAAATAACCGATCAGTAAGCAAAACATGCTCAGATGTATCAATGAACTCATAGACTGAAACCCCATTGTCAGGATTCATTATTGAATTACAAAAGAGTAATCAGTTCTTGATTCAATAAGTATTATAATACAAAAACTATTTGAGCAGAGACAAGTAATCCCTCCATAAAAATACAGAGTACTAAATTACTAACTCTTCTCTTAAATGAAACCCAGAACTTATTTTAAGAGATCTGAAGATGTGAGTTTCCAAAAAATAGAGGGGAAAAGAATACCCCCGATAAAATGCCATTGCCATCCCAGAAAAGAAGAAACAATTCTAAAAAATAATTACCAAATTCATTCATCAAACAAGGACGTTTTCAGTTAAGATCTCTAAGAGTTTTCCTAACAACTCAACCAACTATTCTCCCAGTTTTCTTTGAGCAATAGTTCAACAAAAGAGTTGAAGGTTTTAAACGTTTATTACAAGTAAAACCCAACTCAAAATACTAGAACAGAGTTGACACGAAGTCTCAGCAAAAGTTCAGAACTACACAATTAACAAAATATGAATGCGGTGAAAAACACGAACCTCCATTAATAGTCCAAAATTTCACCAAATAAAACATGGGTACAGAGCCACATATGGCATCAACAGTAGTCCCGAGTTACCCAAGATACCAAACACTGGTTCAGAACAACAAGTGGTTCCAACACAAGTTCATATCAAAATGCGAAGCCCAAATACTAGCTCCAATGGAACCCAAGGTTCCCACAAAGTTCAGAATCCACACAAGTAATAAAATATGAGTGTTGTGTATATTATAAACTTCCATTAATAGTTCAAATGGTCATTAGAAAATAACACAAGCTCTATGCCCTATACGGACTTCAACAACAGTCCAGGTCGTCTCAAGAATCAAAACACGATTCCAAAGTACAAGAACCTCTAACAACAGTTCAGGGAAACACAAGTAATAAAAATATGTGTACAGAGCCATATACTAACTTCGAACAATAGTCCAGAGCTACCTAGGTTTCCAAACATTGGTTCAAAACAACAAGAATCTCCCACACAAGTTCATATAATAACACAAAGTCCAAATACAAGATCAAATGGAACTCAAGGTTCCCATATGGTTCAGAATCCATATATTATAACAAAGGTCAGTTCCAACACCACAACATCCTTATATACACAATTTAGAAATGGAAAATAGAGCTAATAATACAAGGTTTGCATGCATGTATCACTATTAATTGTCACAAAGATATTTTTAAAACCAATGTAATTTTTTCCATGGTTTCATATCCAAGATGACAGAGATTATAAAACCCAGCAGAAAAGTAACCAGATAAAGCATGCAAGCCAAGAATCTCAAAAGATCAGAATTGTTTTAATGAAACATTTAGAAGAAAGCAAGAGATCTTAAAGATTAGAGCCTATCATGCTTGATAGTTATTCTACCAAATCGAAGAATACCTCCAGCTGAGCTCAAAACTTCTCCTCGTCTCCACGAAAGATCAAACAACCATATTATTTTTCCACATTGTCTCTTATACATCCCACGAACTGAAAATAGATCAAAAACTTCAAAAATAGCCATTAAGTGTAGTTCAATCTGCTGGTTTGAAAAACTAGAGAGCATGCAGAGAAAAAATTGTGAAGTATGCAAAGTGAAACAACCCCATACAAACCCATTTGCATGCCTTCCAAAATGGTTTGAGCACGAGAACCGAAAATAATAAATTCCATTAATTCCAATTTTTACACCTATCCTTCCTTGCCACCGCCTTCCAAGTCTGGAGAATGCCAAATCAAATTTAACATGAAATTCCATTTTAGTGACACTTCCACATAAGCCTCCGCCAAGTCAACTAGCCCCTGCCAAAACTGGCAGTACTTCTATGCAATTAAAACCTTATCAACAACTTAAATGCCATTGGAACCATCACCTATGATACATGCGACCCATTAGGTTCCCATTTAAAATAGTTTAGGATAGATCCCTTAGAACTTAGGTTAGATCTTAGGTTAGCTTATAATATGTAACCTTAGGATATGACCCCAACATAATAGTTTTAAGGATTAGGTTAGTTCATCACATAACCATATAGCATTAGGTTTTAGGTTAATTTAATTAGCCTAATAGCCTCTACAAAATCCTTTAGCACAAAACTTAGGTTAGGATAAAATATTGTTAAGTAACATAGCTTAGGCAGCAAATATTCTTACCTAGCTTAGGATTCCATAAGTTAGTCCTTTTTAGGATCCCTGAATCCTCCCAATGTCATGAACAAACTATATTTCATTTACCAGCATTGTCCTGTCACGATTGATCTCCAAAGACCCAAGCACAACATACAACTGAATGGAAATACGTTCACACAAAAATCAAAGAACTTGTAACAACAAAGTTCAGTCAATATGTCACTTAATTCATGGAATGTCAATTTACCATTCGTTCAACAGAGCAGGTTTAAAACATTCCTTGGATCACTGAAATTGATCCAAGGATGAGTCAGATTAATAGATAAGATTTCAACTCCTAAACCATATTGCAACTCACCTACAGAAGTGAAAAATGGATTCAAGGAAGCCATTCCAATTCGGTCTAATGATCTTAAGAGCAGAAAATATTTATCCATATCAAGCATGATCTCATCAATCAAAAGAACATATCTTTATAAGGAAGATCACATGTCAACACTTGAAATGCAAAATGGAAAAATAACAACTATCAAGGGTGTTATCTCCTTGATATTAAATTTCTATTCCTCCTTTTGGCACATGAATAACTCTTCTTCTTAATCTAACGTGAGTAGCCGCCTCTCTATGGTAAGAATGTGGTTCAATTATTCCAAGAACTACAAGGTTGACTCATATTTCTTCTCAGGTGGGCCAAGTTTGGGTTTTTCAAGACTATAGCATCTGTAATCATCTCTATCTTCGTATACACCTCACTCACCTCTGCCTTCTCCTCCTTCAATTCATGCCTTATTTGTGCACTGATCAGCTCCTCATACTTCAAATCCTTTCTTTTCTCAACAATTTCTCTGTTCTTCTTCTTCAGTTCCTCATCCAAGACTCTTCATCTTTCGTTCCTCTGCCAAAAAGTCTTGCCTACAAATTCTAATCGAAAGATAGTTGAAAGAGACATAATTCAATAAATTTAAAAGGTTGGATGACCATTGAGCAATCAACCAGAGGGTTTATCCTACCTTCCTACACTGGTCATTTTCATCAAAATCCCCTTAAATAGTATGTTCAGATTAACATTTCATCATATATCTCACTCAACTGCCTTTTACAGCATCTTCCTTGTACAAGGCTAGGATCCCTCTTCTTCAAATGAAGACCATGCAAAGAGTTATTTTGTAGGCACGGCACTTTGGAAGTGCACGTGCAGTACCTTACTTGGATCATTGATGTAACCCATTCCTTACTCTTGCACTTCTGCCACACTCTTCCCTCCTTTGTGTGTTTCCTTTGGAAAGCTTACCGCTAAGTTGGGATCTCCACCCGTGCTCCCATACTCCTTCCCTACACTCTCCTCCTCTATCTCTTTGATAACTTCATCAGTGTTGCACTCTACCTCCTGCTCCACCATGTACTTTATTATGCCCACTACTTCCCTTTCTATAGCCTCTTCTACCTACTCCTTGGTGAGGCTTGGGGTCCTTTGATCCTTAGTGTTTACATCCTCACTTCCCCCCTTGTCATGAGAATCTCCTTCCTCCTCATCCTTCCCTTTATTCCCTTCCTCCTCTGAGTCATGTACATCATACACAGGATGGTCCTAAGCCTCTTCATGCTTGCCATCATCCTTTTTGCCTCTGTAGGCTTCCATACTCTTCGTTTCTTCTAATTCCACCTCCTCCATTACCTTTTGCTTCTTCCTAACTACCAACACTAGTATACAGGATTCTTCCTTCTCATCTTCTTTAGCAAATGAATCCTTCCTCAGTGACTCTTCTTTTGTAGGGGGGTCTTCTTTCTCTGACACATCTTCCTCATGTGTCTTTTCTTTTTCCTTAATGGGGGACTTCTTGCTTCAAACATATGTGCTCGGCTTTGCACATAACTCCTGTGTGCCAACATACTGTGGTTTTTTTACACTCGGTACCTTCTTCTCTAGTGCCTCCTCTCTCTCCCTCTTCTTTGGCGTGGTATTCTTCCTCTTGGTGGGGTCTTCTAGGATAGAGATATCATTCTCCATGTATGTTCCTTTCTCATACTTGGGCCTAATGCACAGGTATACCCTCACTACTATCCTTCCAACAATTTGTAGTGTCACAGCTTTTATCATATGCACCTCATGAGAGACATACTTCTCCACATAAGCATGATTCTTGGGGTATAATAGCTTTCTACGTAGCTCACGGTGGTCTTAGTCCACCTTGTTGAATTCAAACCTTAGTCATTTGGCCTCCTTGAAGAGATTGACCTCAACTTGGAAATATTGTGCAATGAAGGAGAATGACGGTTTACACCATGGGCTCTTGGTCCCTTCTGACAGAGTGAACCTGCCAATGCAAAAGTGTTAGTATACAACAAACTTAGCTTCTCCTTGCACTAGCACTGGTAATTTTTTGGGTATCCTCCACTCAGCCCCAAACATTTCACACATTCACTTGTACCATTTTTCTAGGTGCGCCTTTTGGATGGTTGTCATGGTATCACAAGTGTAATTCTCAAAAAAATTCACGGGGGAAGGGTCTTCATCTGGGTACTCCCATACAAATTTTTATGTCCCATCAGGCACTCCAATCTTCAATAATATGATGGTGAGGAGGACATTTTCAAACACGATCTTCTCTCCTTCGCACGTGGCACTGATGATTTCTTCTGCAATGAAGGCAAGACAGGTTATAGATGGTTCCTTCTAAAAAAATTCGGTAGATGTTCAGCCAAGCCTTGTTTATATTTCTACCTCTCTTTCCCATTCATCTTAGATACCAAGCGTGTGGACATCCTCATCACTAGGTTGGAGATATCTGAGATATCGAAGTAGCGCAAGCCCTTTTTATAATCATAAGCCTGGAATATCTCCTTAATGGCTTCCTTATCCTCCAAGTCATCTTCCAATGGATCCCCTTCGCAAATAAGACTGGTAAAATTAGATATTAGCTAGGGAGTTATACACATTCTCCAACCCGCAAAGTATAAATGATCCTCATGTACGTGTGACATCACCCATTGGTACAGTCACTCGAGCTTGCCAAAATAGGGCAGGCAACTCATAGAGTTGCAGCAACCCGGCCTTCCCCATCTTCACCTTTACTTCATCATTGTAGATTGGCATTCCTTTTGGTGTCCTCTTGTCTATCAGGTGAACCAGTTCCAATGCCATCTCCTTCTCTTTGGCATTTTTGCAATGGTTGTAATCATTTACCACCATCTTCCTTACATGGGATACCCACTCCTATCTGAGAAACACACCATCTGGGTATTACATCTCCGCATACCACTCCTCGTTGAAACTAGTGGAAACATCATGTTTCCCTTGTCCCTTTCCCTTATTTGGTAAAATATTTTCCTTCTTTGGTGCCATTTTCTTGTCGGGTTACTAAAAACCAACTCTTCTTTCTCCTCTTCCTTGCTCTTCTCAAATGCTTGGCTTACCTATCACAAAAGAATCCTTTTACTCCCATGCCCTAGCTGTATAACCCTAACCTAGAACAAAACCATCTTCCCAACCTTTGAATCATATAACAAAACCATCTTCCCAACCTTGAATTTTTTGTTTTTGATATGACAGTCATGCCATTCTTTTTTTCATGTCTTTTCATTCTTCTAACTCCATCTACCAAGTGATCACCTTTCATCTAGTTGTATTAACTTCTCCATGCACTCTTGATTTGTTTGTTCATCAACTAACCCTCTTGCATGCACAATATGCAGTAATGGTAGCATAAATTCAACCAGTAAAATAGACTCTACACAAAACACCAATTGAAATGGTGTGGCCTTGTTCAATCTCTTCTAGGTTGTCTTGTATGCCTATAGAAAGGTTGATACCTTATCATCTCAATCTTTTCTTCCCACATCAAAAATTTGGTCAGTTTGTGGCTTAATATCTTGTTAAATGCATCAGCAGTTCCATTTGATTAAGGGTGATAAGGGGAGGTCTTATGATGGGCCACCATGATTTTTGCCAAAAAATCATGATTGTTTCATTCAAAAAATGTGTACCCCTATCACTAGTCAAGCTTAAAGGACATCCATACATGTTGATTATGTTCTCCTATAAGAATCTAGTAGCTATCATTATTGTGCAATCCCTTATAGGTGTTGCCTCCACCCACCTTGTTAAATAATCAGTGCAAGTAATGATACAGTACAAACCAGTCCTTCATGCAGTAGGTGAAATTAGTCCTACAAAATCAATTGCCCATTTTTCAAATTGTTTTGTGCTGGCTATAGGTCTCAAGGGCATCTCATCTCTTTTTCCTAGCTTTTCAAGGCACTGGCAATGGTCATAGGCCTTGAAAAATTCAAAACAAGCTTGGTAGACACTTTCCCACCAAATCCTTGCGAGTAGAATCTTCCACACAGTGACATTCCCTACATAGTGCCCTCCTACAATCCCACCATGTGTTTCCTCCATGATTGCAATGCACTCATGTTTTAACACACATCATCACAGAACCTCATCACGGCCTAACTTATATAAGTCTCCACCAATTAGCATGTAGGGTGCGGCATGTATGGCTAACTACTTTCATTCTAAATTCTTCATTCCTTCCGACGCCACACCCATTTTGAGGAACACAACTATATATTCCAAGTCAAAGGGTGCGCAACCTAAACAGTTACGCATTTAGAATAGTATCTTTAATGCTCTGTGTGTCCTTTCCTAAATCAATCCTTGATAAATGGTCAGGTCCTAAGTTATTCTTTCTAAGTTTCACAACAACTGTAAACTCAAATTATTGAAACAACAGGACCCACCGACATATGTGCCTTGTAGAATGGGCTTGTTCACCAAGTACTCCAATGCCATGTGGTCTGTGTAGAATTTGAATGTTGTTGCCAATAGATATTGCCTGAATTTTTGTACCATGTAGATCATTGATGGTTCCTCGCGCTTGGTAGTAGTGTAGTTCTATTATGTTGGTGTCAACTTCCTGCTAGAAAAACATAAGGGATAGTCAACAATTCCTTCTTCAGGTTGTGCTAAACAATTACCCAATCACCATCCCTAAAGCATCAACATGTACATGGAATGGCTTATCCCAAGAAGGAAAGCATAATATGGATGTAGTGATGAGCTTATCCTTCAATGTATCAAACGCCCTCTATTGCTCCTCTCCCCATTGAAATGCACTCTTGTGTTTTAGTAACTCCTCTAAGGGCGTGGTGATTTTGGTATAACCCTTGATAAACTTCTAAAAGTATCCCATATGCCCAAGTAATTTGTGTACTGTGCTTTGACTTGTAGGTTCCCCTGATCCCACAATAATGACAGCTTTGGTTGGATCCACCAGCAAAGCCTTCCTTACATATGATATGCACTAAAAGGGTTCCAAATGGAGTAACAAAAACACATTTCTTATTACTTAATGTTGAGGGATATCCTCAAATATTGACATCTTTCAAACATCATCCTCAAATTTTCAAAATGGTCTTTCACTAGTCCATAAATTGTCCATTCATCAAGGTAGACTTGAAGAAACTTATGGATGAAGTCTTGAAATGCCTACACCACAATGCATGAAAATACAGTAGGCACGTTCTTCAGTCCAAATGGCATGACCGTGTAGGAAAATATTCCCCATTTAGTGGTGAAAGTTATCTTTTCCTGGTCTTCCTTTACAATTCTAACTTGGTGATACCTTGAGAATCCATCTGTGAAGGAATAGATCTCACGCCCGGTTGCTCCTTCTAGGATTTCTTCAGTAAAAGGGGTTGGAAAACGGTCAATGAAGCATATTGCATTCAAATCCCTTTAATCAACATAGATCCTTATCCTCACATCCTTATTAATGCTTATGACCATAGGGATTATCCATTTTGATTCCTCCATGGCCTTCAATGATGCTTGATGCGAACATTTTGTCAATTTCCTCCTTGACCTTGACACGAAGATTCAGATTCATTCGGTAAGGCATTTTCCGAATTGGGTGCGCACCTTCCTTTAACTTGATTTTCATTTCCCCCAAGGAGTGTTGAACACCTTTAATCTCATGGTAACCACGCAAAAATAAGTCCTGAAACTCGTGTAATAGATAAATGATCTTAGAAACCTCCTTTTTTGACCAATAGTCCCATCTAATAGCTTCCTTAGGTTTCACCTCTGAACCAATGTTAACCTTCTTTATTTTTAGGGGTTCATGGTAGGCACACGCTTGCTTTCTCATCAGTATGGTTAACATCCAAATTTTCCACCTCTTTGCCATCTATCACATAGACCAATTTTCCTTTTTATTTCTCCATGCATGCATTCTCAAGTTACATCTCCTTTGATTTTTCCTCGTCAAATCACACTTCCAAACCAATTTCACCCAATAATTATAGTATCATATCCTCCACCATATCACTATCTCCTATCGTAAGGAACTTGACAACCTGTAATGCCCTATCCATGGTTGGTTTAGTGCTCTATATTCGAAAGCTTGAAGGAGTTCAGATGTTAACTCCTGCCAATTTCTTGTTTGATGTCGCATCTCTAAGTGAGTGTACCATGTGCGTGCACAACCTTATAAGGTGGAATACATCTTATGCACCCATACAAAAGATGGAAAGGCCTTTTGCACCTTACATCCATGCTTTCTCACATGCTTGTATGTGAAATGTGGTGGGGTCATTACCATGGTAGTCTTGTATTGACACCAAGTGCATTACTTCGGTAAAATCTAACAGAGAATGTGATTCTTACCTCGCACCACTCTAGAAAGCTATCACGATGTGTCACCCACCAATGTGTTGCAGTCCCAAGAAAATTATAGCTTATCATCCCTCTTCTTTCGATCTCATTTTTCCACTGAGCCTCCATTTCTCGTAAGAAATCATCAAGGTTGTCTCCTCCAGAATAACTTGGTAACTTCTTCCCTCCCAGGCACTTGACTGAGCACACCCTTTTCACCCTTGTAATAGAACCTCTTAACTGTCACCCAATTAACTCATATGTCTCATGCACCCAATTTTCACATGTCACGCTAGTTCTGTCACTCATAGATTGAGCGTATTTGAACTAAATAACTCCATATGTAGGGTGAATCACCGCACGGTCCTTGATAGAGTGCACATAGATAATGTCAAGAACTTCTTCTCCCAAGGGCTCAGTATAGGGTGTTGACTTCCCATCGGTTGATGGGATGATGACCATTTCTTCCTTGTTTTCAAAACTTATGTACCCCTTATTGAACTGTAGGTCATCATTGTTCTTATAACACCAGGGGAGCCCAAGTAATGCTGGAAATTTTTCTGCCTCGGCTAGCACCAAGACTTCAAAACCCCTAGTGAACTTGTCCCCTTTGATAGTGATAACAACATCCTTCAAGACACCAATGGGCATTGGCTTTGTCTTGTTATCCATATATAGCACATTTGAAGATGGTTGTAACGAGGACCTTCCCATTTGATACCATGTATCTAGAGTGAGGACATTGACTTACACACCCATTTCAATCATAATATTTCTTAGAATCCATACATCCATAACATCATTGAAGGTAATCTCCTTATCAAAGTCAAGATTGTGGGGAGGAAGGTTAGCATGCAAAACCTATCTCTTTGTGCTCTGATCCAGCACGTGGTACCTTCTCCCATAACCATTATCCCAACAAGGGAATGATATTTTCTTGCCTTAATATTTTACATACTTCCCTAACTTCATCCAGATCCTTATGTGGAGCCTCAATACTCTTTATTTTCTCTAACTACCTTGACTGCTCTTTTAGGCACTGGATTTCTCTTTGTAGGCTTCGAATCACATCCATGGTTTCTTGATACACTTCTTTCTGATGAGTAGGGTCTGGATACTTCCCGCGCACCGCCTCTTCTCTTGTAACCAGAAGTTTCTACCTTGGTATATCCCTTGTGTGTGTAGCCTCAGCTTATGTCGTAACTAGTAAATTCTCTAGTTTTGACTCACGTGCCACTCTTAGCATCCATTGTGAATCATCCTTCCTCATTCTTACCATTCTAGTGCCTTCGTCTTTCCAGTGTTGCTGGCTCATATGTTAAAATAGATATGGACACTCCTCATACTTATGTTTTTTTCCACACTAAGAGCATTGTAATAGATCAGGGCATTCACACTTATAGTGCTCGGTAGACCCACAGTTGTAATAGGTTCCACGCGGGAACTCATTTCTCCCTCCTATGTTACCACGACCATGAAATCCTCCTTGGAAACCTTTTCCATGTGCCCCTCCATCCGCGTGCCCTTCATAGTAGTGACCATCATCCTTGGAATTTTTTACAAGGCTGGTCTGGCACACACCAACATCAATGGCATCATGCATCTAGTCAATCAACCTACAATCCTTGGCATCATGAGTAGTAGAGATACAAATCTTGCAATAGCAAGACACATTTTTATGGATTATGTGCTATAATAGTGGATACCTACTTGCATCATGATCTCTGTGGAAAATTTCACAGTCCACCTTCACAGCGCATACTGATCTCTAGGGAAATTTATCCTTTGTATGCCCCTCTACCTCATAATTTGTGCACCATAGACCACTATGAGTCTCATGTGCCAAGTTTGCATATAGATTTTCTAGCTACTTGTCCATTACATTAATCTGAGCCTCAAGAAAAGGGCTAACACCAGTATCCATTCTTCCAACATCCTTGGTGCATAGGGCAGCCTCTAAGGCCTCACATGGTCTGTGAAGGTATTTTACGAAAGTGCTCTCCTAAACGGTGTTATCAATCCTCCAAAAAAACACTAAGCATGATGAGAAGGGTGAATATCATAGTAAAGTTTTGATAAGATGGTCTTAAAACATACGTCATATTCCCTACACACTCTTTTTCATACCCTATTGAAACTCTTTTAGCGTGCTAATGCTCTTTTGTTCAAACTCAGGGATATGAAATTCAGCCAAGAATGTATTCCGTAACGTGGTGTAACCTACCACTATCTGGTGGGGGTCATACTTCTAGTACCAACTATGTGTGTGCCCTTGCAATGTTGTTGTAAACTGGCTTGCCTTCCATTCTGGGGTAGTGATCCCCTTTATGCTCCATAGCAATTCACACTTGTGTACATGCTATGCAGCATCCTCAACACCTTTGTAGTCTAATAGATGCAAAGACATTTCAAAAAACACTTGCTGAGGTGGTTGAGGTCCTTTCCCACCTCATCCAGAACCTTGATTTCCTCTGGTGTTTCCTCTACCACCAAGATCCACTAGGTCATGTTCCTCACTAGATCCTAGATCCCAAGTCCACCAGGTCCTCCAGCTTCTATACCACTAGATCTACCTCATGTATCCGGTAACAGGCCTAAAATTCTCACACCTAATGTCCCCAACATCCCACTAAACTGCCCACCAATGGTTTTTGATATTGCACTGCTACCAGATGTGTGTCTTCCGTGATACCCAAGCTTTGTGTACTTGTACTTTTCCCAAATTTCATTCCAGACGATATTCCTCCAAACATGGGAAATGATTATGCAGCAATGGATGTGCCAAATGAAAAGTTATACATCCTTGGTTTTAGATCAGTCACTTCCACCAATTATTACTGGGTTAGCAATACTTATCTCTTGATTTGGAAAACTAAGCGTCAAGGGTTGGTCACTAGGTGGATTCAAATGCACACCGATGAATCTCTCCTTTCTCCAAGTGATGAACTCTCATCAGAAGCTGAAGGGGATTATCTCCCATGCTTTCCAATATGGGGTAGCACAGACTGCTCAGGCTCCACTTCCTTCATGTGAGCCTCAATTCTTCCCACAATGTCTACCTCCATAAATCCATCACTCCTGAAACCTAGTGTTTTCTAGCCAACTCCCTTTCATGAGCTTCACTATACTTGAGTCGTCTCTCCTCTCTCTCTCCTTTTCAAATGCAATGTCCACCATTTTCCTTCTCCCTGGCACTATATAGAAATTTTAGAAGTAATGGAGAAAAGAGTGTAATAAAACTTCTCATCTTCAGTGTAGTGAGTCTAATCACGATGTGTCAACATGGTGCTGAGAGTGTGATTGGAGGCACAGAAATAGATATAGAAAGGATCCAATTTGCATGGAAGCATAATCATAGGTGGGGATAGGAGATAATACTTGAGATAATCAAAGGATTTTTTAAAGTTATCATGCTAATGGAATTAAACATCTTTATGAAGAAGGTGCTGAAAGGGTTGGAAATGATTAGAAAGTTGTAAGATAAAGAAACAAACTGATTGAAGTCATCCTTGAATACTGCAAAGTTTCTTTAAGTTATAAGGAGGAGGCATCTCAAGGATGTATTTGATTTTGGTAGGGTCAAATTCAATACCCCTTATGGAAACTATAAATCCAAGGAGTTTACCAAGTAGCACTCTAAATACACACTTGGTTGGATTTAGACACAAGAAGAAGAAAAGAAGGCATTGGAAAAGGTATTCAAGGATGGAAAAGTGGTCACATTGATGTTTGGAATAACCCAAAAGGTCATAAACATAGTCCTCTAGAGTGTTATGGATGAAATCATGAAATATGTAAGTCATGGATCGTTGATAGGTGGCTCTGGCATTTTTTAAATTGAAGGGAATAATGCAACAGAAGAAATTCCCCAAAGGAGTGATGAAAGAGGTATCATGTTGGTCTTCTAGTGTGATGAGGATCTAATTATATCGAGAGAAACCATCAATAAGAGAAATAATATCATGTCCTATGGTAAGGTCCATGAGTTGATCAATGTTGGGAAGATGAAAGTCATCTTTAGGGAAAACAAGGTGTAAATCTCAAAAATTAGTACATATGTGGAGCTTGCTAGAAGCTTTAACAATAGGTAAAATGTAGGAGACCCATTGCAGATAGTCAATGGGGATGATGAAATTAGATGAAAGGAGGCATTTTAGCACCTCTTTAATAAAGAGATAATCTCAAGGGAGTGTGCGGAAAAAATTCTTCTTAACTAGCTTAGTGTTAGGAAAGGTAATGATGTTATGGAAAATAATGGAAGGATCGAGACCCAAAATATCGATGTACGACCATGAAAATGATTGATTATGTCAAGAAAGGAAGGAGGTAAAATATTCAAGCTCCTTTGGATTAATGGATTAACCCACTTTGAGAATGTGGGGATCTTTCAGAGACCCTATGTTGATGTCGATAGTAGATTTGTTGAGAAGGGTGGATGTTTCGACTAGTAAGGAATTATAAAGATAGGAATATTTTTCCCCCGTGTCAGAGAGGATGAAATATTCATTGGTGCATTTAAGGATGTTAATGGTAGGGGAGTATTCCTCTACAATGTATAAAAATTGAAGATTGAGGGCCTTAGCTTTTCCTTCACACTAAAAATTAATGGGTCCCAAGGTCATTGTATATATCTAAAAAAATCCAAAAGGTGACAGACACACTGTAATCCATATCCATAACCATTTGGAATGGATTGGATGGAGGATCTATGTCTATGAGAGTTAAAGATGGTGGAATAGGGTTTGTAGATTATTCCTCAAATCCCAACCCAATTTTTTCATGGGTTTTGTGAGATTGATTAATGATGAGGTCATGCATGCCTTGTTCATAACACCCCAATATATATCCCTTTAGCTATAAAGATCTTGATCATTACACTAAGTTTGGAATCCTTTCCTATGGCCAGCTAATCATTTTCTATGTCTGCCTCCATAAATCCATCACTCCTATAACCTCTCATTCTCTATCAACCTACCTTTCACTATACTTGAGTCATCTCTCCTCTCTCTCTCCTTTCACTATCACTATCATCTCAATCATTATCATTACAATTTTGGGTCTATGGATCACTATTACATTTCATTATAATCTCAATCATAAGACTTGTGTCATAATAAGATTTCTTTTCCTTAAAACCATGCACTCCAATCCTTACTATAGTTATTTCATCACTCGATGTCTCATGCTCATGACTATATTTTGACCTATATTTCATCTCTCAGAAAATCAATCTAAGGGTTAGGATATTGCACTAATCAGCTAGTTGACGCCCCTCTTCAAGATGACCATTTCCTTCCTCACAAGATAGTTTCCTGATGAGTCCATCAACATCCACTTCAACCATGAGTATTCTACACTTAAAAATTACATCTCATTATTTGACTGACTCTAAGTGTTGGCAAAAGGGAGGCACGTCGACATCATTATCATTCCTGCATTGGGATCATCTCTAATCCCTATTGCTATATAATCTCAATTTCTGAATGCATAAATAATATAGATGAGTATGAAGCTCTCATCTTAGGTCTTCAAAACCAATATACTTACTTGGAATTCAAATCCTTGACATCTATGGGGATTCTCAACACATGGTTAATCAAGTTCAAAGGCATTTATTAATGTAAAGAATGAGGTCCTTCAAAAGTATAAGGATATTGTCTGACTTCCTTATCGGAGCATTTCAATTTCTATACCATTCAAATTTTCCCTTCATTCATCTAACCATTTCATAGACACTATGACATCTCTCGCATCCCTTATCCCATGGAAAAATGGAATAATATAATTTTTTTGTCATTGTTGATTGAATATTGATCAAACCATCTCATGTTCACTAAATCTTCCTCAGTCTGAGACTCACGTTGACACTAATCCTTGTGATCTTTAGTATTCTCAAATTTTTGACTATATTTCTCAATCCAAGATCCCCCTTTGACTTATCTAAAAATGGTACAAGGTATTTTATTTAATGTTATAACCATTATGCCATCATTAGCGGAATCCTCTACAAGTGTGGCTTCGATGGCATCTTGATTCATTTCCCTAAATCTCACAAATCCACTCAAGCTATTAGAGAAGTTTAGGATGGCATCTATGGTGGCCATTTAGCGGTTTGGATATCTCCAAGAATGTCCTTTGCATGGGTTATTATTGGCCCTCTCTTAATCATGACCTATTGTGAATACGTTAAGAAATGTGTCAAATGTCAACATCATTTTAATATAATCTACATTCCTAGTCAGGCCTTATAGTCGGCCTTTATTATAGTGGGGCTTGACCTTATTGGTATTATCAATTCATGTTCTTCCTAATGCCATCATACTATAATCAATGCTACTGAATACATCACCGAATAGGTGGAATCCATTCCACTCACATTAACTAAAGTCAATCAAATCGCTAATTATATTTATCAGCATATCATTTGTTGCTTCATTGAACCCTCATAAAATCATCATGACAATGGAATGTACTTCAAAAACAAACAACTCAAAAATATTTACTAGTAATTCAACATCAAGCTAATTTTTTTTCCATACCTATCCCCTAGCTAACGGTTAAGCCAAAGCCACTAACAAAACTCTTCACAATATTCTTACCAAGACTATTGATAAATTAGGTCATAATTGGAATCTTCACATCCCTGTCACTCTTTAGGGTTTTAATACTAGCATCTACACCTATATGGGTGCTATTCCTTTCTCTTTGGTATATGGCTCCGATGTCGTTCTTCCTCTTAAAGTCCAAATCCCCTTATTTACGCATCTCTTCGTGAATTTTTCTCTGATGAAGATTATCGCTAAGATCCCCTAGAACAACTTGAGTTGTTAGATAAACTTTGCTTCTCTCTCTTGAACATCATCATGTATATCAAGATAACATAAAACAACTTATAAAAAACACCTCAAATAATGTGACTTTAAAATAAGTGGTCTTGTCTTTAAAGAGAATCAGAACATCACTACTCTAGAAAGGATTCAACACAATTTTTTTTCTCCTAACTGGATTAGACCTTATATTATCACACATAAGTATGGGTCTGAGGCCTATCATTTGGATTCCCTTGATGGTAAATTGGAAATGAAACCTTTTAACGCATTACATTTGTAACCATTCTATTGTTAACATACCTACCAATGAGAACTTATTCATCTTAGTGGTCATCCATCCATCATCAATCATTTCCATCTTTCATCGTAATGATTTGGAACTAGGTGGTCTACTGTCACTTTCCTATCTATGACCTTGAATATGGGCATCACATCTCTTTCCATAGCATTTTCATTAAGGAAACGTTCTCCCTTCTAGATGATAAATGTATGATCATTACATCCACTACCCTTCTATTTACCTATTGGAACCACACAAAGGGCCTATAAGTGTCACTCGTATACTCATGATCCCCTCCTAAGTGGACTACCTAGCTATCTTAGCTATTCTATAAAAAGTTATAATCCCATATGCTAATCTAAAAAGATGTAATATAAAAAAAAATTAACTACTCCCTCGAAGGAAAGTTCATAAAAATAAAAATATCAAAGTAAAATAGGTTGCTCCCTCAAAAGACAACTGTCATGCATATCTTATCTTGCCATTTATAAAAGAAAAATCCAAATCCAAAATAAAAAAAGATAAAACTTAATGTAGACCACTCCCTCAAAGGATGGCTACCATCTTGTATCATGGTAGTGAAGGCTTCCCACATTGATCAACTTTATATATACTCAAAATAAAAAGCATAAATTTTAAAAGAAAACATCCTAAGAAATATTCTCACATAAATGAACTTTCTAATTCATATAAAAATTCCCACATTGATCAGTTTGTATCATATTGCTCAGAATTGGGACATAGACCTAGGAACACTCACCTAAGAAGAACCTATTTTCCATGTATGAGTGTCATCCAAACCCCTTGTGTCATGTCAAAAATAGGTTTATAAGATGATTTTTCCATGTTTTCCCTTGTTATCCTTGGGATAAATAACTATTAATGGTTATGTGTTAACACTTGCTATTGGCTACAAGTGCATTGCCTTGATTGGCTCCATTTCTTGTTTACCTCCAATATGAGATTTGTTTCATCGTGTAATCTTTCCTATCATTGAGTTTCATTTTTATTTGGTCACCATTTTTCACTGTCGCAATATTATATTCTTCATATTTTAAGTAAGCCATTAATCATCTATATCATTTATACTTTTCCATCACATTGTTTATTCTTTATTTCATCATGTCTAAAAACTATCTATTCATTCCAAAGCATGTATCCATCACAATAAATCACATCATGTTATCACACATAATTTTTCATTATCACATACTAATTTAGCCATTCTAATTTCCATCTATCCATACATATAGCCATCCTAATGCATCACATTCATATCTAACATCATCTATATCTAATCCATACAATCAAAACCATATCATCATAAATCATCTACATCTAATACAAAATCAATCATCTAATCCAAAATTCATAACCATCTACATATAATTATCATCATCAAATCCATAATCATAATCAATCATCTACATTTAATCAATAGTCATCATAATCAAATCCATAATATCGTAATTCACACCATTATAATCATCACATCACATCTGAATCTAACAGAGCACCATCACAACCATAAATCAAAATGCATGACACATAATGAATCACAACCAAAATCATATATATCTCATCAATCTAAGTACATATATACATCAAGTCACAAGCTAATAAGGGTCCTTTCTGAATCCAAATACATCATCAAAATCCCTAAACTCTACATCTGAGAGTATTAAATACTACCCTCCTGAGGTAGGTACATGAATAAATCTCTGGGCCTCATCATCTCCGTCGTGTCTCGCATATCACTGTGGCTAGCTAGTCGTGCCACACCACCTGATCCTCACTACTTAGTTATGTATGCATCATATCTCTATGTCCATGGAATTTTTGATGTCATGATGCATCATAGTATCATGTCTCAACTTACACTCATAGTATCATGTCTTAGCTTCCAATGCTCTATATAAATCCAAGGGCATAGTCCTTGGAGGTGTCATTTGTCCTATTCCTTGTGATGTTACTGGCACACCAATCCTCTACTTCGCCACCAGTATCGGAGCAAGATCTCCAAATTTGGATCTATAGGCCTCTCGTTGCCTCTTGTACATGTCCCTCTATTGAATAGCTTGGTACCTCTCTAGGAAAATGGATGTGGCCTCTTAACATGTTGTGTCTCTCTCTAAGCAGGCTAGTTCACTCTCTAGAATTAAGTGCTCTATCTCTATGGCCTCTCCATCATCACCATCTTCACCTCTAGGTGCCACATCCTCCTCTGTTGGAACCTCCTCATCCTCATCCTCATCACCACCATCAGCCCCCATTGTTGTCATTCAAACTACGCATGTGGTAGCCATCCAATTAGATGGTAGTGACATAATCCATCCAATCTTACTGCAGCCAAGTGGTCCCACCCAACATCGATAAAATCTCTAATCTGGTCATATAGTGTTGGCATTATATCTTATAGATATAAGGTCTCTCGGGCTTGCAAAACCAATCAAACATGTAAGCATTACATTTGTCTCATAAAAAATCTAAATCCACTATTCTACCCTTGGTCGATGTTGACCTAGGTTGGGACGATGCCTCCAAGATTGGGTCGATGCCCTTTTAGGCCGGGTCGACGATGACCGTACCTAGTCACTGCCGACCTCCCCTTGCGCTGATCTAATAAATTTCAAAAAAATGTAAAAATTTAAACAAAATAACACAAAAAATTCTTTAAAACAAGCTAGGGTTTAAGCACTTACCATTGACACTCCTCTGGCACCTCCCATGCTCCCTCACATTTTATCACAATATATTTTTAGCTCAAATATCTCGATCATCACTTTGCATAGGGTGCAAATGATCTTTTTCAGTTGACCTAGGGGCTTATATAGCCCATCAACCTCGGTTGATATCATCCCCCTTGGGTCGTCGTCGCTTCATCTTAGGTCGTTGCTGACCCTTCCCGGTTGTTTTTGACCTCAGACATTACCTTTTTTTATCATTGATTCCTCCTAGATTCTCTTCAATCAATCCTTCCTTTCAAATTATTTTTTCTTCCACTCTTTACCTTATGTGGTCTTCATATCATTATTGTGTCCCATCTGGGATTTCGTTATGTCTCCTCTCATCATTATTGTAGCATCATGCCTAGTGTAGCCATCCTGATGTTCCCTCTTGGGGCACCATTACTTTATCCTTCATCCTCTTGTCATCTTCTACCATCTTCGTGTTCCTTCTTAGTGAACCATTATTTTATCTCTTTTCCATCCCACCGTGGACATTGCATATTTTGGCCACCCCATCATTTTTTGTCGTGACCTTTGTCTCGACCATTTTCACATTTGTTTGCACATATTTGATGTCCTCCTTTTGACCCATTGATCCCACTGTCTTGCACATTCATTTGAGAAGATTCCATTTGGATTCCCTCTATCCAACAATATTTTTTGCTAACTCACAGGTCTGTAGGACATTGCTGTCATCTCCATTGATGTCATAATTTTTTCCCTAATGAAGTGGTTCCAAAATCACCGCTATATTTTTATTTACCTTTTTAGTTTTTTATCCTCATCTACGACATATTATCCCCTAATCTTATTTTATCATCCTTTCCATCCTGTCTTCATCTATCTCTTTCAAACTCGTGATCGACTTCCCTTCATGTTGTCGACCCCTAGTTTGAGGGGGAGCACCTCATCAATCATATGTTCATCTATTCTTGTTTTTTTTTTCTCGTGGCTTGCCCAACGTAAACCACTCAGAAAAAAAGGGGAAAAATGTAGAAACCAATTTTTGGTATCTCATTACCCTCACCCCGTGTTCACTCTCTTCGTCATCTTCCTACATACACATCTCTCTTCCCTTTCAAATTTCCTTCTTCCCTCCTAAATTCAATTTATCGAACCTATCATTATTCATCATTAATCATCCCTAATCATGTTTAGTTAATTCTAAACACTCATTTAATTTATTTCCCCTTCTTAAATCCTTCATTTTATCTTGTAGAAGCCATCATTTAATAACTTCACCTCTCCATGGCCTTTATTTAATAATTTCCACCATCTACCTACCCATTTAATCATCCTATAAAACCCTAATTCATGTTAACCCTTAAAAAACTGAAATCCCATCTCTAATGGGCTCATTGTCTCGAGATCACCACCATGACATTACTTAAATGTATGGATCGTTGCAATCAATAGCGACGCATCTGTACCGTCATCAACCCTATAAATCCACCCTTACCCCTCCCTTTCTCAGGATGCAATTTTGAAATCTTGGAGCATTTTTTTGATCTTTCCTTCATTATTTGAGTATATTTGTAGCTTCCACAACCATCTTGGAGTCATCTTGGAGATATTGTTCTTCAACCTTGGAGATTTAGGGAGATCTCTTTCACCTTTGTATAATTTAATTCTTTATTACAATATTATCATTTATATTCTTCACTAATATCTTGTGGAGGTATAATTGTTATTAGGAACTCCACCTCGGCCTTCTCAACATTTTGTTTTTATCTAAAGGTCTTCATTTCATCCCATACATTCTTATCCAACCCTAGATTATTCCCATTCATCATCGACCTTGTTTGTTCTATGTCGACCCAACCTCCATTTTGTGACCTTTTCTGTCATTCAGATCCTCGGCCATCCTTTTTCTATTTTTAAAGCAGAAAGAGTGTGACACTAAGGAGAGGGAAAAAATAAGATTCATGTGTAGTAACAAGGAACATTTTAAGGAAAAAAAGGATACAAAAGGAAACGAGTGCTAGGACAAGTTGATTTGGGACTTAGCCATTTTTCATAGTTACCGGCCATTTTTGGAGATAACATGTGCAGAGAAAAAAATGGGATGGAGACTTGCACAACACGTAAATTCTATTTTTGGGATGAGCATCTACTAAGCGTCATTCATGAGTTTGGGATAATAATATGATTACTACTACCAGTTAACTGTAGGAGATCTATTATTAGCGCACTTGCATGTTTGCATATTATTGTAAAGGCACATGGCTATTTTAGCATACAACCTATTTTTGGAAGTGTGTAAAGGTGAAGGGAAATTCCCCACCCCTATATGTATGTATTATGTCTGGAGAGAGAGACACTAGAGACACTGTGTATGAGTTATTATAGAGTTATGCTACCGGATCTTTTACGTGCATAAACTTATGGTAATGTTATATGATGTCAGAAGCTTCTATATTTATTGTGTTTAATATAATGGAGCATATTGGCTAGATAAAGGTGTTAAACATGACTGTAACTGGTTCTTGCATGGTTGATTTCATTATGATTATTGTTTAATCCATGATTCTTTAAGATCTAGATTTGGAATATTCTTTGTGGAATGTTTATGGTTAGTTAGTGTTTTGGATGTATGTTTTATCTTCAACATGTTAACATCCTGCAAAAGTAAATCTAAAGAGGGGCTTGGTACCTTTTCACACTTCGAGTGCACTAAGATAAGCTTATGCTCAGGCCGAGTGATGTGTCAGGCGCACCTATGGTTAAAGTTCATGGTAAACTATTCTAGGCTACATCACTTGGTTTCATTGCCGGGACCTCATAATTTTCAGTTTTTTTCATAGATGGTTCATGATGAAAATGAACCCATACTGGTTGACCCTAGTCAAAAGTGTTGAGGAGTGGATAAAATTTCTAGAAGAAGAATATGCATAGAGGTTTAGCACTAGGATATGAGTTAGGCTACACATACGTCAGTGGAAAATAGTATGGTTAACCTTAGAAAGTGTTGAGGAATTTGATAAAATATTAGTAAGAGAGATTTTGCTATCTTCATGGTAGAACTATACAAGTCGATGGTTTCTTATGCATCTAAAAAGAATTGGAGGTATCATACACTTTTTTGGACACTTGAAGAATTTTAGGCCCTGTATGATACTGATCTGATTTGGACACGCGATGTGGATACTTGGTTCAGTGATGTTTTAAATAGCTATATTCTAGAGTATTCAATTTCCACTTATTATTTCCTGAGGTAGATGAGTTCCAATTTTTATATTATCCCAGGGGAACTTACTTGCAAGGCATTCCACTAGCGATCAAGATCTTGATGGTGACCCTAAACTTGGAAGAAAAACTGATGGCTAGCTAAACCCCACCATGCATGGGGGAAGGAGTAGGTTTGATAAAAGATGGTAGACCTAGTGGCAGAAAGGACAGAGAGAAGAAATGAAACTTAAGTATAATGAAGCATGTTAAATGGAGATGGAAAAGCAGCAGGGATATTACAGAGTAGATGGCATTGATGAGAGATGGCTCATGAAGGTTTTGGAGCTCACGTAGAAGGATTGGAGCTAGAGCATCTGGAACTCCCCATTTTGGCAAGCATGATAGGGAAACCTCCTCATGGCCTCACATAGGAGAGCATGCTAATAATGACAACATAGGTCGGGGGCGTGCATCTAAATCTACCTGGAAATCTAGCCCTTGCATTTGGTTTTCCATTATCTAGTACATATAATAGTCATCAAGCTAATTTGGGTAGTAGGGAAGTAGGAGTAAGTCAAATATTAGTACATCTATGATCTATGTCTTTGTTGTTTTTTAGAGGTACCTTTTTAGGGGCATCATCATCACAAAATTCGAGCGTGTAGAATTTTTGACTCACTTTTGCGAGTAATACCACCACGTAGACTATAAGAGTTCAGTTCACTACTATTATTGGGACATAAGGAAGTACATCTTCTGGTTCACTTTTGGCTACAAGTGGAGGATCAAGTGGTATAGGTGGTTCTGAGTTTTTGTGGATTTGGTGGTTCTAGAGGTAGAGGTAACACAAGATGTTCTAGATCAGGTGGGCAGGGTCCACACCAACCCCATAATATTTACATGGAGATGTCTCTCTGTCTTCTAGAGTATAGGGGCATAGAATATGTTGTTGAGCACATGCACATGTGTGATATACTATGACGTGTAAAAGGGATCACAACTTCTAAGTTCAAGAAAAGTCAATTTGTAACTACATTATAGGGATGCACACACAATTGGTATAGGAAGTTTGACCCAGATCAAACTTGCGTAGATTATGCAGCATTAAAATATTCCTTCCTTAAAGATTTCTATATCCCTAAATTTGAGCAGAAGAGTATAAGCATGCTCAAGGATATTAAGCAGGGAACTACTGAGAGTGTCTGGGAGTATGATGCATGTTTCAAAACACTTTTTTCTAATATTTCTTATGATATTCATGCAAGCCAACATGCACAATGGTTTGTTGGAGGACTAATCACACCCTTTAGAAGGGTGTTGTCACATAAGACATACACTAATCTGTGTTAAGCACTTGAAGCATCTTTGCATGCTGAGGTAGTTAGAAGTATAGACACTGGAGTCAACCCATTCCTAGAAGCATAGATTGCAGCTATGGAAAAACAGTTGGAGAAACTATCTGCAAATTCAGCACATGAGACATGCGCACTGGGATTTGGTGTACAGATAGTGAAGTGGAAGGGCACACCAAGGATAGTTGTCCCCATAGTTCAGTGTGTTCATTATTGCTAGACTATGAGATATGTCAATCTGAACCATGATGACAGCCATGTTGCCCATTATTACAACGTGTGATAAGGAAGAATGTATCTTGTTATTGTAAAAAAATTTGGTCCACGACTCACGATACAAAAGACTATAGGTTGATTGGTCAGATCATGATGTTATAGATATTGGTGTGTGATAAATAAGAGTATCAGATAAATCTAAGGGTAAAGGTGAGCACCAGGATCAGGATCACAATCAAGTGCATGTTATGATCGGAACGAGGGGTGCTATATGAAGGAGGACATGGAAGAGGTTGAGGATAGCATGGTGGATTCTAGGGGTCAGAGGCCATGGTGGTGGATGAGGTGAGTTTCCTTGTGGAATTTTACTTTACATGTGGATATCCTAACCACTACAGACATGAATTTCCTTAGAATATTACTTGTCTCTTTTTGTGGGAAGAGTCATAGCTATGAGGAATTTGGATACCTATATGAGCATCTTAACAAGTAACATAAATAGGAAAACAAGGGCCCAAGGGATGGTTAGGATATAACAGTGCACTGTAGAAAATCATTGGATACCAAAGTTGGCACCGGAACCTGAGGTATTACCTATGAAGATTAAGTTACATGCGCTGAAGTTACACGTGCACAAAGAAGTGTTACAGTCGTAATCCTACCATCACTAAGGAGTAATTTTTTCATGTAAGGTATCCAGATCCTATGCACCAGAAGGAGGTTTATCAGGAGACCATGGAGGTACTCATAAACCTTTAGGGGGAAATACAATGTTTAAAGGAGAAATCACGGAAGATGGAATAGAAGAAGGCAACAGAGACAGTCCAATCAAATATTGATGACTTGAAAGAGGTATGAAAATTTTTGTGCTAGGAAAATATCATTCCATTACTAGGGGTTTGTGAAAGGGAAACTCTATGTGCTTGAATATTGAGAATGGACATCAGATCCTACATGTAAATATTCCCCCTCATAGCTTGGACTATGACAAGGATATCACTCTGAATGATGTTTTGGATGTATGGCTCTTGAGTAGTATATTGATTGAGACATGTGTGGAAGTGAATGCGCTTACTTTAGATGCATGGGTATATATGGGGAGACCTCCATTGCATCCATCCTCTAATGTGATGTTTATGGCTAATCAATCTAAGGCCACTCCTATGGAGTTTTAAAAGATGCATCCATTACAATACAAGGGGCCAAGTTCACTCAGGAATTTGACATTTTAGCACTTGTAGAACCAGACATTTTCCCATCTCTTCTTGGCCACCATTGGTGCTATGACAAATAATGTTGATCTATAGTTCAACAAGGGATATATAATTTTTTAGAACAATGAGGAAAGAGTTATTATCCCTTTAACAGATGGTAAATCTATGTCTTATGTTGAGCCTTTGAGTGAATAAGATATGAATAGGATTTTTTTACATGCCATTCGGGACCCAAAAGTACTCGAGCCATCTAAGGAAGGAATTCCTCAGTGGTAAGATACACAATATATTACTGATACCATAAGTATATCTTGTGACAATTGGGCTCATGGAACTTATGAGATGGTTGGGCATGAAGTAACAAGTGCATTTGCATAGAGAAATAAACCTCGTTGCATTAGGAGGATAGGTAACAACTTTGTACCTTAGTACACTGGAGAAGGAGACCCTACCATATTACTATGTTCCATGGAGGAACAAGTGGACAGACCAATTTGAAAGAATAAATATGTTAGCATAAACCCTATTGAAGATAGCAATGCACTGGTGGGTGGTTCAAAGGGATAATCTTGTAGAATGGAATGAAGTTAGGATTGCTCTAACAACTTGGTTCTCTAGGAGCAATGCACCTACTCAAATATGCACATATCATGGTAATCAACCTATTCAGCACCATGTTCAGCAGTGTAGAGGCTCTAGATAGAGGGTTAGGAAGCTTTCCCACTTTTTCTATGGGTGCACAAACTTTATTCCACTTTACAAGGTTGTGCATGCGCTTGGTATGTATATGCGGAGCTACATAGAGAGACTAGAAATTGGTAGGATTTGATTGTAGGAATGGTCCAAACTTTTGAATACTTCTCTACTAAACCTCAGTTGAAGAGGCATTAAGGGTTATAAAGTGCTTAACTATGGGAGATAGTTCAAATGTGGAAGAACTCATTCAGGATTTATTTTGTGAGACAGACTTAGGAGCATGCTTTGATAAAGAAGAAGAGACAGATGCCACGCTACTTAAGCATGCTTTCTTTGAGAAAGAAAAAGGAAAGATGGTCTACATAGTGGATGATGAGGAAGTAGAATATCTGGATATAGATCATTCAGTGGGTATGCGTGAGGTGTTAGATAGTGCGGATAAAAATGTGTGCACCTATCATGAACCCATGAAGAAAAAAAAGTGAATATTGGTATGGATGTTAAACCTAAGGAGGCAATAATTGGGGATTATTGGTCTGACTCTGAAGTGGCAAAAATCATTGAGTTACTACATGATTTTTAGGACTTATTTCCTAGGGGATACCATGAATTAAAAGGAGTGCATGAATCATTAGGAGAGATGAAGATTAAGCTTAAGGAAGGTGTGCACCCAGTCAGGAAAATACCCTACAGAATGAACCCTAACCTACATGTAAAAGTTAAGGAAGAAATTGACAAGATGTTGAAATATGGCATCATCAAGCCCCTAGAAGAATAAAAGTGGGTTAGCCCCATGGTTATCAGTATAAAGAAAGATGGTTGGATTAGGATTTGTGTGGACTATAGAGAATTGAATGTTGCATGTGTGATTGATCCCTTTCCTACACCTTTCACAGAGGAGATATTAGAAGGTGTTGCATAGGGTGTGAAATCTATTCTTTTACAGATGGAGTCTTTGGGTATCATCAGGTTAGGATTACACAGGAGGATCAAGAGAAAACAAATTTCACGACTGAATGGAGAATTTTTGCATATATTTTGATTCCCTTTAGTCTAAAAAATGCACCTACTATATTTTCATGTATAGTTGTTCAAGCATTCTAGGATTTTATTCACATTTTCTTACAGGTTTACTTGGATGATTGGATGGTGTATGGACTTGTAAAGAATCAATATGACAATTTTCGCTTGATGTTTGAAATATGTAGACAATTAAGCATCTCTTTAAACATCAAGAAGTGCATGTTTACTACACCTTTTGGCACTTTGTTAGGGCACATCATCTGCAAGGAAGGTTTGTTAGTAGATCTAGCTAAGGTTACAGTTATTGTAGGCCAGGAAGAGCCTACCAGTTTAGAGTGAGGTGTGCGGATTCTTGGGTCACACTGGGTATTATAGAAAATTTATCAAAGGATATGCTAAGATTTTTACACCCTTGGAAGAGTTACTAAAGGGAAAAGGGACATTCTATTGGGGAGAACCGTAGCAACGTGCATTTGAGGCATTAAAGGAAAGACTTACTACAATGCGTATTCTACATTTTCCCTCATGGAACTAACCATTTCATGTACATGTGGATGCCTCTGGCACGACCATTGGTGCGGTGTTAGCTTAGCATGGAGAAGGTATTATAGATCATCCTATCTATTTTAGCAGAAAGTTGACTCCTACAGAGTCAGAATTATACAACTACTAAGTGTGAAGCCTTGTCAATGATCTATGCACTACATAAATTCAGACAATACCTGCTAGCAACACCATTTGTATTTTACATCGATCACATGGCATTGAAATACTTGGTAAACAAGCCCATTTTACAGGGGTGCATATGTCGATGGGTGTTCTTATTCCAAGAATTTGATTTCACAGTTGTGGTAAAACCAGGTAAAAGTAATTCTAGCCTAGACCATTTATCAAGAATTCAGTTAGGGGAGGACATGCAGATAATTGAAGATATACAATGTTGGATGCACAGTTGTACAGGTTACAATGCACACTTCAGAATTGGAGGATATTGTTATCTTTTTACATACATGTATGGCACCAGAAGGAATGAAATCCTTAGAGAAGAAACAACTTGTAATTCATGTGGCACCTTTTATGTTGATCAATGGTGACCTATACAAGTTAGGCCAAGATGAAGTATTGTGCCGGTGTGTACTAGAGCATGAGCACATGGATATCATGGAAGAGGCTCATGGTGGTATTACAGGTGGGAACTATGTAGGTGACACCACTACGCAAAAGATTGTACTCACTGGATTATGGTGGGAGACCCTCTACAAAGATTGTAAAGCATATTGTAAGGCATGTGATCACTGTCAATGCATTGGTAAACCTGGGAAAAGAGATGAAATTCCCTTAAGACCTATTCCTAGTGCAGATCCATTTGAGAAATGGGCTATAGAATTTGTGGGTCCTATTTCCCCAGCCACGTGTAGAACTAGATCATGTTACATCATCACTTGCATAGATTATCTTACAAGGTGGGTAGAAGCAACACCTACCAAGGATTGTACAGTAGCTACATCAGCCAAGTTCTTATGGGAAAATGTTCTTACAAGGTATGGATTCCCACTAAGCTTGACAAGTGATAGGGGTACACATTTTTTGAATGAGACAATCAGGATACTATTAGATGAATTTATGATTGTGCACCATAAGACTACACCCTATCATCCTTGGGAAAATGGGATTTTGAGGCCTTCAACAAGATTTTGAGCCAGACATTGACAAAAATTTTTGATGTTGGAAGGAAATATTGGGATGATAAATTTTTTGGCATGCTTTGGGCATATAGAACAACATACAAGAGGTTGAACAAGGCCACACCCTTTCAGTTTGTGTTTGGCACAGAAGCAGTTCTTCCTATGGAATTCATGTTACCTTATTTGCATATTACGTGCACGCTGGAGGTCTAGCCGATGAGAAAGCCTTGGAAGAAAGAATTGATAAATTGATATAGTTGGATGAGAGGTGTGCCATAGAATGTTGGAGTCAGAAGAAGGAAAAGGCCCAAAAAAAGGCATGGCATGACAAGCACATTAGGGACAAAAATATTGAGATGGGACAGATGGTGCTTCTTTATGATTCTAAGTTTTTGCACCATCCATGAAAGCTTAAAGTGCATTGGTTGGGACTGTATGTTATCACTCATATACTTGAATCAAGTGCTTTTTAGTTAGAGACGCTTAATGGAATATGGTTACCTAGTTACTTCAATAGGAGTAGGCTAAAGCCCTACTATAAATAAGTCTTCTTGGTGTTTGTAATAAGGCAGTGTTTCCATTTAGAATAGGTTTTCATTTATGTATTTCCTTAATGTATTTCCTTCCTCGTTTGTATTCTTTTTCAATTTAGTTTCGTGTTTTGTGTAATAAGCACATTTTCCCATTGGAAGCTAATTACCATTTGAAGTATTTTTATGCATAAGGGACTGCACATACCATTGGTGTGGGGTGGTTATTCACAAATGGGTACACATGAGAAAAAAAATGTTACAGGTGCTAGTAAAGTGTGGAAAGGAGCTGTTAGAAAGGATATTGCTCTAAAAATATGACGATAGATGAAGATAAATGAGGGAACAATATAACATGAGGTAAGAAGCGGCCATGGAGACTACCAAGGGAAGGTGTAGTAGTGAGGTACTCATGCGCATGGAAGTGCATTGAAGAGAAGTCTATAGCCAAAAGGTAGGAAGGTGTGCTAGAAGGTTATAGTTGGGGCCTAAAGATGTACCACACGGAGATTGTGAAAATGGTCAATTAATGAGAGGATTGTTATAGGTGAAGGAGCAATAAATGCACTAAATTTTTGAAAATCTATATAAGGACGTGATGTGGGTTCATTTTTACATTTTTACCTTTGCGATCACAAGTATTTGAGTGAGCTAAGTGTGATCAAGCTGAGTGAATCTTGTTGAGGTGCGAGAGTTGTGAAACTAGATGTGGAGAGCAAAATATTGCGTGGAAGAGGATTACGTCCCCATTAGTGAAGGGTTTGAGTGAAGTGAAAGTGTTAAGAAGGAGAAGGCGTGGTTTTAAGCTAGGGCATGCAGATTCAAGCTAGGGTTTGAGTTTCCTCATTACAGACAAAAAAAGGTGGGATTTTTATGATGGCACCAAAGAAAGCACCTGCAACAATCAAGAAAGGAAAGAAGAAGGTAGAAGATGAAGTTGAAATTTCTCCCGAGAGTAATTTTTCAGAGATGCAGTACCTGGAAGGAGTAATAGTTAGACAAGAGTGGGATTCCCACATCTACAGATGCAAAATAAGTGACTACAACCACCGTACCTCTGACAACAAGGGAGAGTTGGATGCGTTGCTAAATAAGAAGACCAACAAGTGCACGATGGAGGATATGCCAGTGTATGATGACGCTGGGGAAAAATTACTAAAGTAGGTAGGAGTTTATCAGTTGTATGAGCTCCCATATTTTGGAAAGTATGAACCCTTATACCAATGGCTAATGATGATCTCAGAGTCCATGAGGACTTCTTTTATTTCTTCAGATGAAGGGTTAGGATCATAACAGCCCTGGTTTTGACACTAAAGGATTGAAGGGCACAAGGGTAGACCTTGTTAGTGATCTGCTTGATAAAGCAGTGGTCATAGAAATAAGAAAGGAGTTGGGGTATACCAAGGGTCTCGTGTGGAATGGACATTGATAAACTGAAGAATTTTCCTGTGGTGCAGGAAACCGCGCATCTGCTAACCAAGTTGAATGACCAAGAGAGATGGTCGCAGGTAAACACCATGTGGATTCACATTGCAAAGAAAATTTCTCAAGGAGCAGTATACAACATAGTAGTCTATATTTAGACACCATTTTTGAGGAAGCGCACATAGGAAAAGATAATTTTTGGTGCTATCCTCCTTTCTCTTATGTTTTTAGAAATTGGAGTGCCCGATGGGCCAAAGAACAAGGTTAGGGATTACCCCTTGGAAAATAAGTTCCTCATGGAGAGGTTTGAAAAATACTTATGTGAAGGATCAATGAGTGGGCCATTTAAGCAGAGGGTAGAGATGTGGTATGACTCACTTTGCACAACATTTGAGGAGGAGTGACACATTCCTAAGGAGCTACCTTCAATGGTAGGTAAGGCAGTACAGTTCACTGGTGTACCAACACTTCTCCATCATGTGGTTTGCTATGAGGGATGGGGCATGGAGCCCATGGTGTAAACTACATTATGCCTTCACAATATGCTACTTCTAAGCCTCAGTTAACATATTTACTGATGGGCTTCATCTGAACTTCAACACAGAAAAGGTAGAATGTGACTACCACACCCTCAGGAAGACATATGTGTATCCAGGTGGACTGCCTACATTGAGAGGCTCATCTCAGATGTCATAAGTATGAATCTAGTAAGCTTGGCTATTGGGGATAGTGGATTTGTGCTCATATACCTTCAGCTTAAGCCTAAGATGGAGAATAAAAAGTATGTGGAGAATGAGTTTGTGCTCCCAGGGCCACCTAAGGGAAAAACATACAGTGGAGAACGTGCCAGCTCAAAATCCTACAATGACTATAGAGGTAGATGAGGAGGAAGAAGAACATGAAGATAGTGGTGGCTTGGATCATAGAGGCAAGAGGCTTCCCACAAGATAGAGTGGAGAGAGTGGAGATAGAGTGCATGGATACTCCACCTCAGGTGCAAGAAGGAGATGAGGACTTGGATGTGGAAGCAGTCTATGAAGAGTGTCACTTTAAGAGGGTATTTAGAAGAACAAGAACCCAAGGCATGGGAACTCCACATCCTATAAGAATATCACCATGACTCTCCCCTCAGAAAGAGGCAACTGAGAAGAAGAGGAGAAAGCTAAAGCTGAATGAGGAGGTGGAGGAGTCTACAGAGAGCATGCCTGGAACCCCAGTGTAGCCAGAAGATATGGAGGAGCCTAGAGATGAGGACATGAAGGATGAAGAGGAAGGTGTGAAGGAGGTAGAAGAATCAGAGCATGAGAAACCTCACACGCATGATACTACTCAAGACGTCGAAGGGCCAACTCCAAACCTTGGCACTCAAGTTCTTAAGGGGTCAAGAACAAAGAGAACAAGTGGAGAATATGTTGTGTCAAGTATGGGCTATGCTGAGGACACAAGAAAAATCATCTGCACCCATTTTCAAAGCACAGTGGACCTAAAGGAGTTATATGGGTGGGATCTGATGGACCTAGACATGGCTACTATGTGTGCAAGGAAACAATTTTCCTGGTCCATGCAGACTCACATGGATGAGCCAGATTTTGATGTATGTGAGGAGTCTTGTGTGTCAAGAAGAGTGAAGAAGGCACCTTAGAGAAGGCACATGACTATAAATCCCACTCTCATGTCTGATGAGAAGGTGAGAAATGCCTTAGTTAAGGTATCTATAGAGGTGGCATGGAGGAATATCGATAAGGATGCCACTATTAGAGCGCTACTTGAAGATAACAAGGAAAAACTACAGAAATAGCACATCTAAAAGGAGAGAAGGATCTAGAGAATAAAAATAATGAGGCCTTCATCAACATGGTAGAAGAAATTCATGACTATGTCTGAAAGAAAGACTGCATCTTGGAGTTCTAAGGTACCTGAGAAGTTTCCTTCGGCTATGCATTATGTGCAGCACATTAGTTGATTTGGTGCTTGAAGATGGATCAATTCTAATGCCAGTGCCAAAGGATCTTGAACAAGAAGTAGAGAGAGCAAGGGCCTCTATGGTTTTAAGAGTATTCCATCTTACGAGGCATTACTCCAAACTTTACAAGATGAGCTAAAGAAAGTAGATCAAGCTTTGAACATATGTGCAGCTCCAAAAGCAGTGATCAAGATCAGGACTATAATAGAAGATAATGAAGTTCTAAAGGAAATGAAGGATGAGACTTTAGGGTGCACGCAGAAATACTGGACATTAGTAAAGAAAAAGTTGAAGCCCTTGCAACAACACAAAACCCACATAAGGAGAGGTTAGATGAGATTAGAAAGCTCATAGCGCAAAAGATGGATCTTCTGGAGGGAAGGATGTATGTTATAGCCAATGTTGTTCTAGTACTGTAGAATGAAAAGGGAGAGATAACCCAAGATGAGTTAGAAGCTATTTCCATAGACGTTCCAGAGAAGACAAGAAATGTGATGGATGACTAGAAAACATTGGAGGCTGAGATTAAAATAGAATATCCAGAGTTGATCCTCCCAGTTGAAGAAGAGGGTGTTACAGAATAGAAGTCTATTCTTTGTATAATAATTCTTTACATTCTTTCCATTCTTATTCTTTATTCTTTGGGAACATCAGGGGAAACCCCATTTTGGGACAACAATGTAGTTTAGTGTGGGGTAATGTTGAGTAGACAGAGTATGACACTAAGGAGAGGGCACATAGAAGATTCACATGCAGGAACAAGGCACATTTGAAGGCACGGAAGGATACAAAAGGAAACACATACCAGGACAAGCTGATTTGGGGACTTAGCCATTTTTCATAGTTATGCGATATTTTTGGAGGTAGCGTGTGGAGCACACAATGGGATGGAGACTTGCATGACACAAAAATTCTATTTTGAGGATGAGCATCTACTAAGCACCATGCATGCGTTTGGGATAATAATAGGATTACTATTGCCAGTTAACTGTAGGAGATCTATTATTAGTGCACTTACATGTGTGCATATTATTGTAAATGGGTGTGGCTATTTTCAGCATGTGACCTATTTTGGGAAGTGCATAAGCGGTGAAGGGAAATTCCCCACCCCTATAAGTTGTATTAGTCTGTAGAGAGACACAGAGACACTGTGTATGAGTTATTGTAGAGTTATGATGTTAGATTTGTTGCGCATAAACTTATGATAATATTATATGATGTAAGAAGATTCTTGTATTTATGTGTTTAATATAATGGAGTGCTATTGGCTGGATAAAGGTGTTAAACATGACTGTAACTAGTTCTTGTATGGTTGATTTCATTATGATTATCATTTAATTCATGATTCTTTAAGATCTAGATTTGGAATATGCTCTGTGGAATGTTTATGGTTAGGTAGGGTTTTGGATGTATGTTTTATCTTCAACACATTAACATCCTACACAAGAAACTCAAAATATGGGCCTGGTACCTTTGCACGCTATGGGTGAGCACTCAACTCAAGCTGAGGGATGTGCTAGTATGTTTGGGTTGTTTGTGGTAGATTCTAGGTTCATACACACAACGAGGTAAAGTAAATTCAAACAACCAATAAAAAAATTAGTCATCAATGTAAAGTATTTCACAAGTGTTTAGTGACAAGTTTTGTTACACGGTTGGGTTTATAGCTACACGTAAGTATGTATATCCTTTTTAGGGTATACTTACGTACACTTAGCTATGACAAAAGCCAAGTAATGCTTCATATCCCCAATCCCTCATGACCCACTTCACTTTAAATAACTCAATTTTGTGACAATGGGAAATGAAAATTTGGGATGTGACATACTTCCCCCCTCAATGAATCATTTTCCTGATGATTTTACTCATTAACAGAAAACAAAATAAACCACACATAGATTTATATCATACAAATAAAGAAACAATCAAACATTTTCATTCAAACTTGACATTTTTTCAAAATTTCCAATTTATCCACAATCAATTTATTGGCTATAAAAACCTTTAAAACATCCAATTTCATCATATAGCCTTAAATATGACATAATTTTATCATTTTAGCACCTGGAATTATAGAATAATATCGAGTATAACTTAATAAATTAACAAAGTTCAGTTTTTATGAATGAAATAGACCTGGAATGTTGTTTTAATTTCCTCTAGATTATTCTAGGTTTCACTTTATTCTTATTTTTTGTCTCATTCAACCTTTTTGTTTTCACCAAATTACAACACCCTTTGATTTTCAATGTGTGTGTGCATGAGCTATTAGTGTAACTGGGTAACATTGGATCATCTCTCAAGTTATGGGACTTTCATACTTGAGATGGACCTCCAAAGAAGGTTGGTTCCTCTACCTAATCCTAGCACTAAACTACTCCTAAGGAAGGAAATGAAACTATCTACTCTAGGGTTCATTTTAAGACCCCTCCTCTGAATAATTAATTTAGAATGGGTGACGAATCTCTAAAATTGAATTTTGAATCGATGGTGAATTTCTGAAAAATATTTCATGGTAAAAGTGATTTGGTAGGGTACAATTTTCTTAGATGAGGTACAATGATAAGAAATGTTGGCTAAATACATGCATAATATAATTTAACATATAAATAGTAGATGAATTCACCCATATAAATGACTTATCAGTGGAAATTTTAGGAAAATTACGTGGGAGCCAACTGAAAATTAGCCATTTCCAATTTCCAATATCCCTAATATTTTCGAGTTTATAAAAATTTGCCTCTAAAATTTTCCCTAATCTACTCCTAATCTATCAATTCCAAAGGACCAGGGAAAAAGAGTGTGTGCATGAAAACAATGAAATCTTACACTAATAGAGGTGATGACACTAAGAAAATGCATGTAGCCACTTCAAAATGCCTGAAAATTTGAGAAAATGGGTGTGGACAGGATGTACAAACATCACATATCACAAGAAAAATCAATACACCATTCTCATAAGCACAACATTATTTAAACTTGTAATGAGAACAAGAAAATGTACAAAATACCTGTAACATGAAGAATGGAAAGGTAGAACAATAGAAACCAAGAAAAGATAGAGAGATAATCATAAAACATTAACTTTATTGCTCCATAAGTTTACACAATACATCAAAATGGAGGTAGAAGTCATGATTCTCATTCCAATGCTCAGAAAATGAAGGCTTGGAGCTCCAAATCCACCCAAAAGCTGAGAAGAAGATAGAGTGATGGGTCATTATAACTTCCAATCATTTAATCAACTTGTTCAAATGTTGATGACATTATAAATCAGAATTGTGTTTAAGGTTGTATGCAGGAAAATGATATGCAAATTAGTTCTATGGTGGTTTTCTCCTTTTTTGGGGTGTTTTTTTATTTTTTTCTCTATTCTGCACTACTCATCTATGGAAATAAAATATAGTTCTAAGCTACTAAAATGGAAAACAGAATATAGAAAGTGCATTTAATCTACTAAAACATTGCTAGAATGAAATGCTTTTAAAAGGAAATGCTCAATCAATTGAAATACTTGCTCAAAGGAAATAATAGTAAGGAAATTTTCTTGAAACAATGAAACACACGATTACATTCAAATAATCATTCAAACTAAGATATTGAAACTTAAACTTAGCAAATATAAATATCATGCATAAAATACCAATCATCCAATCTCCCCAGTCAAGTGATCCTTTCTCTCCTTTGGGATTGAATTTATTAACATGAATATATGCTCAAAATAACATAGATTATATTACCCTAAACAATTTCATCGCATACTTTTGCAAACTAAAAATAACTATCAACTGATATATTACTGTATCAAAAAGTTATAACTAGTAAATTAGCATTTCAAAGGTGTGTCTTATAGACACAAATGAGTACAAGTGCCATGAATTTAGGAAAAAAACTAACTAATAACAACCTCATAAAGATTCCATGAAACCCTATAGTTATTCTAATAACAGGGGTCCTTACTTGTATATTGTTATGAGTGAATCTTCCAAAATGTCGTAGTGGCAAAGGACTCAGTCCTCTTGGTTGCAAAGACAAAAAATTGTAGAAAATGTAACTTATCAACCTGCACATGTCTTATAATCACTAAACAATGTTGTTAGTGGGATTTCCATCAATCACTAGTTTACATGAAAAAAAATAAGGAGAAATACATCACTTCTACTTTGTCTACAACTATTTAGAACATTCTCATGGATTAATAAACATATTTAGGAGCAAGTCTATAGTTTAATAAGTCAATTCATGGACTCATCATCTCCCTTGCACTTTACCTTTTGCATGTCCTCATGCAAAATTATCTATGTCTTGACCTCTAACCAAGCTATTGTGTCATTTAATATTCCTCAAATTGATTTACATATTGTTTTCTTGTACCCTTGCATCCTTGGGTTTCTAACATAACCTCAGCCCATGCCTTCAAACTATCATGTGATTGTGGAGCATTATTCTTCCAAGTGGTCTTGGGAATCATAACCAAGGGAGGCCTAACTTACATACTAACCCATTCCTTTTTATACTCATTGTTTCCCTTTTCTGCCAATTTTCGAATAGTCTCAACAAGTGCATCTCCTTTGTGCATAGTCCAACTAAGATTCTGTTAGGAAATAACTTCTCTTATTTTTAATTATAAGCTCAGAGTATCCCATATTTTGTCACGGGATTCCATAGCCTTACCAAATTTAATTTGGAAATAGGTTTCAAATTCCTTGACACATTGTGCCAATACTTCTAAAGTTTTTTAGCAATTCCAGCTTGATAATAGAAATATCTAAAATCTTTCTTCATGGAAACATCATTATGGTGGGTAGGCCTAATATAAAAATTGACATTCTTGGACTCTTGATTAAAAATTTATATTTGTTTTTACAACATAATTTGATTCCTCACTAATGTCTGCAAGGATTTCATTTGAAACTCTCCTAATGAAAAGTTTATAAAGAAATCAGGAACATTGGTAACCAACATATTGTGGAGATAAAATTCACATAATAAGTTTTGTACTTCAGGAGTACAACTTTGAAAAATATCTTTAAAAAATTCCCATTTAAAGCCTCATAAGGTTCCCCACAACACATCATTTCTAACTAGAAGGTATAAATAAATTCTTGAAGAAATAAACTATAAACAAAATATGGTTTTCTACAGGCTAAAAGTTTGCAAGAAAAAGGACAAATAGATTAAAAATTTTATTCCAATTTCTTATTAGCATTCAAACATGACTCAACCTCTTATTTAAATTTCTTATTTTCCTTTACCAAGTCTTTATTTTGAAGAGACATTTGGGAACATCGAGAGGATAAATCATTCCATGCTTGCAAACCAATATTCTTTTACCTCTTGAAACTATCAACTTCTACTTTTAAAACAATTATTTCTTTAACTTTCTTAACAGTTCTTTACACAATTTCATTTTGCATAGAAAGTTGGGTTTCTTCCATACCTTTCAATTATTCCCACAAATTTTCAATTTAATTTTTTTATTTCCTTAGGACCTCATCCCTTTTTTATTCAATGCATCCAATTTTCTATGTAGTTGTTTCCATAGCTTTAGTCGAAATTTTTGGAGCTATAGGAATATCTTCTCAAAATTCCACAGGAACCTTTGATACCTTAGTAGTATGGATTTCTTCTTTAGGGATGGTTGATGTGAACTCATGATATTTCAATCATCCTCCAAGGGAAGAATAATTACCAGATTTAGAAATCGGGGTTGATCCCTCATTAGATAATGCAGGCTGAGAAAATTCATCTTTCCTTGAGTAAAAATAACTTCTTAGTCTTAATGAAATAGCAACAGGGGCTAGAAAGGTAATATTTTCTTTAAAATCTCAAGGAATAAAGGGATTCTCATCCTCAATTACATATTCTTCTATAACCACATTAGAAGGCCAAGGAGTAGATTCAAGCTTAGGCTGAGAACTGGGAGGTTTTGACGAAACTAGTGTAGGAGTCCTTTTTATTTTCTTCTTTTTAGAAATATCCCCTACAATTGTCTTCTCTACCTTTCTCTTAGGTATATAGAAATCCTGATGTGTGATAATTAGTCGGATAAGCCTTGGGTGTTTTATGGTAGCATTACCTCCTCCACTTTTTTATTTCTCACCTATCTTGATAACAACATCCATAAGATACTCAAGAAGATGTACCTTAAGCTCAGGGTTTGTCTGACCCTTCTTCAAATGAGTTAGAATTTTCAATGTTTCATATCCCAATACCAATGGTTGTCCATAACAAATAAAATACTTGTTCACACAAGTATCAATTCCCTTCCAATATCCTGGAAAACTCTACTTCCTAATTCCCTTTTGAATTCCATGAGGATTAATGATTATCTCAAGAAGAGCTTCCCCTTCCTCATGAAATAGAGATATCAAATCCTTAAGTGGGGAGTTAGTTACAACCTTAATCCTAAAATATAAGAAGCTAGAGATTGTGGCAATGTTGTCCCCTCAAAATTCCCCTCTTTTAAAAGTTGAAAATTTTGAGTTGGAACCCTTTGAAAGTGTTTTGGTAAAGAGGAAACTCGAAGAGATGGTGAAATTCCGTTTGTTTGGAGTCATTTTAGTAACTTGCGGGTTTGTCAGACATTTTTATCCCTCATGTCCCAAGTACTTGGGCCTTCTGGCCGGGTCCTTTTGTTCTTGATTAGAAACCGATTGGCTAATTTTCCCGGACTTCCTTTTCAAGTTCCTGTCTATGTTGGCGTATCAAGTTTTTCACACTTTTTCGACCCCATATGTCCCAAGTTTTCACCCGAGGCTTTATGTTCCCCGATTCCCCACATTGCCTGGCTGAATCGGGTCTTCGTATCCTTCACGTTTTTGTGTCCCTGGACCACCCGTGCTCTTTTGGCCTGCATTCTCCACATCGGCTGAATCACCTTTTCACATCCCACATGTCCCAATGTCCCATGGACCGTCTGGGCTAGTTTTTTCCACTTTTCCCGCATTTCACCTTTTTGAGTCAGTGCAAGGTGTATTTAATGCGCATTTATGATCTTCTCTCTCCTGAACGGCTATTTAAAGGGACCACCATCTATGCATTTATCACATTGCTTGCTCACTATTTCTTGCCCGCATTCTTGCAATTGAGTCATTTGTTCATCTTCCTGTATCCCTTTGAATTATTATCACAAATCTCTTCTTTGAAGGCCATTCCTCTGTGCACTATAAAAATGAAGATCAAGTTTCAATGAGCATCTGTCACACCTCTGTAACATCTGTCACCTCTGGAGACCTCTGTACCTAATATTGGGGATAGTGAAGTTTGACACTTGGATTTTGATGATTTCTGGGGTAGGTTAACATGTGACAACCCTGCTCCCATGGCCCAAATGATCAATGATAGTGGAATTGCATATGCTTCTGGTTTTCCCATCTCTATGAAGTGTGCCGACACCGTGCTTGCCTATGGAGCTCATTTCAATCAAGATACTAAGGAGGTTGTTAATGTGCATGGAGAATTGATTGCAAAACTGGATGCTGCCATCATCATCACTGCCCTACGCATTCCTGAGACAGAAGACTCCATTGTTCTCACTCTCACTCAAGCTCATGCTCTATTTGATAAGGACAACAAGAAATATAAGGCTCGGGTAGGTAAGTCATGGCTAAAGTGCCCTAAGAAGGGAGCATCCTGACTCTCTAAGGCACTATTCAAGGTTGATTTTAATGAGAAACTATTATATTTCATCACTCTACTTCAGCTCAGATTATGGGAATGCCCTCTACCAACGAATTCCATTTTTGGATGTGTCCTTTCATATGCATCATCTGTGAGGGTAAGAAAAACATAAATTGGGCCGAGATTATCTGTGGGAGCTTGATTGAACAATTGTCAATGTTCAACAGACCAAAAAATTCTACATGACCTCCTCCCTCATGTACACCTTGGAAACATCTCATGAGTGGTTTGGCTTCACTTTCATTGTAGGAAAGAAGAATGAACCCATCTATGCATATTGCCCTCAATTTACCCTCAAGGACTAGTAATCATAATTTCAGAAGGGTAAATGATGCCTTCACCATGTACATTATGAGACTCTTGGAGGGTGACACTACCAGGAGATTTTCTGATGAGGCTATAGGTTCTGATAGCCAAGTATGGGGCTTTCTTCATCCAATTCAGAAGGTTCTCATACATCAGAGGCTAGCTTTTTTTGAAAGTACACCTCTCAAGCTTCCCATGTTCTGTAATGATAAAATGGCTCTGGTTGAAGTGTGCAGACAGCTTGGATAAGCTTTATAGAACCTGCAGAGATAAGAAGATCATTAGTCTTCATTTCCCTATCTCCTTAGGGAATTATACATGCAAAATAACTCTAGATGCCCAAAACGTAGAAAGGGTTATTGCTCCTCTTACTGTTCATTTCTTCAGAGCCCGAGGACTTGCTTTGATTTAAATAAATTTGTTGATCAAAATCTCATAATAACTTATCATCACCGTTCTGACACTGAGGATTACTGGGCTGATTATACTAATGATTTTGAAGCCAAGAGGAGGCATTTTGGCAGATTGTCTCTGTAACAGATCATAGACTTCAACCTCTACCTAGTGCCTGAAGGTTTAAAGATGATGATGAAGATTTGTAATCCTATGAGTATGAGAGATCCATCAAGCATACTCCTCTAGAAACCCTGAATTGGTATGTAAAGGAGAGAGATGATTTGAGTGAGATAATTGCCCCTGTCATTGTTAGAACTAAGGTTTGGTTTGATAGAAAAGTTCCTGAATTCAGGAGGAGCTAGGGTAGATATTCTTCAAGAGAAACTTCCACACATGGGAAGGAAGTACATACACCTAGTACTGAGGTACTTGAGAAAACTCCCCCTTCTTCCTTGATGAAAGATCCTGAATTGTCCACTCCTTCTTCCACTCAAGTGTATTAGAAGAAAGTAAAAGAGGTTAAGCAAGAAAAAATTGAGGAAGAGACTCTTCTGGAGAACTCAGAATTTCCAGTTGGGCCAGAGAACATTATTTTTCTAAGTGAGAATGAGGATGATGAGATGACAGAACTAGAAGAAACCCTTGGAACCACTGCTGAGATGGAGAAGGAAGGATCAAGAACTGAACCTCCAAGTTTAACAGACTCCTCTGCAAAGGAAATTCTTGAGGTTCCATGCACTTCCCCACTGGAGGAAACAGTAGTTCAGACTTTGAGTGCCATGAGTTCTCTTGCACTCGGACCCCTTTACTCTTCTATTTCTTCTTCTTCCTTTACCTGGATGCAACCCCTAGTAGACACTAGGAAAAGAAAGTCTTCTTCCCAATCAACTAGGCCTGATTTTTATGTTGTGGAAGCTCTACTTGGTACTACTCCTCCTCCTCCAGCAAAGAAAGACAAATAATACTTCAAGGTTGGTATCTGATGCTCAAGGTCAGCAGTTTCTAGAGGTTTCCAGACCCAGGGTGTAGAAAGAGGAGAAGGATATTTTGATCTTTGACTTGGAGCTTTCCAAGATTCCCCTTTGAGAATCTACACCTGAGAGTGAGGTTCATAACCTTCAGGAAACTATCACTAAGGTTATTGGATGGGTTAAGAAAGGAAAGCAAACCATGGAATAGTTGGAAGAATAGAACCAAGTTATTTCCAACTTTATCATATCATTATTGACAAAAGATAAAGTTTTGGATCCAACTCCATTGGCTACTCTCCCACCTCCCATGCTTCTAAGTCAAGATGAGGTTTAAAGCATCAAAGACATACATAAGTTTTCAACTTATGGGAAGGCTATTGAGGCCATGGTGGATGATATGATTATAGCAGGTTTGAATTTCATTGAGGAAGCCTTCAAAACCAATGAGAAGGTGATCAATTTGTAACAGAAACTCACTTCCTCAATCAAATCCATGGACAAGGAGCTGAAGGTTTGGAGTGGATGTATTGCAGACCTCCATCTAATGGGCCAAATCGATGAGAAGATCCTGTTGGCCAACAATGTGTTTGATGATGCCAAGAATAACTTGTCAAGGACATGGATCTTCAGCATTGAGTGGAAGATAAAGGTTCTGGAGGAAGCATTGGGAGAATTGATGAATGCGTGGCAAAAAAGGGAGTCCTTTAAAACTTTTGTGTTATCTACCTTCAAATATATCCACTACCATCTTCAGGATGAAACTATAGGTGTTTCCTTATCTCTTCAAGAAATCAAGGCTCAGTTTAGAACCTTTTTCAAGGGCGATCTGTTCAAAGAAGAGTCATTTACTAAGGAGAAGATGAAAGACATTTTTTCTCTTCATTCAGCTATTGCCAAGGCTAATAAATAATATCTAGAGAATACCGAGTTTGATAAAGATATGGAGAAATGTCTAGGCATATGGACACATGCTACTTCCAACACAACAATTCCAAGAGGCATGGAGATAGCAGAAGCATTGAAAAGATTCAGGCATCGAATCCTCAAATCAGTGGGCCCTCCTTAGCCATAATCAGATGTCTCTATCTTCTTTCTCTCTCATTCTCTTCTTCTATTTTTAGTGCCAATCTCCTTGTAATTTAATTAAGGACTTTGTATTGTGCATTTCCTTAATTAATATTTTGGTTAAAAGAAATGGTTACCAAATGTAACCACTTTGTAAGCTATATATTGAGCTCTCCTCACCATTCCAAGGGGCTAGAACTCTAATAATTTTTGAAAGTGTAAAAGAAGTCAAAGCTATCAATACAGGAAGATTTCCCTTCCATGACCTATTTTCATCTTTTGTTTCATTTTTCCTTCATGTATGTCTCAAAAATTTATGTGAATCATTTATCTATTGCATTAAGAAGCTTTGTATTCTTATGGATGTTATTTCTCTGGAACTTTGTGTCCATGAAATTATATCTGATTGTTTTAATGTGAATTATTATGTTCTATATATTATCCTTGCTCAACATTTATAAGGAACTATTTTTCTATCTATACTTCCTAAAAGTGTTATTCTACCTTTTCCCTTCCTTAGTTCTTTTATTCTTTTGTATTGATAATCTATCTTGGCATTAAAACACTTTCATGATATCAGAGTTCCTCATCAGAGTAGACAATTGTACATTTGTAAATAGTTTGGCTGCTTGCTTTCAATAAGGGAACCTCACCCATTAAAGAGGAGGGACTTTCTATCCCCTGACTGTTTCTTTCATTAAAGTCCTATTTATCAACCAACATTTTTTGGTGACTCGGCTGGGGATTCATTTTAATGAATTAACAATTTCTTGACCATTTATAATCTGGCAACTCTAAGATTTACTCACAAAAGAAGGGCTCTTGGAATTGAAGATTCACAATTTCAACTCCTAGAGCAGAAAGGTTTTCCCATTCCTTCAACAAGGAGAGATAGAAGGACTCATTTCGTGAGCACACCACCTGTTGAAGACAGAGCTTTTTTTGGAAGTGGTGTCTCAGTCTAATGAATGCACGACTATAGCGTATGAATAAATCATTGAACCAATAGTCCTCACTGAAATGTAAGTTCGCACTTCACCAATAGTATTAGAAATTGCACTCAGAAGTATATACAGTTCAAATGACCTTAGGGCCAACATAGTCTGTGTTCTCTGTTTGCTTAATCAGAACATAACATGAGTTACCTAGGGGTAACAGAAAGAACCAATTGTCTGTATCTCCCGGATGGTGATGGCACATGACACAACATGTCATCACCAAGGTTACAACTAACTCTGAGAACAACTTGATACAAGGATGACCACAAAGGCAGCACGGAAACGTTCACACCCATCAAGGACAATTCACTTTTCTTTTTAACAGGTCAACATAGGAATCCAACCACATAACACACTTGCAGTTAGGGCATACCACGGTGAGAAATTATTGAAGGTTATTTATTTTAATAAAACATCCTTTAACTCTTGACTTACATTTTCAGGGAGACTCAGGATATGATTCGTACAATTCATCTTACAAAACTAAGTTTCTTTCTTATACACTATAGAGTAATTTGCTTAAAGTCTTCTCCTTTATGGGAAAAAATGGGACAATTATTTGTTTAATTTATTTATTTAATAAAGATGGTAATTTAATTCCACAAGGCCATCTATCCACACTTACGCTACTAAAACTCACTCATACCCTTATTACAACATGGGTTCACGTTCAACACACTTAAGAGAAGAATACAAAGCACCTTGGAAAAAGTTAGAGGAAGAAGGTCGAGTTGAATTCATCTTTAAGACCTCATTAGTTATTACCAGGATTTAATTGAAGCTTGAGAATTTATCCAGAATTATTAAAGATTTTACTTAGGCTTCACTGAATGAGTTTTACAAAAGAAAACAATTTACCTTCCAAATGGCTGAGAGATAGATTACGTGGTTTCTAAATTGTTTTCTCCTACTTATTAAATCTTATTATCTTCTAGAAACTAACCATTGATTTCCCTTAAGCTCATTTAAGAATTCACCATATAAGGATAATGTTTGCTAGCCTAGCTAGGGTTAGCAAGTTATATAATTTTACTTTACAAGGATAGTTTCATCTTTGATTACTTATGGAATTACTTGTTCTCAAGTAGGTCACCTCTACATTAATTTATTTGAATATAAATTTTAGTTTAACTTCTATAAGGATTAACCAACCCATTTTATTTTACTTATAACACATTGTTACTAAGTCTTAGAAAGATTTAACTCAACACTTATTCTCAAGGATCAAAGTTTAACAATACTCATTTACGAAAACAAAACAAGGTTACATCAATTCTTAGAATACCGATAATCCATTAAGGTCACTCAACAAGTGGTAAACCAATTTTCTTATATTTTCAATGATAGTCAAACAATCCAAGGTTTCCAAAGTTAAGATGACAAAGCCACAATACATTATACTAAGACACTGACCCTCTTCTAAAGTTTCCACTGGACCTTATCAATAATTGATCAACATAAAAAGGATTCATGAAAAATAACTTCTCAACTGAGTTGATGCAAAAATCTACAAGTCTATCCCTCATCTACTCGCATAAGCCATCTACAACAAATTTTCCACAAGAGTCATTTTGCGAGAACTGAGCAAGATAAGGCTACACAAAGCCACAATAACTATTATCTAACAATACCATGAAAGGAAACACTTTATTACAAGAATTGGGTAATGCTCTAAACACTAACAACACCTCAAGTTATAATAAAGTCTCTACCATCCCAATCAAAGAAGAAATACCTTTTACTTCAGTTATGAACAAAAGAAATGAAATTATAACAATCGTACGAGAAGGGTCGTTGGCCCCATAAGAAGAAATAAACAATCTAGCATAAACATGATTCCCATCAAATAATTAAATAATTACAAGATTGAAAATTGATATACAGACCAACCATCTAAATTTATCAAAAGATACCAAAAGCATAGGCTAAAATATTATATTTCTAAAAAGACAAGAGTTGATCAGCCCAACAAAGAGGAAACCACGGGTTTCAAAGATTAACATAAAAAAAGCCAAGTATATTAGAATTTTCAACCCTATAATCACATAGAGTATATGACTGAAATTAAATACACGGACACCACACAACATAAGTTTCAAAGTGAAGGCAAAGTATATTATCTTGACCATTAACTCCAAGAATCCCCAATTATTCAAGAAGGGCCAATGCCCTTATAGGCTAAGTAACAACACATGAGAGAAGAAGGGAGTTCCGTCAAACAAGAGTATACAAAACGTCATCCAATATTTATATCACTAAGGATTTACAAACCTCCACAATAATTCTAAAGTTTGGTTAATTTAAAAGAAATTACCTCTTTTCCAAAACAACAATACTTTAAGGCAACCCTTGATAACATAGTCAACCATTCAAACATAGGTACAAACATAAATTACTAAGTGTCGTTATCAAAACAACACCTTCCGCTATAAATCCATAATACTATCAATTGCAAGATTAGTTTTTTCCCAAGGTTAATAACATTCAAGACAAATTCCATCACAAAACATTAAGGTAATTATGTGCATAGAAAAAATGACCAATCTTAATTAATAACATTAACATTATAAAAGAGAAAGAAACACAAGTTAGGAAAATAGAAATGCCACCAACAATCTTTCTGAGAGGGAATTAGACCAAAACAATTCTAGTATTAGCGGGTACTGGATTTGCACAATTTGAACCTCGAACTTAGCTAATCCAAAAAACTAGTTACGGTTCAAGTTGATAGGGATGGTCAAGGTACTTCATGAGGATGGATTTAAAATCCTAGGAACAAGACTGAAGATAACACAGGAGTCTAAACATGTGAGGTCTGAAACATGTTGCACACAAGCTTATTCATTCTAAAAGTTTTAATACCGAAACTCTTACCTGACTAGCCCAAGCATTGATCACTCCAATCCTACAACCTTTCTTTCCTAATTTAAAAAGGTTTATCAAAGGGGTTTGCAAGAGATTTAACAACATATGACAAAAGACAAAGAAAAGAAAACCCGGGTGATAGGAAGGAGCTTCATAGTTATCGCAAGCTTACTTTAATGACAAGTGAAATACTAGCTGGAACAACATAATAAACTTGAAACTCAATCGTAGAGAAGAAGATATATATAAACAAAAATATGAAGGTCGATCACTCGAGCAAGAAAAACATAACACCCAGAGGAGAGGACACATGCATGCTTTCCACTAACACACTAACATCGATAAAAGCTAAAAAGAAGAATAAAACAAGTAAAAAGGAGAAATCTCCCAACAAGGTGTCCAAATGACAAACCAATTCAAGGAAATGGTGGTTCAATTTCACAATAATTTAAAAATATAGCAACAGTAGCAAAGTGTAGATTATCTTTCCTTTTCTCCAGCTTGACGAGGCACCCAAACACCTCAAAGTCTAGCAACAAGTAACCTCCAAGATGAATCTTCGTCCTTAGCATGCAAGGTGCCAACATTCCACTATCCTCCAGCTTGTTGGGTGGTCCACACTCTTCTCATGGCCAAATCTGGCACAGGAAGTTACAGCCAGGGTATGGAGTCCCCAAAACATAGATCTACAATACCTTGAAGGAAACGTGGTCTCTAGGATGCTAAGATAGAAATCTGAGCATAAAATGACTTGATCAAGACCCTGATTCCACCATATACGACCAGCCAAAATAGTGTCCAACCTACTCATCTCACCCTTCAGTTGTAGCACCCTGGATTGCATGCAACATGTGGAGAGTATTACAAGAGGAAAGGTGAACTACCTAACAAAGTGCTTCAAAGAGATGTGGTTTCAAGGGACACCATATCCGTAGGATAAGCATAGAAGGATCTCCAAAAAAAGCAACCAACAGGTGTCAAAATGGTCAGTTTTTCTTTACCAACATTCACACAGCCAGTGCTAGAAAGGAGCTTTGACAAAGGTAAGGGCATCCTCCCCAGCAAGGTAACCAAAAAACCTGCAGAAACAAAAAATGTCCCAACCAAAAAAGGACTACGTCTAGCCTCCACAAGGGTTTCTAAGCCACCGCCAAACCAGATGCATGGTGTTTGTAGGATGAAGAAAATATAGCGCAGAAAACAATAGGGAAGACATGACTAGGTATGCGGCCAGTAAAAAGAAGAAATGTTTCATCCTATGAAAAAATTAGGCTCCAATAAAATAAGTAAAATAACTCTGACTGGGAAAGGTACCCCACGCCAAGTATGGCATAAATGAAATTAAAACAAGGAAACAAATAGGTGCAAAACATACAGCAAGCTACATGCAAAAAATTTCTAGGAAACAAAGAAACAAGGAATCCCATATCTCCATGCCAAGCAGGAGGAAAGAAATTGACCATAAATATTTACCAGTCGGTGGATGAGAAACGTCAACTCACCAATAACTTGCAATAAGGCATGCGTAGGGGCCTGAAAAGGCTTAATTAATTCAAAATAAATTTTTATTATTTATATACACATATAAAAATATAATGGATACCATTCATTTATTATTATTTTTACTATGTTTTAAATTGCATTCTGGCACCTAAACGGGGTTATGAATAATCGTTTAGGACCTTGATAAGTGACCAAAAGAAAAAAATTACTTAATCGATGAGCTCGAGCACAAGAACGAATCAATAACCCCTTCTAAAGTAAAATATCTTGCGAAGGTAAACAATAAAATACTTATGATAATTAACAAAAAATTGATAAAAATCGACAATAAAAACAAATGAATTATCAATCGATCGATAATTAAAATAATAATATTTATTATTATTATTATCATCTTATTATTTTTACAACCTATTTTTTTGTTTTAAAAAATCATATTAGTAGTGACCAATAGGTAACCTCGACAAGGTGACGACAAGATTTTCCTTTAATAGGGGAAAACATATTAGAAAAAGTGGGGTGAACAACAGAAAATATCCACACCAACACAAGAAGACATGATGAAGAGGAAGAACAACTGATTATCCTCTGTGAAAAGGTAAAGCCAACAAAATGTTCAACAGGAACAACAACGTTCAACACTTAGCAACATGGTCATCGAAGAAGAAAAAGAGCAATGATGAATGGGGCATTACATTCTCCTCCCCTTAAGAAAGCATCATCCTTGATGCGACATAACACAGAGGAAAAAAATGGTAAGCAACAAAGAACAATATGGGAAAGGTACACTCTATGGTTAAAATTTCAGACATTAAAGCATAGCCACGAGGTGGCCTTAGGAACATTTGGCAGAAATTTTAACTTTCAAGGTTCTGTGAAGATTGGCAGTTCTCTCTTATTCATTATTTCATTAATCTCTTTCCATTAACATTATTCTTAATTCAAGTCCTTTAGAATTTCATTGTTGTAGAATTTTAGTTTATTCATTCTTGTGGATGCCCAACATGAACTACATATCACAATGCCCTACCAGGGTCATACACAACACAAAAGATTCACAAGCATACTAGTACAACATACTTCATGACGGTACCACACCACAAGAGATTAGTCAATTTATGGAAGGGAACATGCATGGTCCACATAACATAGTAACATACACATACATGTAACGTATAGAATCAACAAGGGTACTACTGACGTACAGAATACTCGAATAACCAGACATTTCCTCAATTCCACATATGAACATTTTACATGACTCAAAAATAGCTACATGTACATAGGGTCAACAAGGGCATCAATGCCATATCCACAACATCACAAAACATATCCAACTGACATGAGTAACACATACATCATAAGACCATAACCAAAACATAACAACTCAACATATACCTCCCAAAGCATCAAGTCACACATACACCAAATCTCTTATGCCTCCCTCAAATATCTTATGCCTCCCTCAAGTCTCTTATGCCTCCCTCAAGGAGGTCGGTTGTCCCCATGGCCCAAGACACATAGAGTTCGAACACTCCTAACCCAAGTGACATAATAATGTGTGGTTCAACAACCCTCTAGTTATTTGTAACTCCTTGGGGTGTACCCCCATACAACGAAGCGGGTCCATAGGTCCAACCATTCCATGGTGCATCCCATGACCCTATTCCACACATCACGACAATAGAACCACATAACAATCCGATCCAAATGCCAAGTGGCAAAGTACAAGCCTTGGGCAAGGTGGTAAAATCTTAAAATTTAAAAGAAAATCAAAAACCAAGAAAAATAAATGGCCAAATAGCCATAGTTAGTGTCAAAATCTGCATGTTAGTGCCACAAACCAAGGAAATGCCCAAAACTGTAAAGCATGGACAATCAAGAAAATTGCTGGTCCTTGCAAAATAAAGTAAAAAGTTCAATTTATGAATAAAATACACTTATAATAATGTCACATTACGATAAATGTGTGGCCTTATATGGACACCAAGGGGTACTCAATGAGTCACTGGCACTCATAACATTGAGCCTCAACTCGTAAAAATGCATATCAATAATACAATTGTCTAATCATCCCACCACCACTTCGACAAGGTTAAACATAGTCATAGTTGCACTAAGGTTGTATCCATAAAACAACCACATAAAGAGAGAGAGAGGAGCATAGGCCACCATCTATGGAGCCTAAGGTTGGCTCTAGTGATTGGTCAACCGTACACCTTTCCTCACTCTAGACATACACTTTTACCGATTTCCTTTTTAGGGTCGGTTAGTGCAAGGTTCACAACATAACATGTAACTACATCACTAACACAATGGTGGTTCACACAAAATTACCATAATGTCTTACGTATGGTACATATACAGGGTAGATCACAATCATACATTCACTGGGTACAATACATCACTTTACCACATTATGCACCCAAAGTGCAATCACTATACAATAGGGTTCATATGCTCACTGTATGCCTCTATATCACAACATGAATCATTACATATTACACAAATCATACATACGATGAACATAATAAGTAACATCACAACATAACATCAATTGCTACATAACAAGGTGATACACACATTTATTCAAAACATGGTAAAACATTATGATACAACTCAATTCACTTTACATCAATCTTGTCATACAATACATCGAAACACCTATATATCACAATATGCCACAATGCTCCAACACTCTGTCATCCACAATAACATTCCTTTCACACACACAACAAGATGGTACATCACACTCAAATTCTTATTGAATTCATGAAAAGGAGAGAGAATACTCTCATCTCCAACACATTCACATGCCAACAGTTACGCACTAAGTGACATACACAACATGTGCATTCACAACATCACAATTACGACATAGTTCACATCACGCTTATATCACATTACTCTTCCAATATCATCCACCATCAAGCAACACCATCACCATCATGCAACACCATCTTGTAACACCATCACAACTCCAATCTGGCCCAGAGGTTCGAGAGCATGAACCTCCACTCTGATACCAAGTGTAATGACCCACAATTTCACACACACTAAATAACACAGTAAAATACAGGATAACTTTTTTTTGACTTGCTTGACACATAACATGACACAACATGTCATCACCAAGGTTACAACTAGCTCTATGAACAACTCGATACAAGGATGACCACAAAGGCAACACGGAAACATTCACACCCATCAAGGACAATTCACTTTTCTTTTTAACAAGACAACATAGAAGTAAAACCACATAACACACTTACAGTTAGGGAAAACCACAGTGAGAAATTATTGAAGGTTATTTATTTTAATAAAACATCCTTCAATCCTTAACTTACATTTTCCATGACTCTAGGATATGATTCGTACAATTCATCTTACAACGCTAAGTTTCTTACTTTTACACTGAAGATAATTTTGCTTTAAGTCTGCTCTATTATGACATTTATTTGTTTAATTCATTTATTTAATAAAGGAGGTGATTTAATTCCACAAGGCCATCTATCCAAACTTATGCTACTAAACTCACTCATACCCTTATTACAACATGGGTTCACGTTCAACACACTTAAGAGAAAATTACAAAGCACCTTGGAAAAAGTTAGAGGAAGAAGGTCGAGTTGAATTCATCTTTAAGACATCATTAGTTATTACCAGGATTTAATTGAAGCTTGAGAATTTATCCAGAATTATTAAAGATTTTACTTAGGCTTCACTGAATGAGTTTTACAAAAGAAAACAATTTACCTTCCAAATGGCTGAGAGATAGATTGCGTGGTTTCTAAATTGTTTTCTCCTACTTATTAAATCTTATTATCTTCTAAAAACTAACCATTGATTTCCCTTAAGCTCGTTTAAGAATTCACCATATAAGGATAATGTTCGCTAGCCTAGCTAGGGTTAGCAAGTTATATAATTTTACTTTACAAGGATAGTTTCATCTTTGATTACTTATGGAATTACTTGTTCTCAAGTAGGTCACCTCTACATTAATTTATTTGAATATAAATTTTAGTTTAACTTCTATAAGGGTTAACCAACCCATTTTATTTTACTTATAACACATTGTTACTAAGTCTTAGAAAGATTTAACTTAACATTTATTCTCAAGATCAAAGTTTAACAATACTCATTTACGAAAACAAAACAAGGTTACATGAATTCTTAGAATACCGATAATCCATTAAGGTCACTCAACAAGCGGTAAACCAATTTTCTTATATTTTCAATGATAGTCAAACGATCCAAGGTTTCCAAAGTTAAGATGACAAAGTCCACAATACATTATACTAAGACACTGACCCTCTTCTAAAGTTTCCACTGGACCTTATCAATAGTTGAACAACATAAAAAGGATTCGTGCAAAAGAACTTCTCAACTGAGGTTGATGCAAAAATCTACAGTCTATCCCTCATCTACTCGCATAAGCCATCTGCAACAAATTTTCCACAAGAGTCAGTTCGCAAGAACTGAGCAAGATAAGGCTACACAAAGCCACAATAACTATTATCTAACAATACCATGAAAGGAAACACTTTATTACAAGAATTGGGTCAATGCTCTAAACACTAACAACACCTCAAGTTATAATAAAGTCTCTACCATGCCAATCAAAGAAGAAAGACCTTGTACTTCAGTTATGAACAAAAGCAACGAAAGTATAACAATCGTACGAGAAGGGTCCTTGGCCCTATAAGAAGAAATAAACAATCTATAAGAAACATGATTCCCATCAAACAATTAAATAATTACAAGATTGAAGTTTGATATACAAACCATCCATCTAAAATTATCAAAAGATACCAAAAGCATAGGCTTTAATATTAGATTTCTAAAAGACAAGAGTTGATCAGCCCAACAAAGAGGAAACCACGGGTTTCAAAGATTAACATGAAAAGCCAAGCATATTAGAATTTTCAACCCTATAATCACATAGAGTATATGACTGAAATTAAATACACGGACACCACACAACATAAGTTTCAAAGCGAAGGACAAAGTATATTAGACTTGACCATTAACTCCCAGAGATTCCCCAATCATTCAAGAAGGGCCAATGCCCTTATAGGCTAGTAACAACACGCGAGAGAAGAAGGGGGTTCCATCAAACAAGAGTATACAAAACGTCATCCAAATTTTATATCACTAAGGATTTACAAACCTCCACAATAATTCTAAAGTTTGGTTAATTTAAAAGAAATTACCTCTTTTCCAAAACAACAATATTTTAAGGCAACCCTTGATAACATAATCAACCATTCAAACATAGGTACAAACATAAATTACTAAGTGTCGTTAACAAAACAAAACCTTCTGCTATAAATCCATAAGACTATCGATTACAAGATTAGTTTTCCCCAAGGTTAATAGCGTTCAAGATAATTTCCATCACAAAACATTAAGGTAATTACGTGCATAAAAACTGACCAATCTTAATTAATAGCATTAACATTATAAAAGAGAAAGAACACAAGTTAAAAAATAGAAAATGCCACCAACAATCTTTCTGAGGGGGAATATACCAAAACAATTCTAGTATTAGCGGGGTACTAGATTTGCACAATTGAAACCTCGAACTTAGTTGATCTGAAAAACTAGTTACGATTCAAGTTGATGGGGACGGTCAAGGTACTTCCTGAGGATGGCTTTAAAAGCCTAGGAACAAGACTGAAGATAACACAGGAGTCTAAACACGTGAGGTCTGAAACACGTTGCACACAAACTTATTCATTCTAAAAGTTTTAATACCGAATCTCCTACCCGGCTAGCCCAAGCATTGATCACTCCAATCCTACAACCTTTCTTTCCTGATGTCAAAAGGGTTATCAAAGGGGTTTGAAAGAGAGTTAACAACATATGAAAAAAGACAAAGAAAAAAAACTTGGGTGATAGGAAGGAGCTTCATAGTTATCGCAAGCTTACTTTAACGACAGTGAAATACTAGCTGGAACAACATAATAAACTTGAAACTCAATCGTAGAGAAGAAATATATATATATTAACAAAAAGATGAAGGTCGGTCACTCAAGCAAGAAAAACATAACACTTAGAGGAGAGGACACACGCATGCTTTCCACTAACACACTGACAACGATAAAAGCTAAAAACAAGAAGAAAACAAGCAGAAAGGAGAGATCTCCCAACAAGGCATCCAAATGAAAAACCAATTCAAGGAAATGGTGGTTTGATTTCACAATAATTTAAATTTAGCAACATGAGCAAAGTGTAGAAATATCTTTCCTATTTCTCCAGCTTCAACGAGGCACCCAAACACCTCAAAGTCTAGCAATAGTAACCTTTAAGATGAATCTTCATCCTTAGCATGCAAGGCACCAATATTCCACTATCCTCCAGCTTGTTGGGTGGTCCACACTCTTCTCACGGCCAAATATGGCACAAGAAGTTACAGCCAAGGTATAGAGTCCCCAAAACATGAAAAAGGTAAGGGCGTCCTCCCCAGCAAGGTAACTAGAAAACCTACAGAAAAAAAAATGTCCCAGCCAAACAAGGACTACATCCAGCCTCCACAAGGGTTTCTAAGCGACCACCAAATAAGACGCATGGTGTTTGTAGGCTGAAGAAAAGTTAGCACAAAAAATAAGAGGGAAGACATGACTGGGCATATGGCTAATAAAAAGAAGAAACATTTCATCCTATGCAAAAATTAGGATCCAATAAAATAAGGAAAAGAACTCCCACCAACCCATGCCAAGTATGGCATAAATAAAAAAACAAGGAAACAAATAGGTGGACAAGAAGCTACACACACCCACTTTCCAGGAAACAAGGAAACAAAGAATCCTATATCCCCATGCCAAGCAGGAGGAAAGAAATGGACCATAAATATTTACCAGTTGGTGGATGAGAAACGTCAAATCACAAATAACTTGCAATAAGGCATGTGTAAGGGCCTAAAAAGGCTTAATTAATTCAAAATAAATTTTTATTATTTATATACACATAAAAATATAATGGATACCCATTCATTTATTATTTATTTTTATTATTTTTTAAAATGCTCTGGCACCTAAACAGGGTTCAAATAATCATTTAGGACCTAAATTGATAGTGCCAAAATAAAAAATTTACTTAATCAAGAGCTCGAGCACAAGAGCGGTCAATAATAAAGTAAAATATCTTGTAGGTAATTAATAACAATATTGATAAAAGAAAAATTGAAAATAAAAACAAATAATAGTCAATCGACAAATTACAATGTTATTTTTATCATTATTCTTATGATTCTTATGAGTTTTTAAAAAATAATAATAATCATATTAGTAGCGACCAGCAGGTAAGCTCAACAAGGCAATAACAAGATTTTCCTTTCATAGGGGGAAAACGTATTGGACAAAGTGGGGCGAACAACAAAAAACATCGACATTGACACAAGCAGGCATGATGAAGAGGAGGAACAACTAAACATCCTCTATGACAAGGTAAAGCCACTAATGTTCAGTGGAAATGTAGTGGCGTTCAACACTTAGCAACACGGTCATCGAAGAAGAAAAAGAGCAATGATGAACGAGACATTACATGAGGCTTTTGTGGAGACTTTGCAAGACAATGTGGCATATTGGTTTTATCATCTCCCCACTGGGGCCATCACTAATTGGACTACCATGAAAAATATATTTGAGAATCGTTTTAAACCTATTGAAGATGTGCATGCTTTGCTAGCCCAGATTTCTCAAATCAAGAAAGAACCATAAAAGCCCATGAGATAATTTGTGGCCAAGTTCAATAAGTTGATTAACAAGATCCCATAAGACACCCGGCCTATAGATCAAATTCAAAAATGTTTCTTTCTAAACGCTCAATTTCCTGAAGTAAGCTATGCACTGAGGAGAGCCAATCTCACAACTTTTGATGTTGATCAGAGATTAGCCGTCAGTGTTGAGGATGACCTGATCATGTCTGGTAAATTGAAAAGAGATCTTTCCAAATCTAAAGCTTCTTCTTCCTCTTCCTTTACTCCTAGAGCTAATGCAGATCAGTTAGTATAGAAGCTTACTAATGACCTCATTGCCATCAAGAAACAATTGGCTCAATATGCTCCTTATCAAGATGTTATAAGGAGAAATTTTCAACCTAAAAACCATTTTCCTTCTTCTCAGACAAGGTTGGCAATCGAAGGACCACCCATCAAGGTCCCTATTAATGCAACTTGTGAAGTTGAAGAACCTGATGACAAAGAAGTTAATGAATATTTTGAAGAGCCTGAAGAAGAGGTTGATGAAGAACTAGAAGAACTTGATGGGTCTCGAGTTAATTTCCTCACCACTAAGGGTGTTGATGAGGAAGATGATTATGATGAAGTAGTGGCAAAGATGAACAGTGAGTCATATGTTGTTATGACTCGGGAGTAGATAAATAAGAAAGAAAAAGTGATGCAGCCCTCTAAGAAGTCCAAGGAGCATCCCACAACTATTCTAGTGATTCCAAGAAGGTGATCTCCTATTGCCACTGCATCCACGCAAAAGTTGAGTTCTGGTAATTCTTCTACTCCTTATAAAAATTCTTTTTCTCCAGTTCTAAAACCTTATAAGCCTAGGATTCCTAGTGATGATATCCCATCCACCTCTAGATCTTTTGATATTACTGATCACCTCAAGAAAACAAAAATCTAGTTTTCTGAAGATGAGTTTTATTAGACTCATCCAAAAGCCTTTTCCAAAATGTTCCACTTTGTCAATTCCCATTCCAAAACTTCATCCAACACTTCTAAAGGTATTTTTCCCACTCCCTCTTCCACATCCTAATCAAATCTTGTGGTTGCAGTCACCTCACCAAATGTGAAAATCAAACCATTCTATGTAACCCTCCTCATAGCTGGCCATATGCTCAGCAAGTGTGTCATAGACTTAGGAGCATCGGATAATGTCATGCCTACTAAAGTGGCTCATGCTTTGGTTCTTACACTCACATGCACTTATGTTTCTTTCTATTCCATGGAGAGTAGGGAGGTGCCTTTGGTCGGAAGAATTAAGGATGCACAAGTAGATTTTTCTTCTTTTCCAGAGAAGAAGGTTTTAGCTACTATTTTAGTAGTTGATATCCCTCCTTCATATGGTATGCTATTGAGTAGAAATTTCTGTACGGATGTGGGAGGATAAATTCAAATGGATTCGTCACATGCCCTTACACCAATCAATGGAAAGATGAATAAGTTGCTGCTCAATAAACAATATGAATATATTGTGCAAAATACAGATGATCCCAAGGCACAAATACTTTATGAAGATATTGGGCATGGAAACTACATGATCATGTATTAGGATGAGGTGGAATGTCCTAAAGTAGTGCCCCATGATCCTAATAGCATTTGGAATTTGGAATTTGACAGAATTTGTTCTTCAGCTGGTTCTGGGCTGGTGTGGTATTGATATCTCCAGAAGGAAAGATTCATCCTTTCTCCTTCAAGATATAGTTTTAAAATAAAAATAACATAGTAGAGTATGAAGCTCTCATCCTTGGACTGAATACAACTAAAGAAATAGGTGTGAATAACCTCCTAGCTCGTGGAGATGTGGAACTAGTTGTCAAGTAAGTCAGGGATCTTTTCCAAGTAAATAATAGAAGGTTAAAGCACTATAGGAATCTGGTCTGGGATTCTATTGAATTATTTGATGCCTTCTCTATTGAAGCAGTGCCAAGGGAGAAGAACACCAGGGCTGACTCCTTCGCTGTTTTAGATTCTTTGCTGATACCTCATCCTGATTTTTCTTAAGAAAAATTCACCATTGAAATGATCCACAGACCAAGCATAATTAGATAATGTGAACAACTAGAAAGTTTTCAATTATGATCAACATTTTCTCTCTTTCCTGGAACTAAAAGATAAATTTGATCAATTATATTTTGAGGGAAGTGGAAATCTTCCTTGAGAGAGTGTCTCTTTTAATGAGGAAGGTGTCAAAGAGGAAATGGATCAAGAGGGATGCATCAAACTAAAAGGAAACAAGATCCCTAAAGGACTGGTGAGTTTGGAGGAATTTTTTGATAAACATGATAGGTGTGTCAATTCCAAAGCTTCCAAAAGATCTTGAGAGTTTTTTGAATATGAAAATTTTAATATTGGGAACTCTATTGAACCCAAATTGGTGAATATTGAAAACTGCTATACCCACAAGGAGAAGAAGAAGGTGGTGGATCTTTTGAAGAGGTACGTTGATGTCCTTGCTTATTATTACGATGATCTGAAATCCTTTTAGCCAAAATAAATGCAACATTTCATTCCCCTCAAACCTGGGATTAAGCCATTCAAGCATAATCAAAGGCAGTACAATCCAAATATTGCTGACACTATTTTCCAAGAGATACAGAAGTTGTTGAAAGCCAAGATTATCTTCCCCATTCATCATTGAACATGGATTGCTAATATTGTGCCTGTCAGGAAGAAAAATGGTGAGATTTGGATCTGTGTTGATTTTAGGAATTTGAATGAAGCTTATTTAAAAGATAAATACCCCCTACCCATGATGGTCAAGGTGTTGTAATCTGTTACGGGTGCAGAGATGTTGTTCATGATTGATGGTTTCTCAAGATATAACCAAGTGGAAATTAATGCTACATATCAGCATAAAACTACCTTTATCACTCCTTGGGGTCCTTTTACCTACAAGAGTATTCCCTTTGGTCTCATTAATCTTGGTGCCACCTTTCAGAGAGAAATGGATTTGACGTTTGGGGGTTTGAAAGGAAAATGTATTATTGTGTATCTAGATGATTTGACTGTTTTTTCCAAAACTAGGGTAGATCACTTTTAGCACCTTGAAATGGTCCTCTTGAAATGTAGAGAACATGGAGTTTCTCTAAATCCCAAGAAATCTGTATTTTTTGTCAAGGAGGGAAAAATATTGGGACATGTTGTCTCCAAATAAGGAATAAAAATTGATCCTGAATGAGTTCAAGCCATCCAGCATATTCCTCTTCCCACAAGCATAAAGGGACTACACTCTTTCTTTGGTAAGATCAACTTCTTGAGAAGATTCATCGCTAATTTTATAGAGTTGACTTTGAGCATTTCCCAAATGATGAAGGAAAAGAAAAGGTTTGGTTGGTCCTCTAAAGGAAAATAAGCATTTGAAGGCATTAAGAAAGCCATTGCTAAGACTCCTATCTTAGCATGTCCAGATTTTAGCAAAGATTTTATTATCTATTGCTATGCTACAGAGAGTACCTTGGCTGCTGTGTTGACCCAAAAAGATTCTGAAGATCATAAGCTCCTAATTGCATTCACAAGTTATGTTCTAAAAACTCATGAGTTGAAGTACACTATGATGGAGAAACATGCTTTTTCAGTAGTTAAAGTTGTTAAGCAGTTTTGATTTTACATTCTTAATTCTCATTCTATTGTGCTTGTGCCCGATACGACTATTAAGTCTATTCTTACACAACAGGAGTTTGGAACCAAGAGAGGAAATTGGGTAGCAAAGTTTTAGGAGTATGATCTCAACATTAGACCAAAAAAAATTGTTCAGGGTAAAGGCCTGTCTGAACTCATTGCCGAGAGAGCTAGTCATGAAACACCTTAGGATGAAGTTGATGTCCCTGTTGTTATGTTCCTCACTTTGATAGATGAATGGTACGCTGATATTGCTCACTTCCTCACCTATGGTGAGTGTTCATCTCACTTAACTACCAAAGAAAAGAGAGCCATCAAATTAAGGTCAACATTGTATGAATTGTGGGAGAATGCTTTGTTCAAACGAGGAGTGGATGGAAGATTCTTGAGGTGTGTTGATAAAGTGCAAGAGAAGAAGTTGTTTTCAACCTTTCATGATCAACCTTGTGGGGGTCATTTCTCATCCGTTGTCATTGCTCACAAAATTATTCATGTAGGATACTATTGGCCTACTTTGTTTAAGGATGCATCAAGGTGGGTCAACAAATGTGAAGCTTGTCAAACCTTTATGGGAAGACCAAAGTTTGTTGCTTTGCCACTCAAGCCAGTTGTGATTGAAGAACCCTTTCAACAGTGGGGTTTAGATTTCATCGAAACACTCAACCCATCTTCAAGTGCAAGACATACTCATGTATTAACTGCCATAGATTATTTCACTAAGTGGGTAGAATCCATCCCAGTTAAAATTACTACTTCAGAGGTAGTATGTAATTTCATCAAAGAAATCATCTTGATAAGGTTTGGAGTACCAAACAAGATCATGACCGATAATGCTTCAAATTTTTCTTCTGCTAAGATGATGTATTTCTACTATGGGTATGGGATTTACCTCGCTCATTCTTCATATTACTATCCTCAAGGGAATGGACAAGCAGAATCAACAAACAAGAATTTGGTGACCATTGTAAGAAATCTTGTAAATGAATCTCAAAGAAACTGTCACAAGAAGCTCTATGATGTACTCTGGGTAGCTAATATTACACCCAAAAGAGAAATTGGGATGTCCCCTTTTCAAGTGGTGTATGGTTTGGAAGCTCAAATACCAGTGATAGTGGAACTACCAATTTTGCATTTGATGAAAGCTATTAGGGACACTAGTTTTAGTTATTCTTTGGATAAGAGGATCATGTATCTCCATAAGCTAGATGAAGACAGGTTGCAGGTTTTTGATAGGATCTCTACCTATCAGCAGAAGGTGAAATCTTTATTTGACAAGAAAACTAGATCCAGAGAGTTCAAAGTTGGAGACATTGTTTTGCTATGGGACAAAAGACATGAACCTCAAGGAAGCCATGGTAAGTTTGACTCTCTTTGGCTTGGTCCTTTCAGAATCAGGCACTTTGCTAGTGAAACTTTTTTCTATATTAATTACATGGATGGATCTTATTTCCCACTTCTTTATAGTGGGAAGTACCTGAAATTGTTCAAATCCTAGGTGAATAGGAAGTCCTTTGTATATTATGTACAGTGTGTGTTTGCTTTTTCTTGTCTTTATTTTTTTGTTTTCCTTTCTTGGTTTTTGTGTGTTGCTTTATGTATTGTTTTACCTTTGACTCTTTTTCCCAATGGATACGGCACTGGTCTCCTTCCCTAGATTTTTTCTTGGATTCTTGTCTTGCCTCATTCCTCTTATCTAGTCAAGTCATCCCCAGAAAGAGCCAGCTGTTGTCCCCTCAAAATTCCCCTCTTTTAAAAGTTGAAAATTTGAAAATTTTGAATTAGCACCCTTTAGTAATGTTTTAGTGAAGAGGAAATTTGAAGAGATAGTGAAAATGCCATTTCTTGGGGTCATTATAGTAACATTTTTGTCCCTCATGTCCCAAGTTTCGGGCTTCATGTTCCCTGATTCCCCACATCGGCCAAATCAGCTTTTCATTTCCCATCTATCCCAAGTACCAGCGGGCCTCCTATTCACTGATTCACTAACTTACCCACAAGTTCTTTTCTGTCAGCTTTTTTTCACTTTTACGGACCATCTATTCCAAGTTCACCTGAGTTTCCTGTTCCCTGATTCCCCGCATTGCCTACATCAGTTGAATTGGGTCTTCACATTTATGTGTCCTTGGACTACCTGTGCTCTTTTGGCCCACATTCCCCGCATCAGCCACATCAGCTGAATTGGGTCTTTTTGGCCTTCACATTTTTGTGTCCTTGGATTGCCTGTGCTCTTTTGGCCCACATTCCCCACATTGGCTAAATTGTCTTTTCATGTCCCACATGTCCCAATGTCCCATGGACCGTCTAGGCCATTATTTTCTACTTTTCCCACATTTCACCTTTCTGAGTTGGTGCAAGGTGTATTTAATGCACATTTATGATTTTCTCTCTCCTAAATGGCTATTTAAAGGGACCACCATCTATGCATTTGTCACATTTCATACTCACTATTTATTTTCCACATTGCAATTGAGTCATTTTTTCATCTCCCTATAACCCGTTGCATTTTTATCGTGAATCTATTCTTTGAAGGCCATTCCTCTATGCACTATAAAAATGAAGATCAAGTTTCAAGGGCATGAGTATTTGTGACCTCTAGAGACCTTTGTACCTAATATTGGGGATAATGAAGTTCAACACTTGGATTTTGGTGATTTATGGGGCAAGTTAACATGCGACAACCCTAATCCCATGACCCAAATGATTAATGATAGTGGAATCACATACGCTGTTGCTTTTCCCATCTCTGTGTAGTGTGCCGACACTATGCTTGCCTGTGGATCTCATTTCAATCTAGATACCAAGGAGGTTGTTAATGTGCATGGAGAATTGATTGAAAAACTAGATGTTGCCACCATCACCGCTGCCCTACACATTCCTGAGACAAGAGACTCCATTATTCTCACTCTCACTCAAGATTAGGCTCTATTTGATAAGGACAGTGAGAAATATAAGGCACGAGTGGCTAAGTCATGGTTAAAGTGCCCTAAGAAAGGAGTGTCTTGACTCTCTAAGGCATTATTTAGGGTGGATTTTAATGAGGAACTATCATATTTCATCACTATGCTCACCCACATTATGAGAATGCCCTCTACCAATGACTTCCATTTTCAGATGTGTCCTTTCATAAGAATCATCTACGAGGGTAAGCAAAACATAAATTGGGCCGAGATTATTTGTGGGAACGTGACTGAACAATTGTCAAATTTTCAATAGACCAAAAAACTCTACATGAACTCCTACCTCATGTACACCTTGGCAGCATCTCATGAGTGGTTTGGCTTCACTTTCATTGAGGGCAAGAAGAATTAACCCATCTATGCATATTGCCCTCAATTTACCCTCAAGGATAGTAATCATAATTTTAGAAGGGTAAATGATGCCTTCACCATGTACATTGTGAGAATCTTAGAGGGTGACACTGCCAGAAGTTTTCCAGATGAGGCTAAGGCCTTGATAACCAAGTATAGGGATTTCTTCACTCATTTTAGAAGGTTATCATACACCAAGATGGTTTGTTTTTAAAGTACACCTCTCAAGCTTCCCATGTTCTGTAATGAAAAAATGGCTCTGGTTGAGGTGTGCAGACAACTGGATAAGCTCCATAGAAACTACAAAGACAAAAAGATCACTAGTCTTCATTTCCCTATCTCCTTGCGGAATTATACATGCAGAACATCCCTAGATGCCCAAAATAAAGAAATGGATATTGCTCCTCTTACTGTTCATTTCTTCATGCCTAGGAATTACTTTGATTTAAATAAATTTATTGATCAAAATCTCAGAATAACTTACCATCACCATCCTGACACTGAGGATTACTGGGCTGATTGTACTGATATTTTGAAGCTAGGAGGAGACATTTTGGTAGATTGTCGCTGCAAAAGATCATAGACTTCAACCTCTACCAGTTTCCTAAAGGTCTTAAAGTTGATGATGAATATTTGCAATCCTATGAGTATGAGAGATCCATCAAGCACACTCGTCTAGAAACCCTGAATGGGTATGTGAAGGAGAGTGATAATTTGAGTGAGATAATTTCCCATGTCATTGTCAAAGCTAAGGTTTGGTTTGATAGAAAGGTTCATGAATTCAAGAGGAGCCAAGGTAGATCTTCTTCAAGATAAAATTCCACACCTGGGAAGGTAGTACATATTCCTAGTACTGAGGTACTTGAGAAAACTCCTCCTTATCCTTGATGAAAGAGTCTGAATTGTCTTCTCCTTCTTCTTTCACTCAAGTGTATCAGAAGAAGGTCAAATATGTTAAGCAAGAACCAATCAAGGAAGAGACTCTTCTGAAGTGCTCATAATTTCTTTTTGGGCTAGAGTACATTATTTTTCTAAGTGAGAATGAGGATGATGAGATGACATAACCAGAAGAAACCCTTGGAACCACTATTGAGATGGAGAAGGAAGGATCAAGTACTCAACCTCCCAATTTAACATACTCCTCTACAATTGAGGCTCTTGAGGTTCCATGCACTTCCCCACTGGAGGTAATAGTAGTTCAGAATTTGAGTGTCATGAGTTCTCTTACACTCAAACCCCTTGACTCCTCTATTTCTTCTTCTTCCTTTGCCTAGGTGCATCCCCTAGTAGATAATAGGAAAAGAAATTCTTCTTCACAACTAACTGAGCCTGATTTTGATGTTGTCACATCTCTGCTTGGTACTACCCCTCCTCCTCCAGTAAAGAAATCAAATACTACTTCAAGGTTGGTATCTAATGCTCAAGTTCAATAGTTTCTAGAGGTTTCCAAACCCATGGCAGATAAAGAGGAGAAGGATATTTTTATCTTTGACTTGGAGATTTCTAAGATTCCACTGGAAGAATCTACACCTGAGAATGAGGTTCATAACCTTCGGGAAACTGTCACTAAGGTTATTTAACGGGTTGAGAAAGGCAAGAAAACCATGGAACAGTTGGAAGAACGGAACCAAGTTCTTTCCAACTTTATTAGACCATTATTGAAAAAAGATAAAGTTTTGGATCCAGGTCCATTGGCTACTCTCCCACCTCCCATGGTTCTCAGTCAAGATGAGGTTCAAAGCATCAAAGATATACATAATTATTATACTTATGGGTAGGATCTTGAGGCCATGGTGGATGATATGATTATAGCAAGTTTGAATCATTGACGAATCCTTCAAAACCAATGATAAGGTAATAAATTTGCTGAAGAAACTCACTTCCTTAATCACAGCCATGGACAAGGAGCTCAAGGTCTGGAATGGATGTATTTTAGACCTCCATCTAATGTGCCAAATTGATGAGAAGATCCTGTTGGCCAACAATGGTTTTGATGATGCCAAGAATAACTTTTTAAGGACATGGATCTTTAGTATTGAGTGGAAGATAAAGGTTCTGGAGGAAGCATTAGGAGAATTGAGGAATGTATGGCAAAAAGGGGAGTCCTTTAAAACTTTTGTTTTATCTTCCTTCAAAGATATCCACTGTCATCTTTAGAATGAAACTACGAGTGTTTCCTTCTCTCTTCAATAAATCAAGGCTCAGTTTAGAATGTTTGTGAAGGGTGATCAATTTTTTGTATATATCTTTTCCCCCCCGGGTAGATATAGACAAGTAGGAGAATGGAGAAATCAAAGAAGCTCACATCCCAAGGCGCACAGAATGGGCACACGACACGAAGTGTCGACAGAGGAAATGGTGCACCCAAGGCACACAGAATGGGTGCACAACACGGAGTTTCGACAGAGGAAATGGTGCGCCCAAGGTGCATATAAGAGGATGACGACACACACATGAATGCACCCTTGGCGCACCTTCAGGAGGCGCAACATTTTGAGCGCTGACAGGAAGCAGACCCTGGCGCAGATATTCAGATGGCCATAACTTTTGACTGGGAGCTCGGATTCATGCAAGGTTGGACTTTTCGGAAAGATTACGAGGTCCTCTATCCAACTACGACTAGATATATTTAATTGGGTGAGAATAAATTATTAAAAATATGAAATACAGTTTGCCACTTTTGAGTTCGCTGGGGTTCTCACCTACCACCATAATGAGATAGTTAAGTGCAATCTAGAGGTGGTTGGGGTAGTTTTGGAATTCCTCTCTCTTTTCTCTCTCATTATTCCTATAAATTGTAAGGAGGGGCTTCTTTCTAAAGGTCAGACATTTCTGTTTTGCCCCTCCCTTCTTCTCTTTGGCAGGTGAACCTGTGGAGTTAAAACCTCCCATTTGAAACTGTAATGTAACCTTCCCTCTTGGCATTTTGCAGTGTGTTGTATCAATCTTTGGAGAAAATTAATGCATGTCTGTGGATGATTCTCAACCCTCTCTATATTCATTCACATCCCCTTGATCATTCACTGTGAATCTGGCTATCTGTGCATGATCTTGCATTGCATTTTAATGGTATGTGTTTATTGGCAAGACAGGTGTTCTTCATTCCTCGGTGCATCACCTTTGTAGCTTAGGTTTTATTTCATGCATTTTCTTACCCTGTCTCCTTAGCAAGTTAGATTAGGTTTTTAGTAAACCCTCTGCATTTTCCACGTGCGCATCTGAACAGAGGAATAGGAACCGGCCTTCATCCGGAGAGCTTTTCTAATTTTGCAAGGTCCCACACTTGGGAAAAGCTCCATGTTATGCAATCGTACTGAGATTCTCAACCCATCGTGTTGTAGAGTCCTAGGGGTGCTGCGATTTGACATCAACACAATTTAAAGAAGATTCATTTACTAAGGAGAAGATGAAAGACATTTATTTTCTTCATTCAGCTATTGTCAAGGCTAATAAAGAATATCTGAAGCATACCGAGTTTGATAAAGCTATGGAGAAATGTCTAGGCATGTGGACACATGATACTTGTAACACAACAATTCTAAGAGGCATAGACATAGCAGAAGAATTCAAAATATTTAGGCATCGAATCCTCAAATCAGTAGGCCCTCATCAGCCATAATGGGATGTCTCTATTTCTTGCTCTCCATTATTCTATTTTTAGTGTCAATATCCTTGTAATTTAATTAAGGACTTTGTATTGTGCATTTCCTTAACTAAGATTTTTCTTAAAATAAACGGTTACCCAATGTAACCACTTTGTAAGCTATATATTGAGCTCTCCTTTCCATTCGAAAATGAGGGCTGGAACTCTGACAATTTTTGAAAGTGTAAAAGAACTCAAATCTATCAATACAAAAGATTTCCCTCCCTATTTTCATCTACATCATATTATTCTCCTGTATGTCTGAAATTTTGTGAATCATTATCTATTGCATTAAGAAGCTTTGTATTCTTATGGATATTATTTCTGGAACTTTGTGTCCATGAAATTATATCTGATTGTTTTAATGTGAATGATTTTTTTCTATATATTATCGTTTCTCAACATTTATAATGAACTATTTTACTATCTATACTTCCTGGAAGTGCTATTCTACCTTTTCCCTTCCTTAGTTCTTCTGTTCTTTTGTATTGATAATTTATCTTGGCATTAAAACACTTTCATGATATCAGAGTTCCTCATCAAAGTAGACAGTTGCACATTTGTAAATATTTTGGTTGCTTGCTTTAAATAAGGGCACCTCACCCATTAAAGAGGAGGGAATTTCAGTCCCCTGACTATTGCTTTCATTAAATTCCTATTTGATAACCAATAAGAAACAATACAACTATTTATTTCAATTCTTCCCCCCTAAGCAAGAACATATTGCCTCAAAATTCAATAGAAATTATCCAACTAAATCTTCATTAAATACCTCAAATTTACGAATAAAATCTAACCAACCTACATTATAGAAGACTTGGGAGATGAAAACATTTCGTACCAGTGGCTCCATAGATTCTGGTTCTAATTTATTCTTTTTCCCCATAGCATAGATTGGTTCAAGTGGAATTCGTAGAAAAAATAATTATTGTTTTGTGAGGGAGATACAGTACTTGCATGTAATGTTAGTAGTGGTTTTTTGAACTACACTTCATCATATAATGGCATTAAGTTAGCACAAAATGGTGGTGGAAAATACTAATGGTACCAAATGATGTGGTGAAGATTTAATTTCCCTGAACGGCTCCCATACTACCATCGTGATCACTCATGCCATTTTTCATTCCTTGAGAAAGGTGACACATGTATTTACTCATACATTATTACTCCTTATTCCCCCACTTAACTCCAATAGATTTGGTTTTATGTTTTAATAAATGTACTGGGAATTTCTAAAAATAGTTAATATCTATAACAAAAAGTGAGTACACATCACCTTACCATCTCAGCATTCCTTTGAACATTATTACTCCTCCTCATGCATTGGAAAAGTGACCATGATCAATGCACATTTCAATAATTGACATCTCTAACCTTTATTTTCATGCAAAAATAAAATATATTTTTGTATTTTTTATATATAGGGGGAAGAGGATCAAAACTATAATCTTCTTCCTTTTATTGAATTTTCCAAACAAATTACTCATGGTAGGAAGAGTTGGAGTCTTCCACTTAATCAAATTCTTCACACAACAACATATCCTTATTGAAAGTTTCCTTATCCTGGGGATGTTGATACATGTTGATTCTATGTCCATTCACTAACAAAGTTATCTTGTCTCTATTAATTGGCAACAGTCTCACAAATCCTTTACCACAAACATTTTCAATTTGATAGGGTCTCAACCATCTTGTTGTCAATTTTCCCTTGAATTTTTGATACTTCAAGTTAAACAAAAATAACAAATATCCTTCGTTGAACTTTTTGTTCTTGATATGAGCATCATGTCAGGATTTTCTTTAATGGTAAAGGATTTCATTTTGTTCTTGTGCCTCTACCCACATTTCATCAAGTTTATTCAACTGCATCACTCTCTTAAATTGAGCTTCATCCAGCTCAATTCCAATCTTCAGTGTTGTCCTCCAAGTTTGTAATTCAAATTCTACTAGGAGCAATGGATTCTTCCCATATACCAGTTCATATAAAAAGAAACTAGTGGTGGTTTTCTAGGTTGTGTTGTATTCCCATACTTCTTTAGGAAATCTTGGCACCCAATTCTTTCTGTCTGCATTGAAAACTTTAGTCAAGATGTCCTTCAATTCTCTATTTTTGACCTCCACCTTCCTATTGGATTGGGGGTGGTATGGTGATGATTTCCTATGCCTGATTTGGTATATCTTCAAGAAGGCTTCAATCATGTTGGACATCAACTAAGGTCCTTGATTAGATATAATGGCTCTAGGAGCTCCAAAACTTAGTAAAATCTTGTTGTATTAAAATTCAGCTACAACATCTACATTGGACGATGCCATTTCTTGAACATCAACCCATTTTGTAACATAGTCAGTGCACACCAGTATGTACTCTTTTTCCATAGGATGGGGGGTCAAAAGGCCCAACGAAATCAATTTCCCAATTCTCAAATGTACCTAAGAACAATTGAGAATTAAGGGGAATTTCGATAGATAACATAGGCTTCCCCATTCTCTAACATGCAGCACATTGCCATACATATTTCTTAATATATTTGTAGAGAGAAGGCCAGTAATACCCAGATCTAAGGACCTTGTGAATTTTCCTCTTCACTGAGTAGTGTCCTCCTCCAGGTTCATCATGACAAGCTCTTAGTATTTCATACACTTCATCTTCTTGAACACACTTGCGAATAATCATGTTAGGACAACATTTAAATAAAACTCTACTACACCATTTGTATGTAGCATTATTTTTTACTACTCTTGTACATTATTTACTAGTAAATTAAGATAGAAACTTTCCTGTAGTTCGATAGTTGGCAAGATCAACAAGCCATGGAGGATGTACTGATATTACAAACAAGTTCTCATCTGAAAATTGATCTTGGACTGTTTCCTCTTCTCCCTAAGCATTCAATATCAAAAGGAATTCATTGACAACATTGGCCTTTCTACAATTATCAATAATAGTCAAGTTAAATTCTTGAAAAATAAGTAACCACCTACTATTGGTTTGTTCATCAAATATCTTATGGTTAAATGGTCAGTATACATAAAGATTTTATATCAAGTAATGTAGTGTCTGAATTTTTTTATAGAGTAAACAATAACTAGAAATTACTTTTCTGTAATGGTGTAGTTTCTCTCTGGGGTTCATATTTTTGCTGATGAAATAGATGGCATACATTTGTTCTTCCTCATCCTTCTGTCTAAGAATAGCTCCCATTTCCGTGTTAAAAGTATCAGATTAAATATGAAAAGGCTTTCCCCAATCGGGTCCTCTCAAAACCATGACAGTGGTCAATTTCTCCTTTATAATTTCAAAATATTATTGACATTGAGGAAACCATTCAAAAATACAGTATTTTTCTAGCAAATAGAACATGGGTGTAGCAATCTTATTAAAATATTTGATGAATCATCTATAATATCCTACACGAAAACTTTTGATATCAGTCTAATTTTTTGTAGGCAATTTAGTAATGACTTCTATCTTTTTAGGATCAACTTGGATACCCTTAATAGAAATATGATGACCCAAGATAACTCCCTGATCAACCAATATCAAACATTTTTTATGACTTAAGGAGAGTTGGTGTTGCTCACATCTGGTTAACAATTTTTTAAGATTAACCAAGAATTCTTCAAAAGTAGACCCATAGACAGTAAAATCATCCATATAAATTTCAACATAGTCATCGGTGAGGTCAACAAAATTAGTTAAAACTACTCTTTGAAAGGTGGCAGGTGGTGTAAAAAATCCAAATGGTAGAAATTTGTATGCATATGTACCCTATGGAAAAATGAAGGTGGTATTATCTTGGTCAACAGGTGTTGTACTAATTTGATTACATCTAGTGAACCCAACCAAAAAGGAGAAATATTTCTTACCTGTCAAATTGTCTAGAACCTAATTAATAAAGGGAAGGGAAAATTAATCTTTCTTGTTTGATTTATTAATCTCCCTATAATCTATAAAAATTATCCACTTACCATTTTTCTTAGGAACTATAATGAGTGGTGAGATGCATTGACTATCAAATATTGGATAGATAAATCCTACCCACAATAGTTTTTATATATCATTCTTAAAAATGTCTTTAAGTGTTGGATTAATCCTACATTTTGATTGTCTAACTAGTTTAACATCCTCAATGTAAACATGATGAATATAGATTCTTGGATGAATCCCTTTCATGTCAATATATTCCAAAGAAAAAAAATTTAAATGATCTCTCAAGATAGCTATGACCCTAGTCTCTTGGTTGTCTTCAAAGTTGTTACCAATAATTAGTTCTTTTCCTACCTCAATAGTTACTTGTTTAGTGTCTTTAAAAATAGAAATTTCTATTTCAGAAATCAAATAGTTCAAGGGAAAAGCATGAGGCTATAGCATGTGAAGAATAGTCATGTTTTCAAGGGATGCAACCTTGGCTAAAGGAAAATGAAAATCAATTATTGTATTTCCAGAGTAATCATAGATCTCTTCATAATCTTCAATAGAAATGTCACTTACCAAGGTGATTTTTTATTTTAAGTTAAAAACATTCATGTCTATAGCCATAGTTTGGATTTTCGTAGCCACACTATTATCTTCATCAAACATTGGGTATGGCTCAACAATTTCTTCCATATGAGTTTTCACTACAACAGTGGCTAGATAAGAAGAACTCATGTTTTTAGTATCCAAAAAATATACCCAAACACATTCAAAAACATCCACATATGTTTGGGCAGGAGGATAAAGGGAAATATTCTTTTCTTTTTGCCCATTTGAAATAGTTATTTTTCCTTGCCTACATTCAATGTATGTAACAACAATAGCTAACCAGGGTCTTCCTAAGATGACTAGGTATCCCAACTTTTGACCTTTAGGCTGCAAGACCATAAATAATATGGGATGCTCCCAAGATTCAACCATGACCATAACATCCTCAATTACTCCATCTGGTAAAGCAATAGATTGATCTGTCAATTAGAGGACGATATTGGTTGGTTGAAATCTTGTCAAGGATAAAAAATTGAATGTGTCTATTGTTATGAAATTGATGGAAGCACTAAGATCCACCAAAATGTTAGATATTGATTGACCATTCACAAAAATAGTAATGACTAGACTCCCAGGATCCCCATATTTTGGTGAGAGAAGTTTTATAGCTATGTTGGTCGTCAAATAGGACTTTTAAGAAGAGCAACAGTCAGGGGACAAGAAGTCCCTCCTCTTTAATGGGAGAGGTTCCCTTATTCAGAAACAAACCTATTTACAAATGTACAGGACATGATTTGTTGGTTAAACTTGGATACCACGAAAGTGTTTTCTATGAAGGTCATCAATTACAAAAGGACTGAGGAAATGAGAGCATGGAAAAGAGCAGAAAGGCAAACATGCAGAATTATAGATATCAGAGTAATTCTTTATGTATGCGAAGTCACCGTGAATTGAAAACAAGATCATTCGTATAGAACAAGTAAGATGGAATTTAAAGACACAAAGTTCTGTAAATAACATCTGCCAGAACGCAAAGTTTCTTAACGTAACACAGATTCATTATCAAGGAAACAAAGTTCCTTCTTGGTTATGCAAGATCACCGTGCTTGCAAAGTTGAAGAGTATGCAATCGATGAGACTAACGAATTTGAGATAAATGATCTTCACAAAGAAAACAAATGAAAGCTTAGAACAGACAGAGATCAGATAGACAAAGAAAGGAAAGTCCTTCTGTATTGATTTCTCTATAATCTATTTACACTTGCAGAAAATATGCCAAGTTCTTCCTCCTTTACCTGTGGCGTAGAAATGCCGTTATATAGATTACAAATCAGTTACCCTTCGTAACCGTTTCTTTAATCAAGAACCGTTAAGGACTGCCAACCGCAATACCTCAACCTATTACAAAGAAAACGGAAAAGAAAGGGAAGAGGAGAAAAGAACAAGGAGAAGAAGACAGGTGGCCAGTCGCTGAGAGGGACCCACTGACTTCAGAAACCGCTGTCAGAATCTCTCTAACGCCTCAGCTATGTCCCTGCCACGAGGTCTGACGTGCTGGCCGAAGGCTGCGTCCAAAATCCAAGACGTTCCTCTATCTCTTTATCAAACTCGACGTGAGTATGATAATCATTATTGGCTTCTTCAATGGCAGACTCGAGCGGCGAAATTTGTTCCTGTTCCTGAAACTTGATCTTCATACCAGTTTGAAAAAACAGCATATTCGGGTAGAGCGGGAAAAACCAAGTATGAATGGCTTTTGGTTCACTAGGGACATGTGAGACGCGAATGCGCGAAACACGCGGCTCGGCCGGTTCGGGTGAAATAAGGAGAAGACGCACAAATGTATTTTGGGACATTTGGGACAGAAATGTGCGAAGTACACGGTTCGGGAGTTTCGGCTGGAAATGGGACAGCTTGCCCGATTTGACTTCGGGACATTCGGGACGAAAATATCGAAGGACGCGATTCGGGTTTCGGCCGATAATTGGAACAACTTGCACTTTTGGCTTCGGGACAGATGGGACAGGAAAGTGTGTGAAGTACGCGGTTCGGGCGGATCGGCCGAAAGTGGAACAAAAGGCCCGTTTGAACTTGGGACATTTGGGACAAAAAGTTCCGGAGTACGCGGTTCGGCCGGTTCGGGTGAAAATGGAACGACTCGCACTTTTTGACTTGGGCTATTTGGGACATGCAAGAGCGAAGTACGCGGTTCGGGTGTTTCGGCCGAAAATGGAACAACTCGCACAATTGACTTTGGGACAGTTGGGACGAAAACTTCCGAAGTACGCGGTTCGGGTGGTTCGGCCGATCGGGGAACAGAGTGCACTTTGAGTTTTGGGACACTTGGGACAAAAACTTCCGACGGGCCCGAAAATGGGACAACTTCGGGGATTTCGGCCGGTCGGAGAACAGAAGACCCGTTTGGACTTGGGACAGTTGGGACAAAAAGTTCCGACAGGCCCGAAATACTTACAAAATGACCCAAAACACAGATTTTCTCAATTTCACGGCCTTTTCACACCACCAGCTCGACAGAAAAGACACTTAAACTCAAAATTTTGAAATTTTTACTATTATCAGGGCGGGGAATTTTGAGTGGACAACAGCTGGCTCCTTCTGGGGATGACTTGGTATAAATTCAAGGAATGAGACAAGGCAAGAACTTAGACAAACTTGGTGGAAGTATACCAGTGCCTTATCCATTGGGCAACGGAGTCAAGAACAGACCAATACAGAGGGCAACACACCAAAACAAAAGGAGGAAGGGAAACACACCAAAAGCAGCAGAAGCAAAAGCACTGTACAGAATATACAAGGGACTCCCTAATCACCTAGGACTTGAACAACTTGAGATACTGCCCACTATAAGGAAGTGGGAGAGAAGAACCATCCATGTAATCAAGATAAAAGGAGTTCTCACCAGCAAAGTGCCTGATCTTGAAAGGTCCGAGCCACAGGGAATCAAACTTTCCATGGCTGCCACGAGGTTCATGCCTTTTATCCCATAGCAATACAGTGTCTCCAACTTGGAAATCTCTGAACCTAGCTTTCTTGTCAAACAGGACCTTTACCTTCTGCTGGTGAACAGATATCCTATCGGCAACCACCAATCTGTCTTCATTCAGCTTGTGCAGGTACATAATTCTCTTGTCCAGGGCATATCTGAAACTAGTATCTTCAATGGCCTTCATTAGGAGCAAGGCTGGTAGTTCCACTGTCACTGGCAATTGAGCCTCTACTCCATACACCACTTGAAAAGGAGACATTCCAATGGCTCTCTTTGGTGTAATCCTGTCTGCCCAAAGAGCATCATAGAGCTTCTTGTGCCAGTTTCGTTGAGACTCATTGACCAACTTCCTTATAATTGTCACCAGATTTTTGTTAGTGGACTCTGCCTGCCCATTTCCCTGGGGGTAGTAATCTGAAGAATGAGCCAGGGAGATGCCATATCCGTAGCAGAAGTCCATTATCTCAGCTGAAGAGAAATTCGAGGCATTATCTGTTACAATCTTGTTAGGTACACCATACCTTACCAAGATATTCTCCTTGATGAAGTTGCAAACCACTTCGGAAGTAGTGCTCTTAACTGGAATAGCTTCCACCCATTTGGTGAAGTAGTCAGTGGCAGTTAGCACATGAGTGTGACCAGCACTAGAAGCAGGATTGAGTGCACCAATGAAGTCCAAACCCCACTGTTGAAATGGTTCCTCAATCACAACTGGCTTGAGAGGCAAAGAAGCCAATTTAGGTCTTCCCACAAAAGTCTGACAAGCCTCACATTTATCCACCCACTTGGATGCATCTCTGAACAAGGAAGGCCAGTAGTATCCTCCACGGAGTATCTTATGAGCTAGTGACCGTCGATGAATAGTGCCCTCCACATGCCTGATCATGAAAAGCTGAGAGCAATTTTCTCTGTTGTTCCTTGTCTACACACTTCAAAAATCTCCCATCTAAGCCACGCTTGAACAAAGCATTTTCCCATAATACATATTGCGCTGATCTCAATTTAACAGTCCTCTTTTCCTTGGCAGTTAAATGAGAGGGGCATTCCCCATAGGTGAGAAAATGGGCGATGTCAGCATACCATTCATCAACTGAACTAAGGAACAGAACAGTAGGAAGGTCAACTTTCTCCTCCAGCAACTCATGTTTAGCTCCTTCAGCAATGAGCTCACAAAGACCTTTTCCACGAACCAGCTTGGTCGGCTTAATGTCAATGTCATACTCTTGGACCTTAGCAACCCAGTTCCCTCTCTTGGATCCAAATTCTTGCTGTGTGAGAATTGACTTAACAGTTGTATCTGGAACCAACACCATGGAGTGAGAGTTGAGGATGTAAAAGTGAAACTGCTTGACAGCTTTGACCACTGCAAAAGCATGCTTCTCCATCATGGTGTATTTCAACTCATGATCTTTCAGAATATAGCTCATGAACGCAATTGGTAGCTCATGCTCATCAGAGTCTTCTTGAGTTAACACAGCAGCCAAGGTATTATCTGTAGCATAGCAATAGATGATGAAATCTTTGCTGAAATCAGGACAGGCTAAAACTGGAGTTTTAGCGATAGCTCTCTTGATACCTTCAAAGGATTCCTTTCCTTCAGAAGACCAACCAAATGTTTGTTTCCCTTTCATCATCTGAGAAATATTCAAAGTTAATTCTGCAAAATCAGGGATGAATCTTCTCAAGAAATTGATCTTACCGAAGAAGGAATGCACGCCTTTTTTACTGGTTGGGAGAGGAATTTGTTGGATGGCTTGAACTCGTTCAGGATCAATCTTAATACCATCCTTGGATACGATGTGCCCTAATAGTTTTCCCTCAGTGACACAAAAGACATATTTTTTAGGGTTCAGAGAGATCCCATGCTCTCTGCATCTCAACAGAACTGCTTCTAGGTGATCAAAATGATCCGCTCTTGTCTTTGAAAACACTGTCAGGTCATCAAGATATATGACAATACATTTCCCTTTCAAACTCCCAAAGGCCAGATCCATAGCTCTCTGGAAAGTGGCACCAGCATTAATAAGCCCAAAAGGCATTCTCTTGTAAGCAAAGGTGCCCCAAGGAGTAGTGAAAGCTGTTTTATGTTGATCTACAGTATCAACCTCTACCTGATTGTATCCAGAAAATCCATCAAGCATAGATAACATTTCAGAGCCTGTTACTGCTTGCAATATTTGATCCATCATGGGCAAAGGATAATTATCTTTCAGAGAAGCCTGATTCAGGTTCCTGAAATCAACACAGATGCGGATCTCACCATTCTTCTTTCTGACAGGCACAATATTTGCAATCCATGTTGAATGGTGAATAGGAAAGATAATTTTAGCTTTCAACAACTTCTGTATCTCCTGAAAGATGGTGTCAGCTACTTTGGGGTTGTATTGTCTCTGTTTCTGCTTGAAAGGCTTAATTCCAGGCTTGAGGGGAATAGAGTGCTGCATATCTTTTGGTTTGAAAGCTTTCAAATCTTCATAAGAGTAAGCGAGAACATCTTTATACCTTTTTAGAAGATCAATTGCTTTTCTCCTCTCATCTGCTGTGCAACATTTTCCAATGTTCACGAGCTTGGGGTCAGTAGAACTCCCAATATCAATCTTATCATACTCAGCTGATTGCTGAGGCCCAGAAGAAGCTCTAGATTTCACATACCTGTCATGCTTATCAAATAGTTCCTCCAAACTCACCAGCCCTTTAGGAATCTTGTTTCCTTTGAGCTTAATGCACCCTTCCTGATCTGTTTCTTCTCCTTGGGTGACAGCTTGGCCAAAGGACACACTTTCACGAGGCAGGTTGTCACTTCCCTCAAAATACAGTTGTTCAAAATTACCTTTGAGTTCCAGGAAGGAAAGCAAATGCTGATCATTATTGAAAACCTGCCAGTTATTGGTGTTGTCAGGTACACTAGGCCGATGGACCATTTCAATGGTGAATTTGTCCTGAGAGAAATCAGGATGAGGAATCAGCAGTGACCCTGAGACAGCCAGTGAATCAGCCCTGCTGTTCTTTTCCCTAGGTATTGCTTCAATAGAGAAAGCATCAAGGAATTCAATGGAATCCCAAACCTGATTCCGGTAATGCTTCAACCTTCCATTTTTTACTTGAAAAAGGTTTCTGACCTGCTTTACAATCAACTCTGCATCACCACGAGCCAGAAGATTCTTTACACCTTGTTCTTTGGCCACCTGCAATCCGAGAATGAGAGCTTCGTATTCTGCTGTGTTATTAGTATTCTCGAACTGCAACTTAAATGAAAAAGGGTGAAGGACACCTTCTGGTGACACCAGCAGAACACCAGCTCCAGAACCAGCTGAGGAACAACTTCCATCAAATTCTAAAATCCAAACCCCGTTAGGATCTCTAGGAGACACTTTGGGGGGTGGGATTTCGTCAGGGGACATAATCATGTAGTTGCCATGACCCATATCCTCATAGAGTATTTGTGCTCTAGGATCATCTGTTTTCTGCACAATATACTCAGACTGCTTTTCAGGCAACAACTTCTTCATTTGTCCATTGACAGGCACGAGTGCATGCGACCAGTCCATCTGGATTTCCCCACCCACATCTTTGCAGAAGTTCCTACTTAGCAACATCCCGTATGAAGGAGGGATATCTGCTACTAGGATGGTAGCCAACACTTTCTTTTCAGGCAAGGCAGCAAAAGCCACTTGTGCATCTTTAATCCTCCCGACCAGGGGCACTTCTTTACTTTCCATGGAGTAACAGGATCCATAAGTGCGAGTGAGGGTCAGGCCTAAAGCATGAGCTACTTTAGCAGGCATTACATTATCTGAGGCTCCTGAGTCTATGACACAATTACTGAGCCTATGGCCAGCTATTAGAAGTGTTACATAAAATGGTTTAATTTTGTCACCAGGCGAGGTGACAGCAGCTACCAGACTGGGCTGTGGTGCAGAAGGAGGAGTAGGTAGAAGGCCTTTAGAAGTGGTCTTAGAGTTGGAATTAACAAAGTGGATCATTTTGGCAAAAGCTTTGGGATGGGTTTGATAGTACTCAGCTTCTGAGATTTGTACCTTGGTCTTTTTCAGGTGATCAACAATATCAAAGGATCCAGAAGTGGACGGGCCATCATCATTTGGAATTCTAGGCTTATCAACTTTAGGAGAAAAAGAAGAAGCAACTTTGGTAACTGGATTGATAGGACTCACCTTTGGTGTAGACGAAGTAGGGATAGGAGATCCTCTTCTTGCAATTACAGGGATAGTTGCCGACTGCTCCTTGGATTTCTTAGGTGGCTGGGTCACCTTCTCCCTCTGCTTTGTCTGTTCTCGAGTCATGACAGCAAAAGATTCACTGTTCATGTCTGCTACCACTTCATCATAATCATCAATGCCCTCAGTGGTAAAGAAATTCACTCGAGATCCCTCAAGTTCCTCTGCCTCATCATCAAATTCTCTCGCAAACTCTTCGCAAGCTTCGTTATCTTCATCATCATCTGGTTCTTCCACCTCGCAGGTCGCATTGACAGGGACTCTAACAGGAGGTCCTTCAAGTGCTAATCTTGTTTGAGAAGCAGGCAAACGATTCCTGGGCTGGAAATTTCTCCTCGGAACGTCTGCATAAGGAGCGTGTTGAGCCAGTTGTTTCTTTATAGCAATAAGATCATTTGCAAGTTTCTGAACTAATGGATCAGTGCTAGGTCCAGGGGTGGAAGAGGAAGAAGCAGCAGACTTAGATTTGGGAGTGTCTCTTCTCAACTTCCCTGACATGATCAAGTCATCCTCGACACTAACAGCCAGTTCTTGATCCAGAGCTAACGTTCCGAGATTAGCCCTTCTTAGTGCATAACTAACTTTAGGTGATTGGGCATTCAGAAAGAAACATTTTTGAATCCGATCAACAGGTCGAGTGTTTGTTGGAATTTTATTTATCAACCTGTTGAATCGAGCCACAAACTCTCTCATGGGTTCTTGCGAATCTTTCTTTATCTGAGAAATTTGGGCAAGCAAAGCATGCACATCTTCTGCCGGCTTGAAACGATTCTCGAACTGAGTTCTCATTGTGGTCCAGTCGGTGATAGCGTTAGCCAGAAGGTGGTAGAACCAATCAGCAGCATTGTCTTGTAACGTCTCAACGAACAACCTTACGGAGATGTCTTCATGTTCGAATCCCAGAACTCCACATGCAACAATGAAGGCTGCGATGTGTTCGTCAGGATGCACTTTCCATCACCTTTGAATTTGGGGAAGTTCTTCCGGTTACCTCTGGGTAACTCATGCAGCGGCTGAGCAAGGGCCAGGGGCCCGACACGATGATCCTAAGGTAATGGTGCCGCCATTCTTGGAAAAACAGCTTGGAGAGGAACTTTAACACCAGCTAGGATCAAAGCTCATAGATTGGGACTAGCAGGCTTTGAAGGAATACCACCCGCAAGACTTCTTTCTTGAATAGGTGGTGTGCTTGTCGAACGAGTCCTTCTATTTCTTGTTGAAGGAAGAGGAAAACCCTGCTGCTCCAAAAGCTGAAACTGAGAGTCTTCAATACCAAGGGTCCTTCTCCCTCGAGTAAAACGCGGAGTTGCCAGATCAAAAGATGATAAAAAATTACAGAACTGGAATGTGATTTTCCCCAGTGGAGTCGCCAAAAACTGTTGGTCGTCAAATAGGACTTTTAAGAAGAGCAACAGTCAGGGGACAAGAAGTCCCTCCTCTTTAATGGGAGAGGTTCCCTTATTCAGAAACGAACCTATTTACAAATATACAGGGCATGATTTGTTGGTTAAACTTGGATATTACGAAAGTGTTTTCTATGAAGGATCATCAATTACAAAAGGACTGAGGAAATGAGAGTATGGAAAAGAGCAGAAAGGCAAACATGCAGAATTATAGATATCAGAGTAATTCTTTATGTATGCGAAGTCACAGTGAATTGAAAACAAGATCATTTGTATAGAACAAGTAAGATGGAATTTAAAGACACAAAGTTCTGTAAATAACATCTGCCAGAATGCAAAGTTTCTTAACGTAACACAGATTCGTTATCAAGGAAACAAAGTTCCTTCTTGGTTATGCAAGATCACCGTGCTTGCAAAGTTGAAGAGTATGCAATCGATGAGACTAACGAATTTGAGATAAATGATCTTCACAAAGAAAACAAATGAAATCTTAGAACAGACAGAGATCAGATAGACAAAGATCCCATAGATCAACTTACTAGTTATATAAGAAAGGCTTAGGATTCTTACTAGTTGCATAGATCAACTTCACTAACACCCATATCACGTAATGTGAATATAATGACATTTTTTTCTTATGGTGTCCCTGACAACAGTGCCAAAAATGATGGGTCATTGTAAATTCCAATAATTTAATGAAAATTTTCAAATGTTGTTATCATTATAAACCAGGGTTGTGTTCAAGGTTATATGTAGAGAAGTGATATGTAACTCAGTTCTATGGTGGTTTTCTCCTTTTTTTTTGGGGGGGGGGGTCAAATTTGTTTCTTTTCTACATTACTCATCTACAGAAAAAAAAATACAATTCTAAGCTACTAAAATGGAATACAAAATATATGAAGTGTGTTTAATCTACTGAAACAACATTGTTGGAATGAAATTATTTTAAAAGGAAATGCTCAATCAAGTAAAACACTTTCTCAAAGGAAATAACAATAAGGAAATTTTCTTAAAACAAGGAAACGCACGATTGCATTCAAATAATCATTCAAACCAAGATACTGAAAAGTAAATTAACAAAATATAAAGATCATGCATAAAATACCAATCCTCCAATATCCTCAGTTAAGTGGGACCTTTCTCTCCTTTGGTATTGAGGTTCTTAACATGAATAGATACTTAAAATATCATAGATTATATTACTCCAAAAAAATTCATCACATGCTTCTAGAAACTAAATAAAAACTATCAAATAATATATTACTGTATTAAAAATCTCTAACTACCAAAGTAACATTTCAAAGGTGTGTCTTATAGACATGAATGCATACAAGTTCCATGAATTTAGGAAATATAATAACTAATAACAACCTCATAAATATTCCATGACACCATATAGTTTTGCTAAAAAACAGGGGTCCTTTCTTGTAGCTTGTTATGAGTGAATCTTCCAAAATTTCGTAGTGGTACAAGAATCGGTACTCTTGGATATAATGACCAACAGTGGTAGAAAATGCAACTTATCAACCTGTACATGTCATATAATCACTAAAGTACGCGGTTCGGGTGTTTCGGCCGAAAATGGAACCACTTGCACTTTTTGACTAGGACATTTGGGACAAAAAGTTCTGAAGTATGCGACTTGGGCATTTCGGCCGAAAAGGTGACAATGAGTCCGGAAAATTTTGGGACATTTGGAACGCAATTACGTGAAGTACGCAGTTTGGGCGTTTCGGCCGAAAATGGAATAGCTTGCAGAATTAATGTTGGGACATTTGGAACATGAAGGTGTGAAGTACGTGGTTCGAGCGAGAACGAACCCGAAAAATGGCATTCAACTTACACAACAAAGGGCATTTGAATGACACTTGCGATGAAGAGTTCCGACAGAACACCTTTGAAAATGGAACAACTTCGGGGATTTCGGCCGATTCGAGGAACAGAACGCACTTCAGAACTTGGGAGACGTGGGAGAAATATGCGTCCGACAGGCTTCATTAACTCCATTCTTCACCTGACTTGGGACATGGCATTTTCTCAATCTCAGGAATTCGGTACTATTAGATTGAAAACACTTCACCTACTCAACCTATCTTGAAATTTTTACTATGATCATCATGAGTAGGGTATTTTGAGTGGACAACACAGTGTTAAGTCTAGGTGTCACTCAGACCATTTGCATGTACATCAATGAATTTTCTTGATGCTTGAGTTATAGCCATTCTGTTCCTGTATATAGATGATATGCTTCTTAACATTGGGAAGAACACAATAGGAAATGGCCTTAGGTACCACAAGTTGGTTTTCAATCCGTATTAGGTGACTAGGTTTCTTTTACTATGAAGGATCTTGGGGGTATGTCAGGAAAATCCCTGCCAGTGAGAATAACTCATAGGGAGGAAGGTCATTTGAAGCTTCGTGGGTATTATCTTCAGCCGATATGAGCCGCATCTATTCATACCAAGGTCTTGGAGAGGTTGAGTACTGCATGGATGCTAAACTGGCTCCACATGGAACATGAGCCCTTGTTGAGCTAGGTACCACATGTGCAAATTATAGGCCCACAAGGATTCAGAGTCCTCAAGACTCCAAGGCAGGATGGGCCATCTAGATGTCCTGTGGAGTACCATACTCATCATGGGGAGCAGTTGGTAGCTCCCCATGGGCCTGTATGTACCCGATGACTCCTATGTACTAGGCATTTTGACATTTCCCATGTAGTGGTCACACTTATAGGGAACACAGGTGCCCCTGTATGCCCTTGTTCCAGTGTAGTTCCTAGCACGAAGTAGCACATCAGCTAGTGGATTCAGCGGTACAATGAGAGGAACCTTGGCCCTGACCCATTTGTACTATGGGGACCTCAGACGATCGGGGACACATACGAATCGATGAAACTATGTTCCTTCAGGGGCATCCAAAGGTAGGAGATTGATTTCACCACACTTAGGACTAGATCCACGACAGGTTATGTACTCCAATGGAAATTGGTGCTACATTGGTCAGCTGCTCAGGGAATTTCATGTGACCCTTAGGAACAAGGTTGTGGCTTGGGCAACCACTGAGGCTGAGTACTTGTTGCTGCCACAGAGGCAATAAAGGGGCTGATTTGGCTATAACAGTTACTTGTATGAGTTGGGTCATAAGTAGACCAGTTCTAGGAACTCCAGTTCCACCTGCAAGTGATAGTCCATCTGCACCCCTGTTCATTTAGGAATACACTAAAAACACTCTTTTCACATTTTCTCACGAAGCACATTCAGCTGAGACTCCTTGAATTTTATCTTAGGATCATGGACTTTGGGAGAAGATAAAGTTGAAGTTATCCCAAAGATTCATATTTTATCCAGATTCCTCTGGATATGATAAACAAGGCAGTGGCTAAGTGTTGAGCCTAGTAGAGGTTGAAAGTTGTGTTCAAATTTGATTGGCCATAATGCCTTAAATTAACTGCAAGTGGTCCAGAACATAGAATTTGCTCACTGGAAATTTTTCTCTCTAGATTTTCCATGAAGATTGTTGGGGTGTGGAATTGGTCAAGTCCATTTCTCTTAGGTTGTTCATTAGTGTACTAGCACTAGAGCTCGAACGGATTACAATTTGGCAACTTACAGAGAGCATTCTACCATACTAGATGAGTTGATCAGTGGCTTTGAAGCATCCATTGGGCATGGATGTTCATTGCCTGCTATAACTTATAAATTTATTTGAACTATGAAGTTGAACCTATCCGTGAGCCACTTAAGCACTTCTGTTGAACCTAAAGCTGATCCCTGCTTATTTCTCAAATTTTCCAACTTTTATAAGAAAATCTTAAGGTTTATTGGATTTATCAAGTGGAAAATTGTTTTAAACCTAGAATTTTCTTTTCTCTTAATATCTGATCTGATGGGATGAAGGTGAACCTATGCAATTTTCCCCAAAATCTGATTTCTTGCCAAGTATGAAAATCTAAAACTGATGATTTCTTGGCAAGGATGAAGAACTACAAAGTTTTGGAACATATGTTGATCTAGGAATGAACTTGGGATTGTTGTTAAAATTGATTTCCCCTTAACACTGCCACTTCCAATGAACTAGATTGTGCAAGAGAAAAAATGACACACAAAATACTATGTACAAAAGGAGAAAATCATACATGCTCCAAGTGGAAACATGCAAAGTGTGCACAAGCACTTCTTATACTGAAAAACAAACCTACCTACTCTACTCTAACCAAGGAAATGGGAAACTCAAACAAATTGCAACTGGTAAGGAGAAGTAACTTCCCTTCCTCAAAAATTTGGACCATGTAGATAATTTTGCAATGGACATGGTCATGTGCATAAAAGTGAAAAATTTTTACAAGCTAGATTTTTCACCAAAACTCATCAAGGTATCAACTGCAAAACAAGATAAAATACCTCTTTTAGTTGCTCTTCATTTGGTCCTAAGAGGCTATTACAGTTGATCCTTGGTACTGTTTAAAAGCTCATCCTCATGCTCAGAATGAAGCATGACTTGTGGAAACTCTAATCTTGGCTCTCCAATGAAGCCAAGTACTTGATTGGGCAATGGTCATGATCCATTGAATTTTCCCATTTCTCCTAAAGCTCAACTTCAATAATGAAGTCTTCTTGCAAGACATTCCTAAAAGGTGACTGTTTGTAAGTTGATTTTCACATCTTGTTGTGCTTCTACAAAAAGATCTGATCCTTATTCCTTGATGACTGATTTAAATGGTGTCATCCTTGTTCTCTTCATCATTGAGACTCCTCTATCCATGAAGATCCTCAAGACAAACTGCTCGTCAATTTGATGGAGGACTATTGGTGGAATCACTACAATTGTTCTTGAAATGTTCTCTTCCATAGGAGTTCTTCCTCTTCCTCACGCTTGATTTGATGGGGAGAAAAATGTTAATCTTCAATCTTGATCTGATTACATCAATACAATCCTCCAAATATGATTGATATTCAAACTCTTCACTTGTCCAACTATATTCCAATGATTCTACCTTATACATGATAGAAATAGATTTTCAATTTTTTCAACATGATGGATTCATCAATCAAAACATTTTTAACAACTCAAGACTCAAAAAAAAATCATATTTTCATTAATATAAAGTGGGAAGAAGATCTATCAATTTCTCTATCTTACTGTATCACGTTCAAGGCCTCTGAAACTAGTTGTTTTCCTCCATGTGCTCCTCTTCTTATCTAAATTTGGAGCTGAATTCTTCCTTCGCCTTAACTGATTCTGCAACTGGTGATGGATCAACAATGATCTAAAGAAATATAGTGCCAATGTGAACATTGCACTAAGAAACACAAGGATGTTGGTCATCATTATTGTATGTCTTGTTCTCTTTCTCTGTTGAGAAGGACTATAAAATCATCTTTTTCCACCTGTTATTGAACCTCCAACCTCAACTGAAGGCTTAGTCATCAATGGTATTTTCTTGATATTGAACTTGTAGCCCAATTCTTTCAAATTTTGTGCAATTCTTCTTTGCTAGGTTCTTCAATTTTCTTCCCTCCTTGACTGATTTTCTGATTTTCTTCTTCCCAAAATGGGTTTGGGAATGCAAGAGGAGGGGTGGGTTGGGATTCAACTATTTTTTTCATTGTTTTGGTGGCGGAAGGGAAGGTTTAATTTCTTTTTTTGTATGGAGGGGAAGGAGTTTTATAAGAGAAAAGGGTAGAAAATTGAAGATGATGATGGAAGGAAGAAGATGAAGAAATGGAATCCACAATGGGGGTAAAGATAAGAAGATAGGAATCATGAAACTTAGGTTGAAATGGAATAGGTTAGGGAAGGGAAAGAGGGCTGTGAGATGGTAATGTAGGGGTTTCCCATTGATAAGAATGTCTAGCATTAGACTCATAAGCCCTCCAATCTTCTCAATCCACTTTGCAAGTTGTGGCAACATCTCAACCATGAAATCCAACTTCTGTTAAGGGCTAAAATGTCTTGGCATAGGGCCAACCCATGCACAAGGGACCTTGAAACCAATCTTGAATGCCTTTCAATTGAGATTTAGCCCTGGTTTGCACCATATACTTGCCTCCATTATTTGAATCTTTCCTGCAACTCAAATCTAGTATGTCCATGGACTCTAAAATTTGTACCATCACCTGCTATAATAACCATACTTTTGATAACCAAAAATTTTGATAATTATTAGGAAAATAACCACATTGCTCAATTGGAGTTGGGTATGCAAAGGATTGTTCATGATGAGGTTCATAAAACTAATCTCGGGGAGGATTTTAAAACTATGGATATGAAGTGAACTAGTTTTTCTATTGCAAGTAAGAATTCCATGATGGAAATGAAGTCATGATTGCACAACTTCATGGATGGAAGAAAAATGAAAGGTATGGAAAGAAAAATGGATGGAAATGGGTGGAAAGAAAGGTATGCAACTTAGAATTGGGTTGTTTTGGATCAGTGGAGTCACTAGATGTGCTTTTGAATGTGCCTCCAAAGGATGAGATTCCATCAAGACACAACAAAATTGATGAAATGAAATGGTAAATCTCCTCAATCTTCTCCCAGTTGGCGTGCCAAAACTGTTATAAAGTGGAGGCACCAAGGTGGATATGATATTGCAATGGATCACCTATGAATGATGACTTTTGTGTGGTCCCACTGGGCATGCCAAAAATGTTATGTACAAAAAATTACAGCACCTATGATTTTCATACATGTGTGTGTGCATGAGCTATCAGTGTAATCTGCTAACATTGGACCATCTCTCAAGTTGTGGGACTTGCATACTTGAGATGGACCTCCAGAGAAGGTTGGTTCCTCTACCTAATCCTAGCACTAAACTACTCCTAAGGAAGAAAATGCAACTATCTACTCCTAATCTATGAATTCTAATGGAATAGGGAGAGATAGAAGGGTTAGAGAGATGCATGAAAACAATGAAATCCTACACTAACAGAGGTGATAGACACTAATAAAAGGGGGTGTGGATAGTTTATAATGCATGAAAAATGTGAGAAAATGGGTGTGGAGAGGATGGAAAAGCATCACAAACCACAACAAAATTCATCACACCATTCTCATAAGAATAAAATTATTTAAAATTGCAATGAAAACATAAAATATTCATAAAATACCTGCATGCATGAAGAAAGGCAAAAGTAAAATAATAGAAATACCAAGCTAGGATAGATAAATAAGTCACAAGACATTGAGTTTTATTGCTCCATTATCTAGCACAATACATCAAAATAGAAGAAAGAAGGCATGATTCCCATTACAATGCTAAAAAATGAAGTCTTGGAGATCCAAATCCACCCAACAATTGAGAATAAGAGAGATAAGCATTCCAAAGTGTCCAACTATTATTATTATTTTAAAAATGAGATCTCTTTTACAATATAAGGAATAATAGATGAGAAAGAAAAAGAGGGAGCTTGAATTTGGAACTTAACCACAAAAAAAGGGAATTGAATGACCTTCAAAAAGCATGGAGGGCCCTATAAAACCCATTCCATCATGTGATCTACCTTGTAGAAGAAGAAATATGTGTCTAAGTGTTCATTAAAATGCATTTGGAATACCTATAATTGATCATTTTTATCAGGTAAAATTTTCCACATTTTTGAGCCACCTACCCCCATTAAATCTATGATTTATTGTCCTCATGGTGAATTACATCAAAAAAAGAATCCATTGATATAAAATTTGAGAAAAATGGATAATTTGGGGTGAAGATATCTCCATGTGGATCTAGAGGGGTCATGTGGAACATTTGGCAAAAGTTTAGCCTCTGTGCTTTTTATCTTCCCACATTCTTCATACTTAGTCAATATTATTATTTTTTGTTTCCATGTATTTTATAAATTTTTAAAATGTGGGGATCTTGGGGTGAGAGGGAACCAAGTCACAGGTTATGTTTTCACCAAATCACAGTGCCCCCCAAAAGGCCTACATGTAAATGGGGCATTCGGTTCTCAAGCTATGGGACTTACAGGGATTTAGGTGGACCTCCAGAGAAGGTTGGCTTCCTCTTCCTAAAATAAGCACTAAACTACTCCTAATGAAAGAAAAATAGTTAACTAGACCTATACTAACATTTCTAAGGGGATAGGGAGAGAGATGCATGAAAGAAAACCTACACTAGAAGTGGTGATGCACCAAGAAAGGGATTTGCTAGAAAAATTTCCAGCCTGCCAATGAAGAAGGATGAGCATGGGAAGGATGGACATGCATCACAGACCCAATTACATACAATACTTCATTCCCGTTAAGCACAACATCTTCCAAAACCTACAATAGAAACATGGGGTTGCACAATATACCTGTAAACATGAGAGAGGAAAAAGGAAGAAACAAAAATGGTGCAAGGATATATAATTGATCACGAAACATCATTTTATTACTCCAAGCACATGCATAGTGCATCATTACAACAGGAAGAGGTAGAAGTTGCCATTACAATATTTGGAAGGAAGGATTGAAAGCCTCTAAATTCACAACAGCTCAGCTTGAGAAGAAGAGGGGAAACATGAAAAAATTGTCTAACTCCTTGAATAATGCATTCCCTTTACATTTTATAGAAATTATGAGCTGGTGAGAGAAAGAAGGAAGAAATCCTAAAATCTAGGCATAACTGTAGCAAGCATGGTCTCCTTGTAACTGCCCATGCTTGACCTACAGCACTCCATGCTTGATTACATCATTCTTGTACCTGAAGAAAAATTCTCCCTCCATGCCTTCATAAATTTAAAATTACCCTTCATTTAATTAAAAATAATATTTTAATAAATTTTTGAAAGGCACCTTGATGTGCTTTGGGGACCACAAGGTTGATTTTTCTTACACATGGGGGGGTACTTGGTGTTGACTTGGTAAAAATTCACCAACTAGATTGGAGAGCTAACTCACCAAGTCACCTTAGGTTGCATTTTGGGTGAGAACTTCACATTTTCTTCCAATCTACTTTGCATCAACCTTCCGACTCGGGATCCTCATATTTTCAATCCTTCTGATGAGCTATTTACTCACCATGTCACTTTTGAATTTCAGTTTTCATTTTTCCCTAACTGCTCACATTTCATTATGCTTATCACCTTGTCCTTTTAATTATCTGCTAGTTCAGTTCCCCAAGTCAAGCTTCATAATGTCATTCCCGACTTTTCTTGTACTGGGTGGATCTTGAAACATTGACTGAGTTTTCATACCACAATAATCCTCACCGTGCTTCACTTGTTGAGCTTCAACCAACTCGATCAACATTCCTCCCATGACCCCACGTATTACCTCCTGACTTGGTTGTTACACATTAAGCTTTCGCCAACTCCTCGATGACGTGTTGACCTGACATCGGGATCTGGACCTTTCCTTGCCAATATGTCACCAATGTCTACCAGCTCAAGACCACATTGACCATTTTACATGGCCCATCATTTCCTTCATTCGCCTCCCGAAGACACCTAACCTCCACGGGAGACCACGTCAGTTGACTTTGGATTCATTGGAATCTAAAGATTTTTCATAACTCAGAAAGCCTGAGTTTCAATGTTCATGACTCTCTGAAACCATGTTGAACTCTGAATTTGGATTCAGAGTTTGGAGCTTCACCCATTTCACTTCAACTCACCCCTTGATATCCTTAAATGCATCAACTCTGAAACCGGAAGTCCAAAATTTAGAATTCCAAATTTTAGAGTCTAAGCTTCCATCCCAGGCCAACAACTCTTGGGGCGAGTTTCGAGCTGCATTTATCTCTGAAAGCCCTTTGATAAAATGGGCTACCTCTGAAAGTAACTCCTGAATTCCTCCCTAAGCATCACCTTAACCATTATGTTACATCCCCTGACAAGTGCCGAACTCCAAATCCTATGAGCTCCACTCTATTTGAACCTATTCTCCAATATGCCTTTCATGATTGACTCCCATTCTAACAAGCCCATCGAGCTTCCTTTCTCGCAAACTCACCCAGTGAATCCTCACCTGACAACCTTGTGATGCTTCAAACTGGCTCGACTGAGTAGTTTAAGGATCTTCCTCCCAATGCTCTTTCATTGAAATCCTCTCTACTTATCTGAATCCTTGAGTCTATGATCCACCCTTGAATCCATGTTCCTTTTGTGAGCTCACTAATTATCAATGCCGTTACCTCAACCTGCTTGCCCACTCCATTGAAAAATTTCTCCATGTCAATCCAATCACACTCCAAACTCACCAACCTCTTGGAAATCCTTTTCCTTGCCTAAACCTTCTCGGATGCACTGAGCTTTCCCCAAATCCACGCTTTTTACCAAAAATCCCTCGGAATGATTAACACCTTAACCACCTACAGTGTCTTCCTCATGGGCCCATCACCTCAACCATTAATTGGATAACACTATGCTCTTCCCAATGGACCTCATGCATTTCCCAACATCGAGAAAATTGGGCTTGGACTTTCCAATAGCTTAAATCAAACTGACCACTTATTTTTCCATCAATTCACTTAACACTCTAGATTTGTTAATTTCCTCTACGGTATCCCCCTCTTTTCTCCTGAAATCCCATCGATGTTTTCCACCGGGCCCATAATTGATCTCTAAAACCTCACTTCCGGATTCTCATCCTCTCAATGCTTGACCTCATTGCATGCGCTGGCCCAACATTCCCTGGAATTTGATATTTCCAAGCCATAAAAACTAACCCATGGTATTACCTCCCCAATATGATATGTCATTGTCAAGCCGTGCATCAAGATGATCCATTATTTCCCTGGACGACCCTCATTAAACATATTAAATCACTTGAGCTATACACCTTGTAACACTGAGCTCTATTTTGAGCTCACCCCTGACCAAAATGCTAACAATATGAACCTTGCTTCACAAGATGGCCTATACACTCAAAGCTTTAGGGCTCCTTAGCATGTCAACAAGCTACCGAGCTATTTGGTTTATTGTTATTATGACTCTTCAAACTTGATTTAACTCCCAATTTTTGAATTACCCTTTCAAGTTTTACTTGGCATCGAGGGAGAATGGAAAAAAACCCCAGTAAGATTTTAGTTTCTAAAACATTGATTTATCAATTTTGATCTTCATTTTTACCTATGTTGATTGGAAGTGGGCCCGCCGAGGCCATTTTCTTCGCTATGAGAAAACCTTGAGCCTTAAGACCCAGAAAAGTGTAGAAAAGCACTTCCAATAGATCCAACATATCCCGAACCTTCCTCCCTTCAAAAATTTCACCTGAAAACCCCGAAATTTTCATGAAGGCCCTAGTGGTCTAATATACCCCATTGTCCATTTTTTCCCAAGGGGGAAAAATGGATAACATTTTTGGTGACTTGTCAGGGATGTTTGCCTGCTAAAAACTAGTCCAGTAGCCTTCAAGCATCCATTGGGCATGGAGTCACTATTTGTATCTCAAAACTAATTTGATTCTCTTCAGTTGATCCTTGGATACCTAAATCCTTGTTTCTCACTGCTGACCTTGTGACCTTCCTGTAATGCTTGAATTTTCTAATTCATAAGAAATTCTTCAAAAATAATTTTGGACACTAGAAAATTATGATCAAAATTGGATTTTCATCTTCCTCTGCAAACATGATCCTATTTGGTATGAAAATGTGAACATTAAAATTTTACCTGGAATCTAATTTACCAAACTTGAAGCACATTCAACTGATGATATCTTGGTAAAAGTGTTGTACTGCATTTGTTTTTAAGGAACATCATGGTTAACCTAGGAAGAAAATTGGGACTTTCCTGTTGAAATTGAACATATTCCATCTTTTGTAAGGATACTTTTTTAGGAATCTGCTGAAGATCCATTCTTTCTCAAACTCCATAAGAAAATAGACTGAATTATGACATGCTTTGAAGGATTTGAAGTTTTCTTATACTTGAAGACAAAACCTATTCTAATCTCTTCATTGGATGATTGGGAAAGATCTGAACTCATTTTCTCTAACTCATTTATTACATTTGCATGGGGCACCAAAAGCTCAAGTTTGATTGACCTAGGAGGGACCAAGAGAAATGGAAACACTGAAAATTGTCCCTTTTCCGATTTTAGTTTCTCAAAACATTTGATATCTTTTGAGAACAACAACTATTTCCTACAACTTTGAGCTTCTTCATGACATAGACCTTCCTAGGCCGCCCACTAAAACATGGTAATTGTGTAAGAGCAAACAAAATGGAACACACACTATGTACAAAAGGATGAAATCATACATGCCCCAAGTGAGACATGCAGAGTGTGCATAAACACTTGATTGTACTGAGAAAACAAACCTACTCCTACCCTACACTAACCAGAAGCATGGAGAACTTTAAATGAAACCCAACACTGGTAAGGTAAAGTATCTCCCTTTCCTTAAAATTTAAGACCATGAAACATATTTGTGGACATGGCATGAACTATGAGTGAAAAACTGAAAAAAACAAATTCTACCCATCTTGTAAAATATCAACATCAAACAAAAGAAATACCTCCCTATTTTAGTTGCTCACATCTAAATTCTGGAGGTTTTGGTGTTGACCCTTGACACTTTAAGACTCATCCTCATGTTTGATGAATTGAACATGATCGGTGGCAACTCTAACCTTTGGCTCCAATGAAGCTAGGTACCTAATGGGACATGGTTGATCCTTTGAATGTTCCATTACTCTGATCCTCAACTTCAATAATGAAGTCCTATGCAAACATTCCTGGAAAAGGTGACTGTCCATGAGCTGATTTTCCTCTTGTTTCTCATCTACAAACAACTAATCTTCCACTTGGGTGAATGGTATGAAATTATGTGTCCTTTCATTCCTTTCTCTTCCTTGACAACAAGAAGTTCCTCCACAACATGCAACTCTTTACTGATTTCTTGCAACCTCTAATGAAGTCATTGTTGAATCACCACAAGTGCTTGAAGTTGATGCTCATGTAGGAGTCTCTCCCCTTCTGATTGAAGACAAAATTGACCTGACATTTTTAACCTCCTCATCCAACATGAAACTTGCAAGGTCAAATTCTTCCATATGTTACTTTTGAGGACTATTAGGGTAAGTAAATATCTTCAAGAATATTTCCTCCATCACAGGTTTTTAACCAAATCAGGTTCCATAATTGAGAAAAAAAACTCTCAATAATATCATCTCCATTCAAAGCTTTTGAATCTGACTTAGCTACTCTCTTGTGTGCTCTTTTTTCTTCATTCAATGAGGGATATGGAAGATTCAATTCCTCCAATCTTGTCTCAAGAACAATGGATGAGAAACATGATCTCTCTTAAGTTTTCCTCCAAAGCAACAGGCCTTTTGTGTTGGAAGAGAGGTGATGGGATAAAAAAAATTCAAGTTCCATAGGCTCTTGTCCATCAAAACACTCCTCCAAATCTGACAAATAATCATCCTCTCCATTTCTTGGATGTGTTGAGAGTTCAACTTCCATCATGGTGTCTTCTAGATTGGCATTTTGTTCACCCTGATCTTCTTCATCTTCAAACATGAAATTAGAAAGCTCAAATTCATCTAAGAAATCAGAAATTTAGAAGAAGATGAAGAAAGAGAATATTTGAAACCTCTTGAATAGCCTTATTACACTCAAAACCTCTGAATCACCTTGATTTCTTCACAACATGAAAAGAATCTCCTTATGACTAGTTGTCAACATTTGATGATGACCTTAGTGGACTAATGAAACCCTTGAAAAAGTTCTGCAAGTTCTTGGCATGCAAAACAATGAGGATCACTGCATTCATTTGTAAAATTTTGAACTTTTAGAATATTTTCTTCATTTACTTTTACACATGCTCTTCCTCTTGTGGACTTGAAGTTCATTTGGATTCTCTCTTTATAACTAACTTTGCAACTTGTGATGAATCAACCATTTTCCATGAACATAGTGCCAATATGCACATTGCATTCTAGAATAGGTAGAATCATTGGTCTTCATTTCATGTTCTTGTTCATGTGCAAATTCATTTCTAGTCTACTTTTGAACTTCAACCTTGTTGGAGGCTTAATTCAGGAGAGGAATTTTCTTGATGTTGAGTCTTGCAGCCCTCTCTTTCAAAATTTTTGCAAGCTCTTCCTTGCTAGGCTCCAATTCCTTCTCCCCTCTTGATAATTTCTTTGATCTTGGTCCTCCCAAAATGGATTTGGGAATGTAAGAGGAGGGGTGGGTTAGGATTCAACCATTTCCTTTATTGTTTGAAGTTGTGAAAGAGGTGAAACTTATGGAGTGGAAGAGAAGGAATCTTAGAAGAAAGAGGGGAAGAAGATTCATGATGGATGGGAAGATAGGAGATGAAGAAATGGGATTCACAATGTGGAGAAATAGGTGAGAAGCTTGGAAATGAGGTTTAGGCTAAGATGATATTGGTTGGGGAATGGAAAGATGAATCTTAGATGGTAATGTGTAGGTTTCCCATCAACAAGAATGACTAGAATTGTATTCATGAGCTTCTATCTCTTCAACCTATCCTTCAAGTTGAGGCAACATTTCAACCATAAAACCAATCTTTTCCTACAGGTTGTAATGATTTGGCATAGGACCAACCCACATATAAGGTACCTTGGATGCCTTCATTTGAGTTATGGCCCTAGACTGCATCATACCATGCTTCCAATTTTTGAACATCTTCAACTACAACTCAACATCTTCATATGTAGGATAACCTCCAGAATTTGCATATTCTTACTCTTGAAAAGTTGCATAGTTTGGTGAATAACCAAACTGACCATGACTTTGCTCATAGGGATATGCATGTTATTGATTTTCACCATAAAACAGATTTGGTGGTGGAATTTAATCATCTACGAATGAATTTTGCAAGCCTGGAAGATGGATAGCATTGTTGCTTCTGCAAGTGGTAATTCCACTGTAGAAATGAAGCCATAATTTCACAACTTCATGAATGGGAGAAAATGGAAAGATGTGGAAGAAAAATGGATGGAAATGGGTGGAAAAAGAAAGTCTGCAACTCAGAGAGTGGGTTACTTAGACCAATGGAGTCATCAGTTGTGCTTGGGTATACCTCCTAAGGCTAAAATTTCATCAAGAGCACAACTTAATGAAATAAAGTGAATACAAATACACACACCTGTGAAAAATATGACTCTTGTGGTCCCACCGGTGTGCCAGAACTATTATCACCAAATCACAACACCCCTTGAATGGCCTAATGTGAATGGGGCATTCAGTGTGATTGGGTAACATGGGTATCACCTCTCAAGTTGTGGGACTTTGCAAGCTTGAGGTGAACCTCTAGAGAAGGCCAGCTTCCTCTTCCTAAACCTAAGCACTACACTACTCCTAATGTAAGAAAAAACAGCTAACTAAACCTATACTAACATTTCCAATAGGATAGGGAGAGAGATTGCATGAAAAAAACCTACACTAGAAGTGGTGATGCACCAAGAAAGGGATTTTCTAGACAAATTTCCAGCCTACCAATGAAGAAGGATGAGCATGGGAAGGATGGACATGCATCACAGACCCAGTTACATACAATACTTCATTCCCATTAAGCACAACATCTTCCAAAAACTACAATAGAAACATGGTGTTTCACATAGTATACTTGCAAACATGAGAGAGGAAAAAGGAAGAAACAAAAATGGTGCAAGGACAGACAATTAGTCACAAAACATCATTTTATTACTCCAAGCACATACACACTACGTCATTACAGTAGGAAGAGGTAAGGGTTGCCGTTACAATGTTTGGAAGGAAGGCTTGAAAGCCTAAAATTGTCTAACTCCCTTGAAATCATGCATTCCTTTACATTTATAGAAAATCTAATTTGTTGAGAGAAATAAGGATGAAATCCTAAAAACTAGGCAAAATTGTAGTAGATAATGGAGGTCATGCCTTACTCATGCTTTCCTGTAACACTCCATGTTTTCTTGCATCATGCCTATACCCGAAGAAAATTCTCCACTCCATGCTTTCATAAATTTTTTTAACCCTCAATTTCATTAAAATAATATTTTAATATTTTTATGAAGCCACCTATATACTTCAGTGGGACCCCCTGGGTCAAAGGTTGTATTAGAGGGATCTAAGAAATGTTTATCTGTCCAACTCAGCAAATAGCTTGCTATCCAGCTCAACAAGCTGACTGGAAATCCAATCAATTTACACTGGGTGATCTCTTTACTTTTCTTTACATCTCTGCTTTGCATTGGGAGCCTCCCATTATATCTTGAACAAGCTCCTAACATGCCTTTGCCTCCACAAAACACTTGATTCTCTCCGCTTTAATGCAATGCAACAAATTCGGCCACTCGGGGAACCCAAGGAACTTGGACCCTTATACGTCTTGTGCTTCCAAGAGCCACATTAGCCACGCAACACTATTTTTCCCCCTTCTCTAGATTTTCCAATTTTTTCACTAACTCCTTATATTTTTCTTGGATTGGGAGCTAGGAAAAAATACAATGAAGTACCCCAAAAGCCATTTTTTTCCAATTTATCCATTGTTGACCCAAAATTGACTAAGTGTTGATCCCTTAAGAATGGAAATTGAACCAAATTACCCCAAAATGCTCCCAAATCAGTTAAAAATTCTCTTAAACATGAAAATTTCCCTAAAAATCTAGATTCTCCATTAAAATCCCGATCAACTACTTAATTCCATTTTCTCCTTAGTTGTCCATTCTTGTTAGGGGTAAAAATGGATAACACTTGCATTGAGTAATTTCTATATTTCTTAGGTGTACAATATGTGAGTTTCCAAGAATTATGATATTAAGTACATGTGTTACATCTGAAACATATTTCTTAAGCAAGGAAATATGAAAAACATCATGCATCTTGGACAATGCAGGAGGCAATGCCAAACGATATGCTACCAGACTTATGATTTCCAAAATTTCAAAAGGTCCAACATATCTTGGTGATAGCTTGGCAACCTTGCCAAATGTTATTGAACTCTTTTTGGGCTTAACCCTTAAGAAAACCTTGTCTCCAAGTTCAAATTTTTTGTTTATTCGTTTCAGATCTACGTAACTCTTCTGCCTACCAACAGCTTCTTTCAATTGCTCACGAATGAGCTTCACTTGATTTTCCATTTCTGTTAACATCTCAAGGCCCACTAACACTCTATCTTTTGTACTATCCCAACTGATGGGAGTTCTACACCTTCTCCCATACAATGCTTCAAAAGGATCCATTTTTCAGCGAAGCATGATAGGTGTTATTGTACACAAACTCAGCCAATGGAAGGTATTCTTCCCACTTGTACTGTTGATCCATGTAGTACATCCTGAGCATATCCTCCATAACTTGGTTGACTCATTCAGTTTGACCATTTGTTTTCGGATGGTATGTTGAACTAAAATTCAGTTTCGTTCCCAAAGTTGAATTCAAGGTTTTCCAAAATCTAGATGTCATCCTTGGATCCCTATCCAAAATTATTAACCTCGAAACTCCATGCAATCTGAAAATTTCATGCACAAAACATTTTGCAAGCACGGGATAATCATCTTTCATATTTCCTGGTATAAAATGAGCTACTTTTGTTAAATTGTCAACAATAACAAGAATCATGTCATTTTTTTTGACATAGGCAACCCCTGCACAAAATCCATGCTAATAACTTTCCATTTATAGTGGAATGTTGTGTGGATACATTAGACCAACAGGGTGTAGGTGCTCTACTTTTACACACTGACATTCCAAACAATGAGAAATGTAGTTTATCATGTCCTTTTTCATTCCCTTCCAAAAATATTGTTGTTTTACATCATCAAGCATTTTAGCTACTCCAAGATGGCCAAATTATGGTGAATCATGAAATTATTTCATAAATTTTATCCTTAAGTCATTTCCCAAAGGTACATAGACTCTACCTTCATATTTCAAGATTCCCTCATTGTCAAATTTGAATCCTTCATACCTTTTATCATTAGAATCTTCTGCTAACACAACCTTAACATGTTGATAGTATGAATATGTTAACATTTGTTTCTTTACCTCATCCTTGAATTGAGTTCTAAGGGTAACAATTGTGGAAACATGCTTCTGATGACTTAGTGCATCTGCCACTCTATTTTATTTTCCTTTTATGTAACTTATATCAAAATCATATTGTGATAAGAATTCAAGCCACCTATGTTGTCTTGCATTTAAGTTGGGTTGTGTGAAGATATACTTCAGCCCCAAGTGGTCTATTTTTAGTTCAAAAGGATTTCCCAACAGGTAATGCCTCCAAACTTGAAGTGTGTGCACTATGACAACAAGCTTCTAGATCATGGGGATCATAGTTTAGCTCATGTACCTTTAATTTTCTTCTCTCATATGCAATCACATGGTCATTTTGAAGAATAATTCCACCCAAACCTTCACCAGAGGCATCTGTTACCATGGTGAAGCTTATATTGGGGTATGGAACCTTCAAAATAGGTGTTGTAGTTAATTTCTCTTTCAGAAAATTAAATGCATTCTCACATTTTTCAGACCAAAAAATTTCTTATCCTTTTTCTGTAGTGATGTTATTGGAGCAACAACTCTAGAAAAGTCTTTTACAAATTTTCTATAGTAACCAGCCAGCCCCATGAAGCTTCTAACTTCATGAACATTCTTTGGAGCTGGCCATTCTATTATAGCCTTGATTTTTTATGGATCTACAGATATTCCTTCCTTGTTTATGATATGACTGAGGTATTGTACCTCATTTTGATAGAAGGAACACTTAGAAATTTTTCCATAAAATTTCCTTTTTCTAAGTATGTCCAACACTATTCTTAAGTGCTCATTATGCTCTTCAATGTTTTGGAATAGATTAGAATGTCATCCAAGAAAAAAACATAAACTTTTCTAAATATTCTTGGAATATGTTATTCATTAAGTTCATGAATGCAACAGGTGCATTCGTGAGTCCAAATGGTAAAACCGTGAACTCATAGTGGTCATATCTTGTCCTAAAAGTAGTTTTGTGTATGTCTTCATCTTTAATTCTCAGTTGATGGTATCTTGATCTTAAATAAATCTTGGAATAGAATGATGCATCATGCATCTGATCAAAAATATCATCTATCCTTGGCAAAGGATATCTATTCTTTATTGTGGCCTTGTTAAGCATGTGGTAGTCAATGCATAACCTTAGTGTGCCATCTTTATTTTTGACAAAAATGACCGGTGCTCCCCAAGGAGACACACTCGGTTTGATTAATCCTTTGGATAACAACTCATGTAGTTTTTCCTTGAGTTCCACTAGTTCTATGTTGTGGTCATGCGGTAAGGAGCCTTTGAAATAGGTTTCGTTCCAGGTTTGATATCTATTGTGAAATCAAATTCATGTCTCGGAGGGAGTCCAGGTAACTCCTCTAGAAATACATTGTTGTACTCTTGTAACAATGGGTAATATGTCAAATAAGTATTACCTTCTTCACTGAAATCTGATATTTTAATTGCATAAAGCATGCAACCTTTGTTTTTAGCCTTTTTAAGTTGCATTATAGAAATTTACCTTACCTCTATGTCTCTTTTTATGCCCTAAATGATTGTTGTTTTTTACAGGTCATCCAAGCACTTGATTTTTTTTCATAACAGTTCACAATTGCCTTATGTTGTGATAACTAGTTTACACCTATAATGACATCGTATGAACCTAAAGGAGCTACGTACAGGTCTATTTCTGTTGTAAAACTGGGAAGCTCCAATGTTGCGTCAAAAATACATTTATTACTGTGTGGACAACATTGTTCATGTATTGCACAGTCCATGATTTCTTCATGTATCTAACTTTTATTTTTAATTTTTTTGCTAACTTATTTGAAATAAAACATTCAGTAGAACTAGTATATAACAGAATAGTTACAAGCTATATGTATAACTTACCTGGTACTTCAATAGGTGTGGCTTTCTTTTTAGCTTGCCTATTTTCCACTGCAACATGAATTCTCTGCTTGTTGGTTGTTATCTTTGTTTCTCTAAGGAAAATTTTTGTGTAGTGATCACCACCACACTTAAAGCATCCTTCAACTGGCCCTTTTCTTTTAGTTTTTTTTCATTCACTGTTGTGTTTTTTTGTCCATTTTTCTTATGATTTACATAGGCTTTGTTGTTGTATTTTTCTTACCATTTTTGGATTTATTGCCCACCTTTTTCCACCAAGTTTTCTTTGGTGCCAGTGGTGATGGTGAGCTAAAATTATTTTTCCTTTTCTCATCATGGTGAGAAGATATAGCCTACAACTTCTGCTCTTGATGGATGGCCTTTTCAAAAACTACCTCCATGGTTGAAGGACCATGTACATCCACTTCCCTGCCTATGATGGGATTAAGTCACATGATGAAATTTATAATGTGAAACTTCTCATCAACTTGGTACTAAGGGAAATATTTCAACATTTTTAAAAACTTTTCCCAGTACTCTGTTACAGATCAACTTTCCCTGTACTAAGGTCTGAAATTTTGACATCTTTTGGTCATAGTACAGCTATGAAAACTAGTCTAAAATAGAACTTGAACTGATCCCAAGTGATTTTAGCTACATTGACCCCTAATTCTACCTTTTAGATGTCCCACCATGAGGAATCCTCGTTTGAGAGTTGATATGCACCCCAAACTGCCTTAGTTTCCTCTGAAAATTTTTTGATGGAGAACTAATTCTCCATCTCACTGAGCCAATTCTTAGCTCCATCACCTAGATTTGTCCCATCAAATTTTGGGGGACTGATATGCTTAATATCATTTGACAATTTTATGCCAAATGTGCTCTTTTATTTTTTAGGTTCTGATTCAACATTAGGATCTGCAACATTAACATTGTTATTCCCAACATTTGCATTATGATTTACAACATTAGGATCTGATTGCATTCACATTATTATTATTAGCAGCATTATGATCCACTGCATTTGGTGACCATTTGAGTTGCACAATACTATCACTTTTCATGTCCTCAAAGTATCATCCTCAACCAAAATCCATTGTTCAATAACAACAATACGATTGTGAGTTTCTTGCATGAAAACAAGTATCTCATCCACTTTTTGAACTGTGGTTAACTCAACCCCAATAGGCTGGTTATTAGCAACATTTCCCCTTATCCTAACCATTTTGTTCTATTAGAAAAGAATAAAATTTTAGTGTTAGCATAAGGACCCATTATGTCCAAGATTTATAAACCTTCAGCTCTGATACCAAAATGTAACACCCATGTTATAATAACTCCAAATTAAGGGATTTTTTTTCTTTTAAAACAAACCCCTTAACCCCATTTCATGCCTTCAATGATTTTATATGAAAACAATAATAATCCATCAATAAATATAGTTTACAATCCATCTGATAACATCTTAACCATGTGTCATTGTAAAGGTCAATTAGATCTACCGATCCCCTTTATCATCACTCTATCTGAGTGTACATAACTTGTATGTAATTGGTTAACCTATTCATTTAGGTTTGAGAACTGATGTAGTTCTAAGTGTCTACCTAAAAATCAGTTAAATGAGTTTCATCTGACATCTCACACCATTGTTTTGGAACTCGATGAAATGACAATGTATTCAACTAGTACACTACTTAGGTCAAATATTTCAAGTTATGCTTTGCATGCTTAGTTTTGTGACCACACATGCCAAATAAAACTTTTCCCATCACCACACTTTCATATCTACACAATTGTCTTGATCACATCTCGTTATTTAAATGTTTTAAGTTCATGTGTTAAGAAGGCCTAAAATCTAGGTATCCCCTCTTGACTTGAGTGTACGCTAACAGTCCTAACTTAGGACCCCTATGGGAAAGATAATGATTACTTAATGACTCTCATCATGAAGTAATTATTACCCTTCCCATAGCCATCCTAAGATGGTATGGTTAGAGTACAATCAACCTGATAGTGTGGGACTTAGAGTCCATGTTACTTAATACCCTATATTCTATTATAATTATTTTCATCATTTAGAGATTAAGTCAAGTTATATGTTTAATGACAAGGTCATTAGTAACTTATTAGTTACTATAGTTCAAAGTGTCTTAACTCAAGTGTCACTTTATGAATTTCATGGTTAAGATTAGGTTTAGTTTAACCATTTCTTTATGATTAGATAATCCTCTAATCCTATTTGAATAATATCATAATTCCACCTTAACATTAACTTTCATTAAGTATCTCTTTAAGAAAGATATATAGTCTTATTAAACATTTAATGAAGGTTTAATATCAACGATAATCGGAAATGTATCAATTACACCTCATAGTAGTGGCTTATTAAAGGTATTGTATGTTTGTACTTTGACATATTTATGTCATTAAAAAATTAGTTATCGTAATGGTACAACTAGTCATTCATGGACTATTTAATTTGTACTAAATAATAATTTAATTATTTAATTAGTCTCTTTACAATCGAGTCAAAGAAATGTAATTATTTCACAACTCTTTTTGTTGTCCAAAACATGTTTCATTTAACTCATTTAATTAAACATTAAATTGATGATGTCATTTGATATAATTGTAATAATTGTCATTAATAACTCAGATTAATTACTGTTGTAAAGTACAATTATTTAATCAAGTACAATTTTCATAATCATTATCAAAGTACAATATGTTGTTAAAAACAACATAAATCATCATTACAACTCATAAGAGATAGTCAAATAATAAATGTATTTATTGAACTCATTAAGGATAAATCCTTATTTCAAAAATTATTACAATAATTTCATAATTAATACAATTGGCCAACTACAATTATTTACAACTTTGTGAAATCATATTTCTCTTTACAATAAATACTACATAATCCAAATATGAATGTACATTAAATCAATGTTTATAATCAGATAAACAATTCATCGCATGACGAACATGCATGTAATCAATCCAATTAAATCCTTGTAATAACAAATCCATATGGTTATCTATAAGATAAAATAATAATATACATGGTCAGTTCAGTAGAACTGGCATGAATTAACTACTCTTTACCTAATGGTTTCATTATGAAAAAATTGAACATCTATTGTTTGATTTAATGATAAGTAAATCAAGTATCATTTCAACAAAACATGTAAAACAAAATCAAATGATCTAATGATATAAACAATTTCTATCATCAACATCTTACAACATAATACTATTTAACTATCATATTGACAATTAATTTGAAACTCAAATCACTATTAAATCAGAACAATCTTCCTTTTCACCAATAAACTAATAAATGAACTCACACCCAAAATTACATTATTACAATCTAAGATACTTGTCATTTAAAGGATCTAAAAGAATTAGGAAGCATGCCTTTTTTCCCAAATAATTTTATTTCAAATATCAACTTAAGTAATAAAGTAACTGATAACAATATTTTTGACTTTCCACATTTAATTTACAAATAATTTAAATCACAGTTATCTATAATAATATTTGTGTCATTTTCAAGCTTTTAATACATTGCACATCAAAATTTTATCTCAAAAAAGGTAGAATAAATATCCTTTTCATAAAACACAAGCAGCATCAAAAGAATATCATTTTCACATGATAACAATGTATTCAACACTTAATTTGAAAATTATAAAGAAACATATTTCTATCACCATGTATTATTTCCAAACTACTTCATACTCGAAACGCCTAACCTAGGAAAGTAGTAATCAATCATAAAGAAAACCCAATATGACCTTCTTACTCTATGAGTAAGAATTCCCAAATCTAACATTAACAAAGTTCTTTTTAGAGGATCATGGTTATGGGTCACTGTTAAGTGACTATAGTTCAAATTTCAATTTATTCCAGAGATCATTAATTAATCATGATATCAATTAATTCATGATATCGATCAAGAAAAAAGGAAACAATTTTTATACTCACATGAATTTATAAAGTTAGACAAATCCAATCTAAACCCAATCTTATCCAACTTACTAAGATCATACTTTCTAAGATTTAATTACTGTTATTACAACTTAAATATCACATTACAGAAATTGATTCCATGAGATTTTTACCCGGTTTGAAATTAATACAAACTTTATTTCAGTTGCCAAAAATACATAATGAAATTTATAGGCAAGGTACAAGATGGTAATTTATATAAAACAAAAACAAATAATAGGGAATAAAAAATACCCAAAAACTCAGGTTGTAAAACCAATTTTGATCAAAAAAAGTTCTAAAATCATACATTATCAATCCTACAGGTACTTAGACAAGGTAGGAATTTCCCTTATCAAGTTTTGAGGATAATCTGGGTGAACAAATCACAACCATCTATACAAGCACAAAATGGTCTAACCACTAAATATCTAATATAAAAATTTATTCAAAATACCCAGATCAAATTTATTGATGAACATGCACTTAAAAACCAAAAATCACAGTCATAAATTCAAATAGAAAATGACTCTTAATAAGATAGCTTAAATAGATAAATATTCAAGCACCTAGATAAGGACTAAACCCAGATCAAAAGATCTAAATATTTGCATTTATAAACTATAGACAATCATTAAAATAATCACCCAAAATTCACTCAACCATTTCAAAATGTAATAACAAGAGAAAGGAAGTATGAATCCATTCCATGAAAGTAACTTTCCAGTAAATATTCTCTCACAACTTTCCTCAATAACTTCCAACCAATCAACTAAGCAATATTTTTCACTATGTTACTTCACAAATATCCCAATAAAAAGACCCAAATTTGAACAATAAAAACCCAATAAACCATGAAAACCAGTCCCTAAATATTGTAAGTCTTCCATAAAATTTCCACAAATAATCAACAAACAATAGTTCTAAACACACATACACAGGACTACGAAAATGGATGCTCGAATGACCAAAGGCAAGGAACTCAAAAAACAACCAATAATAAAAATGGATTACCAATTTTTTTATGCAAGATAGCTTCTGTAGGAATCATTGGGTTTCCTAAGATCATTTAATGTCATTTAAGTTTACAGGTGCCACGTAGTGGCTCTTCTCAAATTATGCCACCAGTCTCAAGTTCCCTCCAAAATTAGCTAGACATGATTTTAACGAATGGTCAAAGATATTCAAATCAAATAAAATTTAAACCTTAGTCTTTTCATGGGTCAGTTAATTGACCCAACTAATTAAACAATTAAACCATTCAAATATGGTTAAATCCATATTTTTTCCAAACAAAGAAAAACTAATGAATATGGTTGAATCACCCAAAACAATCAAACCAAATCAAAATCCATGCATGTGGTCAAATTCACCATATAGTCTTACCAAAATAAAAAGAAAGTCAATCGTATATGATCTAAGATCATAATACCATTTAATGATAAAATGTCAAGAAGTATAATCCATATCATAATAAAAATCCAACAATTTACTTTCACAGCCTTACTTACCAATGGAATGGAGTATAAAATTCAACTTAAATCATAACATACCAATCACATAACCTTTGTCCATCTCAATTATCAATGCCAATGGAGTATACTGTAATTTCTTAGATAATTTAAATTCTCATTAAAATTTCATAAGGCTAATTTTATCATTTAGAATCAATAATTAATCAATCATGGAGCACGATCAGTCAAAGACAAGATTCACTAAATGAATTTTGATCCATTGTATATTGGGATCAATAAATCGATCATACATAGAAAATTATGTGTGCTACAATAAAGCTTACTAAACAATCAAGTAAATAATCAAGATCAAATAGACTGAACCAATATTTTATTACAATAAAATTACTTGTATATGCCTTGCAAATATAAATATCATAAAGCCAAACTTAAACTTTTACCTTGATGATCCTAAAATTTACCTGTCCTTGTTGCAAGACATCATATTTCTTTATGATCAATGACCTTCATAATGTCAAAAGAGTTAGTAACTTATAAAAATTCATCATTATTTATAAATACCAAAATAATACATTAAAACTATGTATAAATTATATCATACTTAGTAATTCATTATTTCCAACAACAAGATAAACCAGATTATCCATAACAGGTACAATGGTTAAATAGTATACCCTAGTATCAAAATCATCACATACTCACACTCTCAAAAATAGCTACGTGATATTATATCTCACAATAGTATTAATCTATCATAATACTATGAGTTATTGTGATAGCTCATAATATATTACAAACTAATATGAGTTGTAAATACAACTCATTATTTACACACACTAACTCACTTTAATATTTAAATAATACTATTACTAATTTTACACTAGAAAATAGTAACTTCCTAACAATAATCCCCTTAGTGTGAATGTGGGAAAGCTTCATCTTGCACCTAATCATGTTTAAGTATGGTTTTACAATTTGGTTTACCATTAGCCACGAGAAGGTTTTCAAGGACAATGAGTAACCCTGTAAAGAAAGGTTTCAAGGAAAACCAACAACCCTTACAAAATAAGGTTTTATATGGTTAACCAACCACTACATAGCAATGCAATTTTTATCTCACATCATCCACATTAAATGGGGATTACATAGGAATATCATTTTACATCATGAACATGTATTATGATTCAAAATAAAAACAAGACAATAAATTAACAACACTATTGAAAATAAATAAGCCACCAATGCATATGTGGTCTCATCATTAGTGATTAACGAGAGGCACTGATTATCCTCCAGCCTCCAGCTCCTCCATCAGTTAAATGTTTTGGCCACTTTCTTAGCAGAATAGGTCTTTGAATTACATCACAAGATAATTATTTGATGATTCAACTCTATTTTAATAGATCATGACAAATACTAATAAAACAAGAGGAATATTTCCTTTTTAATGCCATACTTATAGATCTACAGTAATTTACTTATGGCTAGGATCAAACAAATGATATTCATGGAGTATGGAAGGATGAACAATGTCAAAATGTAATGTCAATGTGGATGCCTTTGAAAATTAAAATTTTAATACCCAATGGTAAGCTGGGAATGCTTCCAAACAAAACTAATCAATGAAAATCACCAATACAATACACAAATTGAATACTGCATGTCACTTTAAAGAAATAAAAATTATTGAAAAATGCATACATGTACCATGCACCAATTTTCTTCTTTTCTAGATCCCTATTTTAAGTTCTAGTTTTCTCTTATAATTGAAACTAGGTTTTATTATTTTTTGTCAAAATGTTTCTAGAAATCAAATAAACAAACCTAATTTTTTTGCAAGATTTGGAATTTGGGTTTTTTGAGAAACAATTAATTTAATAGTCATTTTTTAAATATCATAATCCTTTTTACATTATGTTTCTTTTGAGATTATCTCTCTTCAAAAATTAACACTCCATTTTAATGAACCTACTCTAAGCGTACCTACTCTGATACCAAATATTATATTGCACAAAAATAATACATTCAAATACACTAAATAATATAATTTTCAAATTAAAATTCATTCGAGATTGTTTTATCGATATAATGAGAGATATTTATACAATTATTATCTCCTACAAACTAGGATTGAATACGATCTCAAATCCCTATAATATCTCCATAAATAACTCATAATCACTACAATCTCTCTTTATCCCCATAAATCTCACACTCTCAAAAATAGTTATGTGAGATTATATCTCACAACAATATTAATATATCCAAATATTATGATTTGTTGTGACAAATCATAATATATTAAATACTAATATGATTGTTAAATACAACTCATTAATTTCACACACTAAATCACTTTAATATTTAAATATTATTATTATTATTATTGTTCACAATAGAACATAGTAATTTAATAATACTTTTACTAATGTTCACACTAGAACATGGTAACTTCCTAACAATAGGTTAGCAATGAAGATCAAGATAATTCAACCCTTAGCAAAGTGAATGCTAAAGTAGAAGAGTATGGAAATGAAGATTCCTAAAATTTAGCAAACTGAATGTTAAATTTATTGCTTAGAATTTAAAAGTGTAAATTTTATACTAAAAGAATTAGGAAAGTGATGTAGAATTAATATCATGATGGTTCTTGACCATGATAAATTGAATATCAAGATGTCAAGACTTAAATTAAGAATGAATGTGCTCAAGTTAAGACATGTGTACCCAAAAAGTCAAGACTTGAACATTGATTGCAAATTTAGAAGATGGGTAGATAAAATGTGCATTATAATATTGTGTAACACAAACGTTATAACATAAAATATAATATGTTAATGCCATATATAAGAAGGGCCTCTAAATTTAAATTGACTTGGTCAAAGAGTCGCTTCTTATGAAAATGGTTCTCTCCATGAATGAGAAAATATTACCCGAGAAAACATGGTATACTATTGCTAGTTGTTGGATTTACTTTACCCATATTGATTCAATAAGTGAGGATTTTACTCCTCTCAAATGATCAAACATGGGCTACCACTATGGATAACTTTAACTTTAATCCTCACAAAGTTATACTAGTCAAGTCAATGGGGATTCCATTTCATTGGACAATTCACTCAAGGTGTAAACTACTTTAGGGTTCCTATGGTAATCCTCAATAAAGAGTTTATGGACCCTATCCAAGTACTTCCCATAGTTACAATAAGAGGGCGAATAAACTTGTCTCCATAAAAATTAAATTAAAAATATTTTTATAACGTTTGATAAAAGACAGTGATAAAAAGGATTTCTTGATTATCACAAACAAAGGAAACTTGTAGTTAGTAGTTTTGATTTAAAAATAAACATTCATAGATATGGTCCTAAAAATAATGAGTTAGAATTTTTATTGAGTAAAACACATGAGAGAAATCATAAAAAAATCACATTTCTGATTTTCAAGATCACTTATAAAAGTGCAATAAAATAGCATACATGTGAGCTTATCGTGATTAGATTTACAAAAAAAACATCCCAAAATGCAAGAAAAATCCACCCAAAAAATATTAATACTTTCATAGTATCCCATGAAAGAAATTTAATGGTAAATAAATTTCCAATAACCCTTTAGAGTTTTCCAATTGTCTTATTTAGTCTAATTAATTAACAAGAGTTTAAACTAGAGTAAAGGAAATTAAACAAATTTAACCTAATTTTAAAATTAAATCAAATTTAAAACCTTTAAAGAGTCAAAGGAAAGAAAGAAACCCTGAAAAAATTCTTAATGTTGAGACAAAAACGGAGAGGTAAAGATTCAGGCTTGGCTATGTGAGTCAAGTTGCATGTTTTTTAGTGAGATGGGTTGTAGGGCTAATATGGATGAGAGAGAGGAAAAATTGACTAGATTGGGGTTAGCTAGGTCAGCTCAGCATTGGTAAGGAGGTTTGCATGCTTAGAGAGGGTCAATATTTAGATGTTATGTAGGGTAAATATAGATCAAGTTCTATGGCTCGAGTTAGGGCTGATTTGGGGTGTGCATGCAATTAGGGATCCTCTCTACAAGATAAATTAGAGTGAGTGTGGATGGGTTGATATAGGATCATCTTGGTCATAGAGAGGAGGAGCTATGTGAGCTAACAAGGGTTTGGGATCTTCGAATGAGTTCAGGCTCAAGATGAGGTCAGCAAGGTCAGGTTAGCAATTAGATCAGATATATTAGTTTTCACATAACATAATTCAAATACAGCCAATGTAGGAAACTAGACTATGAGGGTGAGAAGATTGAGCCAAGTTGATTCAGATATGGCTCAGGGTATAACTCATATTCATCGAGTTGTAAAGGGAAAAATTCAGGAATGTAAGGAATAAAATGAAAAGATGGAGCTAGGCGAGATTACTAGTGAGTAGGGAGATGATATCAAGAGGTAACGAGTTGGGAAGGAGTCAAAATATCGATCAAGGAAAATCTCAATGGTGAGCTCAAGCAGTATGATAGAGAGTTGAGGTAGTGAAAAATATATTGGGGAGCTTGATGGTGATGAGGAATATCTAGGTCAAGTTTTCCAAGGAGATTAAAGAAGATCTCACATGGAGGTCAGGAAATTAGATCAAACAACATCCAAATTTATATCCTTGCCACATTTAGATGTAGCTTTCTAGATTTGGTGAAGAAAAACCTAACCTACACAACCACTAAAAACACCAATTATAACAAAACTATACACACAAAAGGTTAACTGAATAATACCACAGAACCAATGAGGATAACAAAACTTACACTGAGATGTTAATAACAAAATATTAAATCAAGAATAGTAGAGTGTGGGCATGTCCCACCAGGCATGCCATAATGTAAGCAAGGAAAAAATCATTAGAAGTGAAAGATATGAAATATAACACAGAAAACCTTCCTCAAAGTTTATTTTGCAAACCCTGATGATATAATTGTGGAAGTATTACACGTGTAAAATCCTTGAATAGTTAGATTTTGGATGTTCCTAAATTGATCTCCAAATGAATAAATGGTAATGTCTTGAGCACAATTCTGACACAAGGAAATCTTTTTAATATGTAGATATTAAATGAAAAATTGGTAGAGGTTTGTTGCAAAGATTCCAGGGATCTCTAACCTTGTTTATGAAGAATATAGCCTATTTTTTTATAGAAGTTATAGAGTGGTTTAAATTTGTTAATAAATTCATTAATGTATATTATTAAAATAGCACTAGAGGAGGTAAAAAAAATTTGAATGGATTGAATATCCATTGAGGGGAAGTAACTTTTTATTTGGTAATAAATTTGCATCTGGGAAGGTGGTTGTACATGAAACTTTACTACTTCCACATTTGTAGGAGAATTGAAGTGGAGTGGGAGTGGAGTGACTAGGATAGTGAAGTGGAGTTCAAGTGGAGGATGACTATGAAAATAGATTTAGTTCTATTTTTAATAACTAAATTAATTGTCTATGAAGTGTGAGAAGATAATTAACCACTTAATTAAATAAATGTTTGATTAAATTAGATATAGGGTGTGGGAATTACATTTAATTCATTCCAAGGTTATAATAGAATTAAGTAATCAATTATTAGTGATAAATTAATTTAATTAATTCTAAAGGAATGTACTCTACTCAGATATAATTAATTTAATTAATTATAATGGTATTGAATTAACTAGTTAACTCTGAAGATTTGTAAATGGGATATAAACAACTGGGATAAGGCTAGAAATAATCATGTATTTTTCTATAACACTAATTCAAGTAACTATATATTCAATTAAGTGATTGTATAAGCTTAAATTTATAATATGGATTATATTATATGTGATATTATTTGATTAAAGAATTCTTGGGACCATTTAATCCATAAAATATATTCTTTGCATCCTAATTTGAATTGGTTAAAATAATATTCATTTGGATCCTTAACAATAGATGCCTTTGTAATTTTTCCTTTAGGAATCATCCCACATTTCCCAAGGAGTGAAACAATATGTGTGTATATAGAATAAATATCTCTTAGTATATTTGAGGATAGTATTTGTGGGAAACACCTTGGAGAATAGAAAACAATGCAAATGCATCCTGCACAATGAAGATAAATGTATGAGGAACATTCTAGTTGCTCTACATCCCTAAAAAAGGATCAATATGAATATTAGTGTAAAATTACAACACCCTTTGAATTCTTGCAAGTAAATTGTCTAGGAAATCATCGTAATTTGCTAACATGGAATTATCTCTAGGTGTGAGACAATGAATTTGAGACAACTCTTCAGAGAAGGTTGGTTACTCTCCTTAATTCTAGCACTAAACTACTCCTGAGGAAGGAAATGTAGCTAAATACTCCTATTCTATAATTTTTAAGGGACCGGGGAGAGTGGGATTTCATGAAAATGATTAAATCCTACACTAAGGAGGTGATAACACCAAGAGAAGGGTGTTAAATATTTTGCTGAGGGGGAAAGAAAAAGGAAAATGAAGGGGGAGATGTTAGATCAACTATAACACAATCCCTAGTCTTCATTCACCATAAAACCTCCATGAAACACAACAAGAAGAACCTGTAAATGAAGAAAATATACACATCACATAACAAATAATAATGGAGAGGTACAACAATGTAAGAAAATGAGAAAGGGTTTAAAGAACACCACAATGCACAATTTTATTACTTTAAATGGTTTTATAGTCCATTACATCTACAAAATAAAGGTGGAGATTCATTCTACATTCCCATGTGAAGGATTACAACTCAATGGAGATGAATTTTTTTTGCAAGAGTTTTCCTAAGTCCTATAACATCTCCCCTCTCAAAATGAGAAGTCTTTACAATATATAGAAGGAATGAGAAAGAAAGAAGAGCAGAAGAATCCTAAAATTCCCACTTTATCCACCAATAACATACATTAAATATCTAAAAAGGGGCATGGGAATCCTTTAAAACATATTCCTTCATTGTACATTGCTTCTGGAAGAAGAATCAGGCCCCATACTTCATTAATTTTGGTAGTTACGTTTCTTAGAACTATTCATTTTCTTGTTGGAGGTGTTTAAATATTTTTCACATATCTAACCTCAATAAAATTAATAAATAAAATTTCCATGTTATAGAGTATGTCGATACCTTTCAAACGATATAAATATTGTGAAAACCAGAGCATCAGGTCATAAGTTATGGCCATTTTAAATTCACATGAAAAAATTGTCATATTCCTTTATAACACGATTTTTCCTTTGTTCTGCGGCTTTTCACACCTTTTCCTTTGTTGCACAAGTTTTCATGGATTTTCCTCATTTTTTCATTTTTCTCTAACATTTTTGGATTTCTCTTAATTTGGGGAGCTAGAAAAAATGAGGTAGAGTGTCCCAAATCCAAAATTTCCCAGTTTTACTCATTTTTTCTCAAATTTGGCTAAGAATTGAACTCTTTTTCCTCTAGAAGAAGAGAAATGCATCAATGAGCCCCAAGTGCTCCCAAATATACTGTAATTGTTTTGAATCATAAAAATTACCTATTTTTGTCCATATTTTCCATGAAGCTCTTAATCAATTGTTCAAGTTCATTTTCTCTAACTTATCCATTTTTTCCAAGGGGATAAAAATGGGTAATAGGGAATTCAATCCTTCAAAGATAATAGTCTCCTCGACACTTCCTGAGACCTATGGATAAGCTCCACTACAGATTAAAATGAACCTTATTGATTTGTAAATGATCACAAAAATGTATCAAGACAATATTGGCTCGTGCATACCCTTGGTTCCATCATAATAAAAAATATACCATGCATTATATCATTGAAACTAAGTAAATAACCTGTAAATTTCCTTGAGAAATTGTGTAGACACCAAAATTGGGGCATACTTCTATTAAAACCTCATTAATTAAATTAACTATATCCTACCCATTCATATCCCCTAGTGCACATGTTAATTGAATTAATTATCTTAATTAAATTAATTAATATCCTCACTTAACCACCTCACCCAGCCAACTCACCTAGCCACCTCACTCAAATGACCCACTCAAACCTCATTAATGACCTAAGACCAAGTCTAAGCCAATCCTAACCAACTAGGACTTAGTCTAAACCTAGACTTAACTCCTATTAACAAACCTAAAAGGACTCCTACTTATCTTTCCATGATCCATCACTTAAGACTCAGAAGAAGGTTGGAGATCACACCAAAATTAGCAACAATCTAGCTATTTTTGGCCAACCTAGATATTTCCAACTTAACTGACATTGTTTATATATCAATCAATGTTGGTCACCTAACCGTTACTGGTTAGGTTAAATATATTTCCAAAACCCTTTGCCTAGGTTGGTCATTCAATTCAGGATCTCATAAAAATAGAGACTTGGAGCACTCAAATGTTAGAAGTACTCAGGTAAAATAAAACACATGGGAGCACTACCAACAACCATTTGGCATACATCATCTTCTCCACAATCATAGATTCACACAGAGAATCATGGAGGTTTGAACTATCATGGAATGAATACAATGGATCTTCTCTCTAGATCTCGTCCATCATTCTCCTCATCACCTACATTCTCCAAATCTACTTTTCAGTAAGTACCTAACATCTCTTCATTTATCTCTAGTTTTCTTTCAGTAATATTTATTATTCATCTCAATAATGTATCTTTCTCCACATTCATACACTTCCTTCCTCCCACCAACCTATCACCCTACCATAACTGACCCTTTCAACTATTTTTACCCTCTTCTAATCATCCTTGAGTCTTCAAGACCATTTTACAACCTTTATCTCACCATTTCCAACATCTGTCCAATCACAGGAAGTTTGAAAACCAATTTTAAGAACTTTCTGCTAAGTACCCCTACGACATTGATTAGCCAATAGAAGTCGATCATTCTACCTAACCGGCATATTTCATACAACCAACATCAGTTACTGTGTCTAGAAATATTCTCAGACCAGTGAGCTAAATACCCACTTCCCAATAGCCCAAAACCATTCTTAATCTTTACTAGACCTTACCCAGAGCCTGTACCAGACCTGCAACTCAACACCAACCAATCACCTGACCCATTTTGACCCAATCACCTTTTACCAAACCTTTCTTATTGTTTTGTATGAGATACCTAAATCATTTCAATTCCAATAGGATCATTATTTCATGTATATTTTAAATAGCATTAATACTGTTATATAAAAAGTGGATTGACAGCCTGTTTAGGAAGCATCATGCTTCCCAGATCTACCTTCCACGTTAGGTAGTCCACTCATTGTTTTGTTTAACTCTATCTAGTGGTATTGTTTTACATTTACAAGTAGTTCCTCCTATCCAAAAGGGATCTCTCACAGTCAACTTGGATCAGGAAATCAGAATGTGTGAATGACCTTCAACCAACCTTACAAACATGTATTCCTCCTTGGCCTACTACCCTTATCTATTTCATTAATTTGTTAAGAATCCAGTGAAACATTTTGGCACATCTAGTGTGACCTATCTAGGGTTCCTTACATTTTTTCATTCTTAGGGAACCATTGTATGTTTGTTTCTTTTCAAAAGGAAGTTAACATTAAATTCTCTCCCTGGGAATCTTCTCTTTCTTCTACTTGTCTCAGTGACATTTTTATTTTGGGACTAAAACAAATCCTTCTTTATTTTCTTGCATTTACATTATTCAAAGTCATATCCTTTCATATTCAATTTTTTTTTTACATCAAATATCACATTTCGATTTGGATTTTAAAATACTTGCATTTCATATTTCTATGTTTGCATTTTTAGCTGACATTAAAACTGAGGGAAACCTATATGCTGGAATTCATGCCCAGTTGATGGTTGACATTAATTGAATCATAGAGCACATTATCTTCTCTCTTTTCCAAACTATATAAAAATAAACTCACACATCTTCTTAAACAACACCTTACCTAGAAGAAGTTTTCAACGATCACACGATCAAAGGATTAACAGTGGGCACCCAGCTGGTTTCTCTGTCCAGTCATTATCTCAAAGAAAGGACTACCCCCTGCTAAAACATTGCCTGAAACCACCCTTAGATATTACCTTTCATAGGATGTCTTTCTTCCTAACCAAAAAAAACTATGTTTTATTCACAAGTCATTCTAAAATAGCATAAGCTAAAACATAAAATTCACCCATAGGATTTCGTGTTTTTCTTAGCTTTTCCTTGAGTTGTGTTTTGAATTGTGAGGTCATGTTCTTCATCTTATTTTATTCCTTTCACACCCCATGATTATAGTTGGTGTATAAAAAAAATTTCTTGGTGTGTCAGGGTCGATCACTTTCATACTCATGCTTATAGGTTGATAATTTATCTAATCAAAGTCACAAAAATCAAAATTTTCCATCTTTTCAAAATTCATAGTAACCAGCATCAATCCAGTGATTGGAATTGGTTTACTCAGTAGACCACCATCGGTATACCTGACCATCATTAGTTATAAGGGTTTTTGGCCATTTCACCAAATACAACATTCACTACAAATTATACTTTTTCTAAGGTTCCTCAGAAGCATCATCATACCTCTGATCTTTGAAATCACTATCAAATCTTGATTTTGTCTCATTCTCATTAGTTTGCCTCATTTGTAAAATTTTGATTTCCTAAAACAACCGGTATCGGTTAACATAAGTGGCATTGGTTAGCACAACCATCATTGGTTAGCACAACCATCATTAGTTTCTCTGTTTTAATTTTTAATTAAAATAGTGACCTGTTTCATCTTCCAAAACCTATTTTTCTTCATTTCTTCTATTTTTATACGTCATTTACAAAGAACAGATTACCAAGCCTACACCAAATCACATGGTTTTGACTCGTAGTGAAGCCAATGCCCTTGTATTCCACACAATCCTTCAACCGCTCCCATCTAGCCCATCGCCACCTTCCATCCTGTCACCTATGGATACTACTCATCCCATCATCATTAGTACCAGTGATGAGGAATTCACAAAAATCCTTGACCACAACCCCACTTCCTTACAACATTATCTCATCCATTCCTCTACTCATGATTCATCAAGACAACTAGTATATGGCATACATGTGTCCATCCCCCCTTCCCTCACCCCACTTCCACATCAGCTAGTACTAACTCAGCCTTACCTTCTTCTACCTTACCACCTATAGTATCCAAACTTGACCCCATGTCATCAATACCTATGGCACGTATAGCATTGGTCACACTTTTGACATCATTTTCACCCACGGTGTTAACCATTTCTTCATTATTCACCTTGATCATAGCCCCGTCTGCACCTATCACCTTGTATATACCTATTGCATTGTAGCCACCCATCATGTCAGAAACCCATACCCCATTCCAAAACATCATCCTCTCCATCCCATAGTATTTACCTCCAATCAATATAAGGATCGTTACATACACCTGAACTACTTACACATATCACCAAAAACCCCCAATATCATCTATCACCTATTCGGGATATTTTCCACCTACATCTATTCCCCCCACATAGTTCTTGTACTCAGCACCACCATATACTGGGATGTCATCCATATCATACATTCATCATTAACCTCCTTATGTTACATGGGGTGCTCAATCATCAAAAACTACTAACGCCCTTATTAAAATGATGATGGAAAATATGTAAAACATTGGAAGTACCAATTTCTGGCTCTCGTAACTCCTTAACCTATGATGAAATCTATAATGAGCCCATTCATCCATCTATTCCCATTTGTCCATACCCTACACATTGGGAAATGCCCAAATTCAACTGGTTCAATAGTAAAGAAGACCTACAGCAACACTTGTGGTCTTTCAAACATGGGTGTTATCTAATCACCCATGACGATGCTTTACTCCTTGTAGACATTCCCCATTTCCTTAATGAGACCCACATTAGATTGGTATAGTTGTTTACCTTGACATTCTATTTACTCATTTAACTACATGGATCAAGCCTTCCTAGATCATTTTTCGATCAATATCATCAAGATCACCTTGACCAACTTGTACTCTACATGACAATACAATGATGAGTCTATCATAGATTTTTTCACTCGTTTGCGGAGCCTCATCAACCAACTTACATTCCGGATACCTTAAACCAATCTTATAGAGTTGTTCACTCGAGCTTGTGCTAGGAACATCTCACCAAATCTCTAAGTCCAAACCTTTTGTAACTTTTATGAAGTGTTCATCATGGCTATAAAGCTTGAAATATGAGCCATAGAAGAGAAGAAAATTCAATTACATAACAAAAATGTTGCATTCAAATACAATGATGCTTCTTCCTCTTCAAAACCACAAAACAACTATTCTAAAGCAAAAGGATCTGCCAACACTGTAGTTTTAAAGGTTGGCCCATCTCACCCATCTAATCAATCAAAACCTATCTCCAACATTTCTCCCATTTAATATTTTCAGTTTGAATGGGAACAATGAAAATATACTCCGATCGGGGAACCTTAGTCTTCATTACTAGAAAAACTTCTTAAGGCTGGTGTCATTGATCTTCCACCCATAAAACCACATACTAGTTTCGACCCTGCTCATCCTATTTTTACATGGTGCAAGGAGCATGACTATTGTAACTATCATCACATAAAATGCCATAGTAATGGTAATTTTATAACCTTCAAGAACATTGTCTAGAAAATGTTAGATAATGGAGATCTCATCTTGGAAAAATTGAACACACCCGTAAATCAAAACTTGCATATCTTCAAGAAACCATTCCATAATCATACCCCATCATCTAACCAAAGTGGTGAACCTTTAACTAATGACAGTAATGTCCGAGAGGTCCATGTTGTGTTTCAAACCATACCATCCCTTCAGTAATTTCCTCCTCTTCCCTCCATCGAGGAGATCCTATCACGAGCTCCTTTACCCAAAGAGGATCCTACTTCATCTACTCCTTAACCCACAAAGGAGTCCTCTTCATCTCCCCCTTAACCCATGGAGGGATCCACAATTTCTGCCAATGTCGTTTCATCACTTACCTCACAACCTAATGAATAACGTATAATATTAACTCTCCTACCCATGGGAGACTCATCCCCACTTTCCTCTCCACCGATAAAGCATACTACCTCATCCCAACTGTTATTTCCCCTACACATAGGGGATCCTTTAGACGTGTCACTTCCTATTCAGGAAATTCCCCATTAGTATTCTAGGATCCCGTTGATATGCTCTTGGCTCTCTTACCCATAGATTCTGAAGCCATCCTGTTCTTGTAGTCATTTATACACCCACCAAAGAACAAGGGAATACCATACACACCGAGCTATCATCTAGCAGGTGTTGGGTGCTCACCCAAGACACGCGTGGGTTCTGAGTCTCTCTTTTATGTGAATTGAGTGGGAAAACATCATCAATGATCCAAACTTTAAAGGAATTGAGTGGAAATGAGACATGTAAGCATCATAGAGCTCAGAATGGCCATAGATTAGTGCAGTAATTCCAGACAGAAAATTACTTAACAGATTAAGAACTGAATCAAAAAAGAAAAGGAAATGTGCAAGGACTCAGACTCATTACATAACATACATAAAACATAACCATGAAGATATGTAAATGCACCAGAATAATTACTGATCATATTCACATAAAATGGTAACCTCATTACATTCATTAGATTCATTACAGAGAATCGTAGAAAGGAAGATTGAAGTCATGCATCATAACTGGATCCATATCATTTAGCTCTCAAAAATAAATTTAAACGCCAAGCTCTTGATACATCCTTCTCCTATATTTCATATAACCAACCCAATATGAATCCTTGCAGCATTTCTACAGAGCCCTGCTTTCTATTGATCTCTCTATCTATGATCCCTCTCCTGATTCCTTTTTCTCTTCTATGGGCATTTGTATATATAAGCATCCTGAAGTGCCAACTCATCCTTCTGTGGCCTCAGATCCATCGTCAAGTGTCTGAATGTGGTCCTCCATGGGAGCATGCTCCTCCAGGCCTGAGCTCTCAACTTTTTTCCATGATGTCTTCTAGAAACTTCCATCATAGGGCATATTCCTTCCTAGGCCAACTTTTTGTTAGGTTGATACCTTATCCACTCTACATGCGTAGTTAGGTCACACTTTTCTCGTGTCCTGCCTGATACACCAAATATGGATAATTCCCAAGACCTTGTTTTTGGCACGTAACACGAACCTTCTAAAACCATCCTAGAACCTTTCCTTATGCACCTTCTCCTTATGCGCCCATGCACCTTTGTGTACTTAGCCAATATTTTAGGGGCTCAATATCACCCCACACTACACCTGTTCTTCATCTTTGGGAACACTTCTCCAATGAATAAAGAATTAAAATAGACTTACGTGTTGGGAAAAGAATAAGGGATGAATAATTTGGGAAAGAAGAGAGAATGGGGAAGTGATGGCATTATTGCAACAAGCTAGGAAAATATTTTTGTAAGTTGGCCTCCAACATGTTCTAGGCATCAACTTCATTTTGCACTCTCTGGCACAGGTCACCGACTAGGGCACTTACCTCCCCAAAACTTAGTCCATCTCCTTGAGCGTTCATAATGTTAACAATTTTCTCCAACTCCTTGCCCACGTCCTCAAGTGTGTCCATCCTTCTAGTGATCTGTGCGTATAACTCCTTCAGTTGGTTCTTAATTGTATCCCTTAAGGCCTCAATAGTTTTTGACTTCTTTTCAACCTCAGCCAATATTCTATCCCTCTCTGTGTTGTTCCCTTTGTTATTTTCTTGGAACTCTTTAAGATCTACATCATATTTGGTGACCATAATACTCGCCACTTTATCTCTGTCTACGCAGTTGTCATATGCGGCCTAAGAGGTATGGGTAGCAATCTTTACATCAACAAGGACTTTTTTATATTCAGCCATGATTTCTACTACCTTTAATTTATCCTCCTTCTCCAGGTTCACTACTACTTCTTTCACAAATTATAAGGCTAGAGGTTACCTCTCCATGGTGAGGATGTGTGTTGAGTCCTCAAGGAACTCAAGGGAAGATCCATACTTTTGCATGGGTGGCGTCACGTCCAGATGCTTCAAAAAAATGACATCTATGATGGATTCTACATTCTTATGTACTTCACATACCCTTTCCTTTTCTTCCCTGAGCTCACGCCTTAGCTGAATGCTAATTAACTCCTCATGCTCTAAATACTTGGCCTTCTCTTCTAGCTCTTCCTCCTTTTTTTCTAGTTATGCCTCTAGAAATCTTATCCTATCATTTTTTAGCTTTAACCTCAATTGAGACCTTGTTAAGCGTGTTGCATAACTACTCATCTGAGATCCGCTGAGCATTTACCAAGGGGTTGCCTCCTTTTGACTCTGGAATTTTCGTTAGTGCCCCCTGGCTTACCTCAAACTTTGACTCGTTGATGTGGGACTCAATTTCCCAAGAGAGCATATTCCTTGTTCAGGAGTATGCACCTTCTTCATCAAATTAATTCATTACCACAAGTTGATCTATTGGTACGATGATTTGGAAGTACACGCGCAACACCTTATTGGGATCATTAATGTAGCTTATTCCTTGCCTCTAGATCTCCATGCACTTTCCCCTTGTAAGCATGCCCTTAGGAACAGTTACCGATAGACTGGGGCCTCCCACACCACCATGATATTTTTCTATGCTTTCTTCCTTATCTTCTTCCATCACTATATCAACGTTGCACTCCAATTCTTGTTCTACCAAGGCCTCGATGATTTTCATTGATTCTCTTTCTACCGCCTCGTTTACTTGCTCCTGCGTAAGGCTTGGATTTTTATACTCCTATGCACCAACCCCCTTACTTCTTCTCATGTCCTAGGAACCTTCCTCCTCCTTGCTACCCTTGCGCCATATGAAAAGGAATTCATGTTCTTCTTCTCCACCCTCTTTTTCTAAATCGTGCATGCTAAAAACAAGTAGTTCTTGGTCTCCTTCAGGATCATCTTCTTCATCATCATCCCTCTCACTTATGTATTTCTCCAAGCTCTTCATCTCCTCCGAGTCAGCTTCCTCCATCACCTTATATTTCTTCCTAACTGGGGATTCTAGTATAGGTGATTCTACTTTCTCTTCCGACTCTGGTGATTTCTCCTTTGTGATAAGATTTTTCTGTGTTGGCACCTCTTCTTTGACTAGGGACTTCTTCATGCGCGTGTAAGTACTTATTATAGCGATTATTCCTAGGGTGCCTAATGTATGTGTATCTTGGGAACTTGGTGCCTTCAAATTTATTTCTTTTGTCTCCTTCTTTTTGGGTGTGGTCTTCATACTACCTGTTAGGTCCTCAGGTATAGCTATCTCATTTTCAAGATAAGTGCCCTTCTCAAACTTGGGCCTTATTTGAAGATATATATGCATCATGGACCTTTCTGCAATATTCAGAGTCAGGAGTTTTACAATTTAGAATTCATGTAACACATATTTTTCCATGTATGTGTGCTTTTTGGGATAGACCAACATCCTGCGCATCTCCCTGTGGTCATGGTCCAAACTTCCAAGGTCAAGTTTTAACTTTTTGGATTCCTTGAGTCTATTAACTCCCACCTAGAAGTATTGAGCTATGAAGGTGAATGGGAGCTTGCACCATGGGCTCATGTTCTCATCCTCCAACTTAAATTTTCCAATGCATAAGTATTGGTATACATCGAACACAGCTTCTCCTTTTGTAAGTGCTGAAAATTGCTCATATATCCTCCATTATACCCCAAACGCATTCCTTAAGTGTGTATACCATTTTTCAAGATACACCTTGTGAATGGGCATCATGCTATCACAAGTGTATTTCTCAAATCTTTTTGTAGGCGAGGGGTCTTCCCCTAGGTACTCCCACATGAACTTATCTGATGCATCTGGTACTCTGATTTCTAAGAAAATAATGGTTAAGAGAAAATTACCAAAGAGAATCTTGTCTCCTTCCTGTGCACTAGCAATAATTTCATATGTAATGTATTGCATATGGAAACATATTGTAGATGGTGCCCTATGATATTTTTTCACAAAAATTTAACCAAGACTTGTTTACCTATGTCCATCTTTCTTACGCGTTGATTTTTGTTACGAGGCACACAACCATTCTCATCACTGGGTCTTGGATATCCCCGATATCAAAGTACCTTGACCCCTTCTTATATGCATACGTGGCCACTGTATCTGTAACAGCTTCCTTGTCACATATGTTGTTCTCTAAACTTTCTCCCTCATAGGTAAGGCCTATGAATCTTGAAATTAACTGAGGGGTTATGTGCATCTTGCACCCCGTGAAGTGAAAGTGGTATTCATGTACACGTAACATTAGCCACTGATAGAGGTGCTCTAGCTTTACGAAGTAGGGAAACTCATAGAGTTGCAATAATCCCACCTTCTCTAACTTCACCTTGACTTCATCGCTATAAATTGCTAACCCCTTAGGTGTTCTCTGGTTAGTTGGGTGTAATAAGCCCAAGTAATTTTCCTTTTCAATCATGTTCATGTGATGATTATAGTCACTTATTGTCATTTTTCTTAAGTGGGATTCCCATTCCATCCCGAGTGAAACCCCATCTGGGTACGACATTTCTGCATACCATTCTTCATTGGTACTTGCGGTAGTTTCTTGTTGTTTTCCCTTTCCCTTGCCCTTCTTAGGTGTTACTATTGGTTTCTTGGGTTATCACTTCAACTTCTCTTCCTAGTTCTATTCTTCTACCCTTTCCAAGTTCAAATCCCTAACTATGAAGAATACTCTTTTCCAATCGGTGCCCTAGTTGTTAAACCCTAATTGGAATATCTTTTCAAAAGAAAACACTTCTCCACAACTCTCCCCATGCCCATGAATTGTTTCCGCCAGTTTACAGATCCAAACGAGTCACTAACTATTAAAATCTTCAAATTTTTCTTCACACGGATCAACTCTAGAAACCATGGTTAATAAAATCTCTTCCTTCTTTGTATTCACAATGTAAATAATGAATTGTGAACCTTCTATTTATAGTTTTTTCCACTTTTTAACATTAAATGCTACCTTACCTACCACCATATTTTAACACTTAATGCATATTTTTCCAACAAATTCCAACTTTAGAACTTTAACTCACGCGCCTAACCTTACGCGGAAAATTCCCCAACCTTCTGATGCACAACAAATCCATCCTGACAAGAGACTCTTGAGTGCATGTAACCAGTGCCTAAGGCACTTCTTCTATCATGATTTTGGATCTCACCTACCTCGTGTTGCATTTTTGTTTCTTCCTCTTTTGTACGTGGATCCCCAATGTAGCTTTACCCTAAAAACAACCATCCTTTTTCACCTTTCCTTATATGTACTTCCTTCATAGGGCCATTCAATTGGGATTTCCAATGTAATCCTTCCTAACGCTTCTCCCTTTAAGTTCTTCCACCTTACTCCACCCCACACTAAAATGATGTGAAGTCCTCTACACAGTTACAAGCTTTAAAAAGCAATGAGATTACCGGCACCTAAGGCGAAACACAAAACAACAACGAGAAAGGGAAACACAAGAAAATAAAATGCATTAAGGGAAATCCTAAACTAACTAGCAATACTACCTTATTTACAAACACCAAGAAGACTTATTTATAGTAGGGCTTCAACCTACTCCCATTGAAGTGTTCTAGCAATCTCATCCCATCCAACACTTGTAACTAGCATGCGCCCAAATCAAGGATGTACGATATGATGTAGGGACCCAACCAATGCACTTTTTACTTCCCAGGATGGCATAAAAACTTTGAATCATACAGTAATACCATCTTCCCAACCTCAAACTTCTTGTTCTTGATGTGATGATCATGACATGCCTTTTTTTTCTTTTTCCATATTCTGGCTCCATCCCGAGAGTGATTGTCTCTCATCTAATTGCATTAACATGTCAATTCTTTCTTCCAGTGCTTTTTCATTAGCCAATCCTCCTGCACGCACTATATGCAAAGTAGGTAACATGAATTCAATTGGTAGGATAGCCTCCATTCTAAACAATAATTGAAATGGTGCGGCCTTATTCAACCTCTTACGGGTTGTCCTATATGCCCAAAGAATGGATGATACTTTGTCATCCCAATCGTGTCTACCAACATCACAAATCTTAGTCAATGTGTGGCTAAGTATTTTGTTAAATGCCTCAACAATTCCATTTTCATGAGGGTGATAAGGAGTAGTTGTGTGATTGGCCACCATGAATTCTGAGAATAGAATCCTGACCGTTTCATTGAGGAATTGTGTACCTCTATCATTTGTCAAACTCAATGGGCATCCATACCTGCTGATTATGTTTTCCCATAAAAATCTAGCAGGGGTAGCCATTATACAATCCTTTGTAGGTGCTGCCTCTTCCCACCTTTTCAAATAATCAGTGCAATTGAGGATATATCGTGAACTAGTCCTTCACACCACTAGCAAAATTGGTCTGACGAATTCGATAGCCCATTTCTCAAATGGTTCCGCACTAGTTATTAGTCGTAAGGGAATTTCATCCCTTTTTCTAGGTTTTCCAAGGCATTAGCAATGGTCACAGGCCTTGCAAAACTCAATGAAATCTTGATAGATGGTCTCCCACCAAAGCCCTGCAAGTAGAATCTTTCGCGTGGTTGCATTTCCCGCATAGTGTCCTCCTACAATCCCACCATGCACTTCTTCCATAATTGTAATGCACTCATATTCTAGTACACATCGGCAAAGAACCTCATCATGACCCATTTTGTACAGGTCTCCACTAATTAGCATGTAGGGCACGGTGCGTATGGCCAACTTCTTCTTCTCCAAGGCCTTCATTTTGTCTTACACCACACCTATATTTGAGAAATACTGCAATATCCTCCAAATCCAAGGTCACACACCACAATCTAAACAGTTGCGCATCTAGCATAGTCTCTTCAATACTCTACGCATCCTCCCCTGAATCAATCCTAGAAAAGTGTTTAGGTCCGGAATTATTTTTTCTAGGTTTGACAACCACCATGAACTTGAATTCTTGGAATAATAGTACCCACCAACATATGTGCCCTTGTAGAATGGGATTTTTCACCAAGTATTTCAATTTCATATGGTCAGTGTAAAATATAAAAGGGGTTTCCAACAAATATTGTTTGAATTTATAAAGCATGTAGATCATTGACAATGCCTCACGCTTAGTTATAGTGTAATTCTTCTCTGCTGGTGTCGATTTCCTGCTTGCAAATCACAAGGGATGATCAACAATCCTTTCACCAGGTTGTGCAAGTACTGCTCCAATGGTGGTCCCTTAGGCATCCACATGAACATGGAAAGGCTTATGCCAAGAAGGGAAATGTAGGATCAGTGTGGTGATAGGCCTATCAAATGCCTTCTATTGTGCCTCTCCCCAATGAAAGGAATTTTTATGTTTAAGTAACTCCTTTAAAGGCATGGTAATCTTGGCATATCCATTGATGAACTACCTGTAGTACCCTGTATGCCCAAGAAACCCACGCACTTCACTTTGACTAGTAGGCTCCCTCAATCCCACAATTACTGTAAATTTTGTGGGATCTACTAGTAGGCCCTCCTTACATATGATGTGCCCCAATAATGTTCCAAATGGGGTAGCAAAGACACATTTATTAATGTTAAGGGATATCCTCAATTTCCGACACCTTTCAAACATCAGCCTTAAATTGTCACAATGGTCCTTTACTAACCCATATACTATCCAATTATCTAGGTAGACTTGAAGTAATTTATGGATAAAGTCTTGGAAATCTTGTACCACAATACGTGAGAACACAACAAGCACATTATTCAACCCAAATGACATGAACATATAGGAAAAAATTCCCCACTAAGTGGTGAAATTCATCTTCCTTTGGTCCTCCTTTACGATCCTTACCTGGTGATAGCTTGAGAATCCATCTGTGAAAGAATAGAGCTCGTGCCCTACCACTCCCTCTAGGATCTCTTCATTAAATGGGGTTAGGAAAGGATTAATGATACATACTACATTTAGGTCCCTATAATCAACACATATCCTTATCCTTCCATCCTTCTTGATGTTAATTACCATTAGACTTATCCATTCTAACTCTTCAATAGCTTCAATAATGCCTAACGCTATCATCTTATCTATTTATTCCTTGACCTTCATGCATAGGTTAGGATTCATTAGGTATGGTCTCTTTCAGACTGAGTACGCACCTTCCTTCAACTTAATTCTCATTTCCCCCAAGGAATGGTGAACACCTTTGAGTTCATGATACCTATGTAGGAATAAATCCTCAAACTCACACAAAAGATCAATGATCTTACAGACTTCCTTCTCTGACCAATAGCATCCGATGATAGCCTCTTTAGGATCTTCGTCTCAGCTGATGTTAACCTTATTTTTCTTTAAAGGCTCATGGTAGGCATGCACCCATTCATCAGCACTGTCTATGACTTCACGCATCCCTATAGAATGGTCAACATCTAATTTTTCCACTTCTTCACCATCAATAACATAAACCATCTTCCCCTTTTCTTTTTCCAAACACGTGCACTCAAGTTATATCTCTTTTCTTTCTTCTTCCTCAAAGAAAGCCTCTAAGCTAGGTTCACCTAGCAACTCTAGTAGCCTATATTTTTCCATGGCACTATCCCCAATGGTAAGGTGCTTTACAACCTACAATGCCTTATCCACTAAGGGTTTTGTACTCTGATACTTGAATGTTTGACTGAGATCAGCCGCTAACTCTTACCAATTCCTTGTCTGGTAGTGTGTCTCAGAATGAATGTACCATGCATGCACACAACCTTGTAACATTCCCATTTTAAGACTTTAGAAAAAAGGGGAAAAAAATATAATATAATGTTCTCTGTTATAAATAAATCATTATTTAGAACAAACATTCCATGTCAACCGATTTCAAATAGATAACCATATGCAGCTATAAATGACTCAGTGATCCACCGATCTATTCATTTTATAACTCGGTAATCTACCGATCTATTTATGTTATCTTTAAGTATTGAATACTTATCATATGCTTTGTATACTTGGTTTTCCTACCCTACACCGGGTACTGAGTGATCTGTTTAAAGAACATATCTAAATATTTGTTACCAATATTCATCTGATATCACGTTGTTTTAAACTTGGTGACATAGGACAATGCAACTAGAAGCTTGCGATACTTTGGCCAAATTTTTACAACATACTGTGTATGTCTCTATTCCTAGACGGAATACTCATCATTTTGGAATACATCCTTCACCTCACTCCTCTATTATCATGATTGGTCTTTACTGACTACCATCATCCCACTTGTCCCAGGTTTAACCCTAGCCCTAGTTAGAAACATAAATAATTATAGGAATACGCTCATAATGACTTAGGGTAAATGGGCATACTCGGTTGACCTTAAGTCAACCAGGTGTGCCAAGGTACCCTGAGCCATTGGAAGCTACTTCCTATCCTAAATATGCCACTAACCTGACCTAGAGAGAAACTAAGTTCAAGTTCTTATTGTGTGTAGATCTGGATGATCAATGTGGAAGGGTGATGCCACATGTCAACTACAACGTTGTATTCTCAAGAAGACCCAAGTCTTCTTGAAATTACAGCCCTGTAGTTGGCGTGTGCCAACATCCTACAGAAACTACCTCATCGAGATGTACATACCCCAAGGAGATCATTAATACATTGTTAATTTGGATTATGTCTTGATTACAACAACCCTGCTAAACCCTAATCCAACACTCCATAAGTTCTTTCCTAAATTTGTTTCATTTAGTCCATGAAGAACTTCCTTAACTTATGATTTCTTTTTAATGTTCATTTTCTCAGTTTAACTAGCAGTTAACCAAAATAGGACAGTGATATCATAAGTTTCATTAAAATGTACTTTAACTTTCAGGAAGGTTTAACAACCGCATAAATCCAACTAAAGTGGACTTCATACAAAATGAAGTCTAATAATTAATAATCATATCTCCAAACCTTTTGGCTTACATTCATTTGAGAGAGAAATATTCTTCCTCTACATGATTAAGTGTTAGGGTTTATCATTCACAATATCCATAGTTCTTACTTCATGTTCATTACACAACACATTACTATGTTAAATTGTTTAGATAAAACACATCATTTTATGCAACTTAACAAGTTGCATCATTATAAGGGAAATTGAACTAATTCCCTTTATCCATCTTATCAAAGATAACAAGATAAGCATAATATAATATAAAGAATATCAACAAGATAGAACTTTCATCTTCTTTATAAAAGTATGAGATAAATTACACAACCAATGCAAATAAATCACAACTCACAATTCATCATTACAATTTATAAATTTACAAGACTATGCACTTTAGGCAAACTGCATAAAAACAACCTTCATTATATAAGTATACAACTTTTCTTTTTCAATACAACAAATGAATGAATCAAATTTCTTTATTAAGAAATAGACATATATTAGCCAATGCATCATATAATTTTTTTCCTTCTTTTATCACTTACGATGTCCATCTGCAAAAATTGCTAGCACGGGTCAGTTCAATGAACTAAGCATGATAAGCACTAAGCATTAAAATGAAGTGCATTCCACTAATTGTTTCATTAAAGCAACACTACTTTAATGAGATAATTAAAACATCATACAATAAGCATAAGTGATAACAAACAAAAGGAAGTACATTAATAAATCTAGATCAAATTTTAAGAGAAGAGCAGAATATAATAAACAATATCTGCCTAAGAACTTAAAGTTCTATTGATCCTATCAATGGCTTGTAAACAAACAATAGATCTTGCCATTCCATTATCTCATAATTCTATCCTAATAGAATACCACATTTATCTTTTCTATGAGACAAAATAAGTGTATACAACATGGTTCATTCTAGGATGATTCATCTAAATCATAAGCAAAGAATAAAAAGAACCAATGCGTACCATACCCAAACTTATAACATCTAAAAAATAGACCAGGTTCATAACATGAATTACCTATTCCTTTTTAGGATAACAATCTTGTAAATTCAACATTAAGATATACATCAAAAAAGAATTTCATACAATACAAGAAGGTATAGAAAATCAGAACAGTCTAACTACAATTCTAATTCCAATTCTACATGTTAGAAGTTATCAATCAAAGATCTGAAATCAATGTTCACAAACAAAGTAGTTCCTCAAAGAGGAGTTAATCTCTACTCAAGTTCATCCCAAAGATAAAGAGTACAAGAGACAAACCTACTCCTATCCATTTAAACTAGGAAAGGCTAGTCAACAACAGTCGAACCCATAAGTATGCATTTACTTATCAGCAAAACCCTCTTGGCTACTAACTTTCTACATTATAGAAACAATGATTTGAACAAAGTAGACCAACAGGTCATAAGAAATCACCATCTCGAAAGAGAATCGAGTACAGAGAAGTTCAAACAATGAGCTTATCCAAAGACAGAGAAAGGGTAACTCTAATAAGGAAAGAACCAATAATAAATCATTTCATTCCACTAAACAAAGAAGTTCTAGTTTCAAATCAATCAGGATGAAAGCATATTGTAGACCCAAAACAACATACTGATCCCAAAAGAATACATATATGTTTTCTTCCATAAAAAGAAGCCAAGGACTCATTCATAGTATCAGTCGAGAATAACATCCCAAAACAATAAACTATCAAGTTCAAAATTACCCATGAACCCAAGATTGAAGACTCACAATTGCTTCACCACTAAATACAAAAAGGTAAGTATTTTGTGATTCAAAAGAACTCAAACACAAAACGAAGAAGGTATCTTTCCTGTATAATCCAGTGTTTAAGGTAATAATCCAAAGTATCCTAAGACCCAGAATTTATTTAAAGATTCAGAAGAGAGGGAGAGCAAGAACCCAAAAAGGTTAATACAGAACCCAATCAATTCCAATGCAATAGAAAGGGAATTACAAAACTTCACAACCACAAAATTGTGACAGAGGTGACTTGGTTCAAAACAATACAGTCAACCCAGAACATGGGTTCCCTCAAAACAGAGGGGAAAGAACACTCCCTTCTATTCCCATGCCAATACCATCTCAAAGAAGTTGATACAGTCATAGAAACAAAAGTTCTACATTCCTTAAGCAAGACGTCTCCAGTTCCAAATCTCGAAGAGATTTTAAATGACTCAAACAAGCTTTCACCCAGTTCCCTGGTGAGTAGTTTCTCAATAAAAGAGTTATAAGCTTAATCATTTAATAAAAGAATAACCCAACAATAAAATACCATAACATAATCGAATACATCGACCCAAATACAAGCTCATAACACTCAAGTGTTAATTAAGAGTACAGTGTTGAACCCGAGCTTCACACACAAACGTTTAGAACTTCACAAGTAAAATAATGCAAGTACAGTTCCAAATACGAACTCCAAGCAACAGTTCAACAATGCATATGTTTCCAAACACTGGTTCCTGATCAACATGAAGCTCCAACACAAGTTTAATCAAAACACAAAGCTCCAACACAAGTCTACATCCAAAAATGCAACCCAGAAGCAACATCAAATAGAACTCAAGTTTCCCCTAAGCTCAGATCCCTATACTACCACGAAGATCAGTTCAAAGCACAACAACTTCGAATACAAGATCTAGAGTGTAAAAACAGAGATACAGAAACAAGTTTCACATACCATTTTCACTTGCATGTTGTCATAAAACTTGCACAGAGAGATAGTTTCCAAAACAACACTATTTTTACCATGGTTTCATATCAAACACCACAAGGATTCATAAAACCCAGCAATAAAAATAACCAGACAGACATGAAAACATGAATCTCATGAGAGCAGAGTTATTCTAATGAATCATTTAGAAGAAAGCAAAGATTCTTAATAGTTAGAGCCTATCATGCCTGATAGTGCTTCCACCAAATCGAAGGAGACTTCCAGCTGAGCTTCCAACTCTTTTTCTCCTCCACGAAAGATCAAAAATCAAACATCTTTTCCTCCTATGCCTCATATACTTTCCTTCGATCAAAAATAGGCCAAAGAAACCAAAAATAGCTTTGAAGTGAAGGTCAAACTACTGGTTCGAAGAACCAGTTAGCTCCATGCAGAGAAAAATCCGCCATGCATGAAAAACCAAATAACCTCCTACAAACCCACCTTCTAAGTTTCCAAGATGGTTTGCACACAAAGATCGAGGCTCATTAATGCCATAAATTCCATTCATTCCAAAATTCCCACTTATCTTTCCTTGCCACTGCCTCCTAAATCTGGTGAATGCCAATTCCACACAAAAATATAATTCCATCTTTTAGTGGGGCTTCCACGTATGCCTCCACCAAGTCTACTAGCCCCTACCAAATCTGGTAGTACTTCCATCATTTAAACCCTTTCAACTCATTTAAATTCCATTGGAACCATCACCCTTGTGACATGTGACCCCTTAGGTTCCCTTTAATAGTTTAGGATGGATCCCAATAGAACTTAGGTTAGTCTAGCAATAACCAACTTAGGTATTAAAAACATTTTCCAATAGAATTGCCACCTTAGGGTAGGTTCAATTCATAACCCTTTAGTATAAGGTATTAGTTAAAATAGCCTAGTATTACTTTAGTAACCCTTCCCTTATTCATTTAGCACAATGCTTAGGTTAGGATGCCAACCCCACAAATTAGAATAAGAGGCTTAGGTTAGAACAAGAATTCAAATAAGTAAACATAGCTAGAACATAGGTGTTCTTACCTAGCTTAGGCTACTGTTAGGATAATCCTAAGGTTTTTAGGACTCCAAAATCCTCCTCAGAGAATTGAATTTTTCTTAAGTCCTTATAGTCCTGCCAAGATCAATCACCAAAGATGGAGCATAACATAAAGTTAAACAAAAACATGTTTAATTAAGACCAAAGAATTAGTATCATACGAAATTCAGTCTTCTATGTCCCTTAAACTACTAAATGTCAATTTACCATTCATTCTATGAAGAGGATTTGAAACATTCCTTGGATCACTGAAATTGATCCAAGGATGAGTCAGAAGAAGAAATAAGTCTGCAACTCTTAAAGCCAGATTGCAACTCATCTTTCCAAAGTGAAAATGAATTCTTGATAACCATATAATTTTAGTCTAATGATTTTTAAGAACAAAAAAGATTTATCCTTATCAAGCATGATCTTCAACAGTCAAAAGAACACATCTTTATCTAGAAAATCACATGTCAACACTTGAATGCAAAAGAGGAATATATTAGCTATCGAGGATGTTACAGCATTGCTCCTGCATAACCTTATAGAGAAGGAAATTCTCACCTCATGCCATTCCAAGAGATTATCCTGATGTGTTTCCCACCAGCACGCAGCAGTTCCGAGTAGGACGTAACTTAACATCCTTCTTCATTCATTTTCCTCCTTCCATTGAGCTTCCATCTACAAAAATACCTCAGGGAGGTATCCTTCTAAGTACTTAGGTAGCTCCTTTCCTCCTAGGCATTGAACCATACGTGTCTTTGTTACCTTTGTCACCAATCCTCTAAAATGTCATCTGATTAACTCATAGGTTCCATACACCCAATTATCACACGCTATACTTGTGGCATCACTTAGGGACAGAGCATCCTCAAACTAAATAACTCCTTCTGTGGGATGAATTATCTCTAGATCCCTGATTGAGCACACATATATTCTATCCAAGACCTCTTCTCCCAAAGGTTCAGTATAGGGTGTTGATTTCCCATCTTCCAGGTGTATGATGACTTGTTCTTCCTCATTTTCAAAGCTTATGTATCCCTTATTAAATCAAATATTTGCATTGTTCTTATAGAACCATGGGCACCCAAGTAGTGCTGGGAAATTTTCTTCCTTAGCGAGCACCAAGACTTTAAAGTCCCCAGTAAACTTAGCTCCTTGAATGGTGATGGCTGCATCCTTTAAGACACCGATGGGCATTGCCTTCATTTTGTCTGCCATATACAACACATTTGAAGATGGATGTAATGTAGTCCTTCCCATCTAATGTCATGCATCCAAGGTGAGAAAATTTCCTCTGTGTTTGTGTCAATGAGGATATTACTAAGGAGACATCCATCCATGACTGCATTTAAGGTGATCTCCCTATCATAGTCAAGGCTATGAGGGGGATGGTTTGCATGTAAGGCTTGCCTCTCGCACTCTTCCCTGGCATAGGGTACCTTCTCTCTTAACCATGCTACTAGTAAGGGAATAATATTCACTTGCAAGGAATAATCATGGTTAAACCCATTCAAGTTCTGAAAACTCGCCAGTTGTATTTAAGAAATCAAGAAATAAGTTAATGTAAGGTCCAGTGGGACCAGTTTAGCGAAGAGAGTGCAACTTGGGAAAATCTAGAGGATATGAAAACTACTTTTCCATATCTATTTGAGCAGAATTGAATATGTTGAATGATAAAAAAAATTATGATTTTATTGTTTTATGACATTAAGTAAGACAATTTTGGGTAGATATTTATTTGATTTGAATAAAAAGTTATTTAATGCTGATTTCTGGAACTATAAGGTTTTGAAATATTTGACTTAGGATTAGAGAAGTGAACGAATTGACTGTCCTTGATGTAAATTATTAAAAGAGATAATCATCAGGACGATGATTCTTTTAGGATGGAAGCATGTAACACCCTTGACAGTTGTTATTTTCCTCCTTTCACATTTCAAGTGTTGACATGTGATTTTCCTTATAAGGATATGTTCTTCTGATTATTGGAAATCATGCTTGATATGGATAAGTCTTTTCTTCTCTTAAGATCCTTTGACTGAATTGGAATGGCTTTCCTGAATCCATTTATTTTTCACTCCTTGTACGTGATTTTCAATATAGTTTAAAAAAAATTTGTAAACTTACCTATTTATCTGACTCATCCTTGGATCAATTTCAGTGATCCAAGGAATGTTTTAAATCTGCACTGTTGAACGAATGGTAAATTGACATTCCATGGATTAAGATACACATTGGACTGAACTTTGTAGTTACAAGTTCTTTGATTTTTTTTGTGAACGTGTTTCCATTCAGTGCTTTGTTTTGATTGGGTCTTTGGAGATCGACCATGGAAGGTCATTGCTGATGAAAATGGAAATGCAGCCTGTTCATGGCATAGGAGAGATCTAGGATCCTATATAGGACTAACCTACGGGATCCTAAGCTAGGTAATTTCTACCTAAGCTATGTCACTTGATAGAATTATGATTTCTAAACCTATTATGATTATGATTTGCAACCTAACCTAAGCTCGGATATGGAATTGGAAAGGTTACTAGGTATTTCTAACCTAAGCTTGTGCACTAAAGGAATTTTGTAATCTAACCTAATGCCTAAAACTATTGTGTTTTGAATTAATTTTCCTATGTGGAAATTATCTAAACCTATTTGCTAAGGCCTATGGTGGGGGTTAGTTGTTAGTGTTATATCCTAAGGTATAAATTTTAATCTACCTAAGATCTAACCTAAGCAATCTAATCTATCCTAAACTAATGGATATGAATGGGGACTTAAGTGGTCGCATGCACTTGGGTGATGGTTCCTAAGGCATTTATGTTATTGATAAGGTTGGTAAATGCATACGGACTGCCAGTTTTGGTAGGGGCTAGATGACTTGGTGGAGGCTTAGGTGGAAGTGTCACTAAAATGGAAATGCATGTTATTTTTGACTTGGCATTCACCAGACTTGGAAGGCGGTGGCAAGGAAGATTAGGCGGGAGATTTGGAATTAATGGAATTTATTACTTTCGGTTTTTGTGCTCAAACCGTCTTGGTAGGCATGCAAGATGGATTTTTCTTGGGTTGTTTCACTTTGCATGTTTCCCAATTTTTACTCTGCATGCTCTCTGGTTTTTCAAACCAGCAGATTGAACTGCACTTCATGGCTATTTTTGAAGTTTCGAATCTATTTTCATTTCGTGGAATGTATAAGAGGAATTGTGGAAGAGGTATTTGGTTGTTTGATCTTTCATGGAGAAGAGGAGAAGTAGTGAGCTCGGCTGGAGGTCTTCTTCGATTTGATAGAGACACTATCAGGCATGATAGGCTCTAACTGTTAAAATCTCTTGCTTTCCTCTAAGTGTTTTCATTAAAACAACTCTGCTCTATTGAGTTTTGTACATTACATGCTCTATCTGGTTAATGGGTTGTTGGGTTTGGTAAATCTTGCATTCTTGTTTCGAATCCATGGTATATGTGATTCTGTTGGAAACTTATGTTGTATTGTTTTAGCACAAGAACTATGCATGCAAGAAATGAAGTTGGTAACTCTTGCTTGGCATTTTCGGTTTTTGGTAATTGATTTGTTTGGTTTCCGATGACTTTCATTGCCAATAAATTACTAGCTGATTTTTATGGAAACTCTGAGTTCCACCTGTGTTTGTTGAGATTAGTGTCTTATGTGTTTTGTGATCTCGATCTGGTAAAGAACTCATGTTTTTATGGAAGCTTGTATGTAAGCTTGAGTTTTCTGTTGGAAACTTGTTTTGGTAGGTGAGAACTATTGTTGGAGGCTCTTGGTTCTATGGTGCTTTTGTTTTATTTCATAGATAAATGGGACTGTGGATAAATCTGTATATGGCTTGGTTCTTGTATTTTATCTTGTGAAAACTTAGACTGTTGTTGAAACCCTTTCTAACTTGGAACATGTGTTTTATTATCTTGGATAAATTTGACTGTTGATTGAAGTCTACATATGGCACGGTGCTTTTGATTTATTGTTCTTATGACCATATAAACTGTTAATGAAGGTTCATTATGAACACGACTTTCATATTTTGTTGTGTTTAGTCTGAGCTCTGTTAAGGATCTTACAAACCGTTTGAGTTGGGAAACAGGGTTTGATAAGATGTTAACTAGAAAATGGAAGCTCTATTCTTATTTTTAAATGTTTAAAGTAATTTCATTATATTCTATCTAGCATTACGATGCTGGTGTATATATGAACTCATGTGAGATTTGTGATGCAAAGTTATACAATGAAATTGTTACTTATTGTTGGAAATGGTAACCTGAATGAGATGTGGTTTGTTCTTATTCTTTTTGTGTTTTTTTGTTTAAAAATAAACTAAAAAGGGAACAAGTTGTTGCCCGAACTTGTTTATAATCTCTTGAATGATCTTGATCCTTGAAGGAGCTTATGATTTCATTGTGCTCAGATTTTATATTGAGTCTTGGACTGGTTGTATTTCAAATATGTTCATTTTGATCTTGTCATTTAAATTGAGTTTATTACTTGATTGAATGGTTTTAAAATTCAGAACTCTTTTAGGAAACAAACCACATGCGCAAGGAGAAAACTGGAAGCATGGTTTAGAGGTTGTTGGGTAAACTCTTTGAGATCTTGACTGGAATTATCTTGTTGGTTTATCATTCTTATTGGAATCCCAATTTGTTACCTCTTATAGTAATATGTTGAAAATATAAATAATATTGTTTTGACTTGAACTCTTGGGAAAATTTGAGTGTTAGTACCTACTCAGATTTCACACTTCTTGTTAGGTCCAATAAAGAATGTTAAGTCTTAAAAGATTAGTTGTGATTCTTTTGTGTTGTGGGCTGTGTATGAACTTCATTGTTTAATGTTCCGAGTTTAAAAAGTGGAATTAATGCTTATAATGGGAACTTCACTTTTGAAAGGTTCTAAGAAATAAAAAATCATTAGTTTTCTTATTACCTTGAGGTGTTCTTGTTTCTCCTTTTGGGAACTCTTATATGAACTTAAAATGTATGTATAGGAAAGAGGATTTGTTAATTAAGTTGAAAGAAATGATTAAAGGTTAGGATCATTTCTGTTAAGCTCCTTTTCTAATGCAGTTGGGTTAAGTTCATTGGTTTGGAACCTTCTGTTAATTATTCTTATGGGAAAAAGAGAATCATTACTTAATTAGTCTTCTTATACTTGTCATTTGACTGAAATGAAGTAGAAAGAGATTGATGATTGGTTGGTAAAAAGGAAATGCAAACTTGTTGTTTGACTGTTGATCCATCATTCCTTCTTGGATTTCTTTTATGTGAATCTGTTCTGATGAATACCTTAAAATGTTGAATTTTAAAGTAGATGTCCTTTAAAGGAAACAGTTTAAGTCATGATATGCACCTGTTTCTACTTTGCGGATGTTATGTACTTTGGCATAATGGAAATGGTTTCTCTTCTTCTTTACTTGAAAGTTAGATGAAACATCCTAGTGAGAATATGCTGTAAACACTTCTTGTATCTTATAGTAAAGATAAGTGTTGTATTCTATTTTGGTAGAATTGGAAACAATGAGATGTTATGTTCTGTTGTTTGGTAAAGATAATTGATAGGATCAATTATACTTTAATTTGTAAGACATATATTATAGATTATATTTTGTTCTTCTTTTAGAAGTGAATTCAGATTCATTAATGCTCTTCTTTTTTATTGTTATTACTTATGCTTAGTGTATGAAATACTAATTGTTCATTAAAGCAGGGTTGTTTTTATTGGAACAATTAGTGGAATGCACTTCGTTTTAAGGCTTAGTGCTTATCATGCTCAGTTCATTGAACTGACCCGTGCTAGCAATTTTTGCAGATGGACTTCGTAAGTGATAAAAGAAGGCAAAAACTTATATGATGCATTGGCTGATTTAAGTCTGATTCTTGTGAAGAATTCTGATTTGTTCTTGAGTTGTACTGAAAAAGAAAAGTTATATTCTTTTTGAATGAAAGTTGTTGTCATGCAGTATGCCTAAAATGCATAAGCTTGTAAATGTATAACTTTTGAAAATGAATTGAAAGATGAGAATTTACTTGCATTGGTTGTGTAAATTATCTTGTACTTTTGTAAAAGAAATGGAATCTTATCTTGTTGATATTCTTCATATTATTTATATGATTAAATGAGTATTCTTGGATAAGTAGGATAAAGGGAATTAGAGTAATTTCCCTAAATGTGATGCAGCTAGATAAGTTGCAAAATTTAATATTCTTATATAAACAATTCAATATAGTAAAATGATGTGTAATGAACATACAATGAAAACTATAGAATTTGTAAAGGACATAAAGGGTGTGTTAAACCCTAGAACTTAACCATGAAGAGGAAGACTCTTCCTCTCTCATGAAAATGTAAACAAAAAGGGAGATATGATTTCTAATCATTAGAATTAATTTAATAAAGTCTATTAAGTTACAACCTAGGTGGTTATTACACTTCCTTGAATGGTTAAGTCACATTAAATGGAACTTATGAGGTTGCTGCCCTATTTTCTTGGGTAACTACTTGTTAAGCCAAAATTAATGAACATTGAAAGCAATCTTAAGTTAAGGAAGTTCTTCAAGGATTAATGGAACCTGATTTGGAAAAGAACTTAGGGAGAGTTGGATTAGGGTTTGGGCAAGGTTGCTGAAATCTACTTTTAATTATCCAAATTAATTAAATATTAATAATCTCCTAGGGGTATGTACATCTCGACGAGGCTGTTCTATAGGATGCTGGCACATGCCAACTGTAGGGTTGTACCTTTGAGAAGATTAGGATCTTCTCGAGGATACAGCGATGCAGTTGACATGTGGCAACACCCTTCTGCATTGATCATCTAGATCTACACACTTTTGGACTTGAACTTAGTTTTTCTCTAGGAATGGGTAGTAGCATAGTTAGGATATGAAGTATCCCTCGAGGACTCAGGGGACCTTGGCACATAGGGTTGACCTAGGTTGACCCAGTATGCCAATATACCCTAAGTCTTTGTGAGCCTCTTCCTATCATAACCTATGTTGTTAACCTGAACTAGGGTTAAACCTTGGGCAAGTGGACTGAAAAAATTCAGTAAAGGACATTCTAGATAAAAATAGAGTGGGGGTGAAGGACGTATTCTAGATTGATGAGTATGCCATTAAGGAATAAGTAATACGAACAGTATGTTAGAAATCTTTGGCCAAAGTATCGCAAGCTGCTGATTGCATTGTCCTATGTCGCCTAGTCTAAGGATCATGATGCAGATGAATATTGGTAACAAATATTTAGTTAGGTTCCTTAGACAGATCACTCAATACCCAGAATAGGGTAAGAGAACCAAGTATACGTAGTATACAGAAAAGTATTCAATACTTAATGTAAAAACATGAATAGATCAGTAGTTCACCGAGTCATGAAATGAATAGATCGGTAGCTCACTGAGTCATTACAACTGCATATAGTTATCTGTTATAAGAATGGTTGTATGGAATGTGTGTTCTAAATTACGTATTTAGAACAGAGAACATTACTCTTAAAAAAATCCCTTGTTTCTAAAGTCTTAAAATGGGAATGTTACACATGGTACCTTCTCTCTCAACCATGCTCCTAGCAAGGGAATAATATTCACTTGTCATAGCATTTTACACACTTCCTTGACCTCATCCAGGTCATCCTTTGGCGTCTCGATATTCCTTCTTTGCTCCTGCCTCCTGGAATGCTCCTTTAAACATTGGATTTCTCCTTGTAAACTCTGAATGACATCCATGGTTTCTTGATATACCTCCTTTTGATGCACTGGGTCTGGGTATTTCCCATGTACATCTTCTTCCCTTGAAACCAAGTTCTTCTGCCTTGGTATTTCCTTTACACATGAGGCCTCTACTCTTGTTGTTACCATAATAGGTTCCAAGTGTACATCATGTGTCACCCATGGCATCCATTGTGTGTCCACCTTCTTAATGCTTACCATTATAGCACCCTTGTCTTTCAGGTGCTTCTGATTCATGTGCTCAAACAACTGAGGGAACTCCTCATACTTGTGCTTCTTCCCGCACCATGAGCACTGCAACAAGTCTGGGCACTTGCACTTGTAATGCTCTGTAGACCCATAATTAAAACAGTTTCCATGTGGGAATTCACTTCTTCCTCCTCCGTGGTTACCATGACCATGGAATCCTTTGTGAAATCCCCTTCTGTGCATGCCTCCATCTGCGCGCTCCTCATAATGGAGGTTGTCATTCTTAGAACTACTGGCAATGCTAGTTTGGAACACACCAAGATTAATGGCCTCATGGATCTCATCAATAAGCCTAAAATCCTTAGTGTCATGGGTTACAGAGGTGTAGATCTTATAGTAGCAAGAAACATTCTTCCAAATTGTGCATTGTAACAAGGGACATCTCCTTGCGTAATGGTCCTCATGAAAAATTTCACATTCTACTGCTACAATGTGTACTATCTTCCAGGGGAAACTATCCTTGACATGCCCTTCAACTTCACAATTTCTACACCACATACCACTGCAAGTCTCATGAGATGAGTTTGTAGAAAACTTCTCTAGTTGGTTATCCATAGCAGCGATTTGAGCCTCCAGAAACGAGCTAACACTAGTATCAACAATTCTAACAGATTCAGCGCACAAAGCAGCTTCTAATGCCTCGCACAGGTTTGTTAAAGTTTTATGAGATAAAGATCTTCTAAAAGGTGTTATCAACCCCCCAACAAACCATTGAGCATGCTGTGAAGGGTGAATGCCATATGATAATTTTGACAGAAGGGTTTTGAACCGTGCATCATACTCCTACACACTCTCTGCCATTCCTTATTGAATCTCCTTCAGGTCGTTGATGCTCTTCTGTTCAAACTTAGGGAGGTGGAATTCTGCTAAGAAGGCATTCTTTAAATTAATATAATCCAACACCATTTGACGAGGGTCATATTTCCTATACCAAATATGTGTGTACCCTTGCAATGTCATTACAAACTAGCTTGCTTTCCGCTCTAGGATAGTGATCCCTTTCATGCACCATAGTAGCTCACACTTGTGAACATGTTCTGCAGCATCGTCAATACCTTTGTAATCTAGAAAATGTAAAGACATCTCAAAGAAGACTTGAGGAGGAGGTTGGGGCCCTTGTCCTCCTGAGCTAGAGCCTTGGTTTCCTCCAATGTTTCCTCCGCCGCCAGATCCACTAGTACCTATGCCTCCTAACCCACCAGACCCACTAGATCCACTAGATCCTATTCCTCCTGAGCCACCATATCCACCAGGTCCTGTATGCGTCATGCCAAGGGTCCCCGAAGTTCCACTAAACTATGCATCGACAGTCTGTGATAATTCCCCACTACCAATAGTGTACCCCGCGCCACTCCTAGATGCAAGACTAAAGGCTTGTGTACTTTCTCCTTGTCCAAAAATTCCTTTGAATACTAGAATAGTATGCGTAGCCATAGAAGTGGGAAATAATAAATTGTATCTCCTGGCGTAGATCTATCACTTCCACTGATACCAACTGGGTCAGCGATACACCTTCCTTGATCTACAAAACCAAGCACCAGGGTTTGGTCACTAAGTGGGTTCAGATGCATGCCAATGACTCTTCCCTCTCCACATGACGAACTCTCATCAGAAGCTTAAGGGGTCTCTTTTATGCCCTTTCCAATATGGAGTAGCACAAACTACTCAGGTTCCACATCCTCTGCATGGACCTCAAATCCTTCCTGTAATGTCTTCCTCCATATATCTATCACACCTGCAACCTCACATTTTCTATCCAATCTCCCTTTCACATGCTTCACTATACTTGAGTCATCTCTCCTCCCTTTCTTTCTCTATCATAATATCTGCCATCTTCCTCCACCCTAGCTTCCTTGCCTAGTGCTCAGAATGGTTTAGCCAACCATTGGACATGCCTCTAAACTCAAGGTAATAATCAAGATCTTCACTGCCAAAGGGATAACATGTAGAAATGATCCTATGGGCTCCCACAAAAACTCAAAATCAACAACTTCTAGACAATAATATGTAGAAATAGCATACTCCAGAGTGTAGCTAGCTACTACTCCTTTCCACCAATTATCCACAGCACGATTCCATGTCATATCTACATCTTGCAGCCTCTAGTACTCTTCTTGGTTCCACCCATGTGATCTATAATACCAACTTTATCTAGATGCATATGTCGAGAGCCATTCATACAGTTCTACTGGGAAGAAACAAAAGAAAGTTTCAAACAAATCATAGTAGAGGTTCTCTTTTACCCATCTACATGCATCAAACTTAGGTCCAGTGCTGAATCTTTGAGTAAATTCCTCCTCCATGCTCTTGAACCATGATTCAAAACTTTCCAAAGTTAAATGATTTTTCATCACTTATCACACAAATCATGATGTATGCCATTTACCACTACAACTTCAAAAAGAGTTCCCGACAACAAAACCAAGATGTAGTCATTTTTACACCCACCAAATAACAAGGGAATCCCATGTACATCATCCTATCACTCAGCAAGCATTGGGTGCTCACCTGAGGCACATGCGGGCACAGAGTCTCTCTTTTATGTGAGTTGAGTGGGAAAAAATCATCAATGATCCAAAATTTAAAGGAAGTGAGTGGAAATAAGACATGCAAGCATCATAGAGCTCAAAAATACCCTAGATCAGTGCAGTCATTCTAGACAAAAATGTACTTAGTAGATTAAGAACTAAATCAAAACAGAAAGGGAAATGTGCAAGGACTCAGAATCATTCCATAAACATGCATAAAACATAACCATGAAGTTATGTAAATGCACTAGAATCATTACTGATCATATTCACATAAACTGGTAACCTCATTACATTCATTAGATTCATTACAGAGCATCGCAGAAAGGCAGACCAAAGGCATGCATCATAACTGGATCCGTAACATTTAGCTCTCAAAAATAAATTTAAACCCCAAGCCCTTGATACATCCTTCTACTATATTTCATCTACCCAACCCAATATGACTCCTTGCGGCATTTCTTCAAAGTCCCATTCTCTATTTCTCTCTCTATCTTTGATCCTCTCTTGATTCCTTTTTCTCTTCTGTGGGTGCTTGTATATATAGGCATCTAGAAATGCCAACTTATCCTTCTATGGCCTTAGATCCATCACCAAGTGTTTGAATGTTGTCCTCCATGGGAGCATGCTCCTCCAGGTCTAAGCTCTCCACTTTTTTCCATGATGTCTTCTAAAAACTTCCATCGCAGGGAATATTCCTTCCTTGTCCAACCTATCACTAGGTTGGCACCTTATCCACTTTGTATGTTCAGTCAGGTCATGCTTTTCTCGTGTCCTTCCTAATATGCCAAATATGGCTAATTCCAAAGACCTTGTCTTCCAGCACGCAACACGGCCCTTCTAAAACTCTCCTAGAACCTTGCCTTGTGCACCTTCTCCTTATGCTCCCATCTTCAACCTAGGCCTTGAGCACCCATGCATATTTGTGTAATTAGCCAATATTTTAGGGGCCTAATAGTTCCCTATCTCACAAACATATTTTACAGGGATTTCTTCTAAGCCAATGTCATCTTCTCTTACAATAGTGCCTTTTTCACACCTGGTAGACCACTTGGATTACATTGATAATTCCATGCTTTAGGGACATCTTCAACTACCCTTTTCAACCCAAATTCAAATGTCACCTACAGATACCACCACGATCTATCCAAATGTTTTCAAGAAACCCAATCACCCATGACCATGCATGTTGAAACTGCCTCTTCTTCATCACCCTCACCTACACCCAAAACTTTACCAACAACTAAACTTATTCTTATGCCTAAGAACCTACCTACACCTATACCTCCCCCCACATCTAGACCCATTGCCATATTGGGTGTCATGCTGACATCAAGTCTAGTTTATTCTCCTATCAAATTAGATTTAGCCACATCTTCCCAACCCCATGCAAAAACCATTCCTCCACCTAAAAGTAAAACCCAACCTTCTAGGCCGCATACACCAGTTTTACCCACTACGCATTTTTCACCTTCGCCCCTTCCATCAATCCTAGGGCCTCACATGTCGACCTTGGCTAGGAAACTGCCTATCTAAGGAAAATCAAAAGCGTAGAAACTCACCTCTTCATCACAATCCTTTATTACACCTAACCTACCAACACATTGTACACCTTCACCATCACCTGCATCTTTCTTACCACCTATACCCCCACCACTTACAGTAACAACATCACTACCTATGAGATTTCCTTCTCTTCAACCCATACCTTCCACCTTACCTCTACCAGCAACCTTCACCACACCTACTTTATTACCTTGGCTAACTTGTCATATTTTTCCATCTGCATTCCCTTCTATATCATGTATGCCTCCTTCACCTTTACATAGAAGGGTGAAAGTTAAACTGAAAAACCCACTACCCTCTAAAGAGGTAGTTAAGCCTATAACACCTTCCATCACTAGTTCATCTAGTACACCTTTACCTAATAAGGTTCATCCCAAGCCTAAAATAGTACCACCTACTAAACTGGTGGTCAAACCTATCCCAACTCCAGGTCCACCTAATGTAGTACGTCATGCATCACAATCAAATACACTTCAATCCAAATCCACACTCACCTCAGATTGTAATCCATTGGCAGGGTCTTACGCCAACATTCTAGCTACCCTTTTAGAGACCTTTGTCATCACATTTCTGCCACTTAGACCTTATGACCCACTCAAACCCAAACCAAAAGGGTTTGACGATACTAAAATTTCCACCTACCATCATGTGTCAGGACATGATGTAGAAAATTGTAAGGCTCTAAAAACCATTCTTCTCTAACTTTGTCCTCCTGAACAAAACTTTGATGACGATGATCTTCTAGACAAGGACCTAATTGCACCTCCACCTATCACTACACATCCTTACCCACTACCTATTCAGTGACCTACATCACCACCTACACACCCCTTTTATCCACCTCCAAAATTTGAGATCAATATGGTTAATATAAGAGAGCTATCCAAAACCCCACAAAAATACCGATGTGCCCTACTCATTTCACAAGGTTCTTACCTCATACTAGGTTTTTGTCCATCATGTCATTATACTTTTCTTGAAACACCTTCTCCATCCACATATCTTCCTTAGATTAACATGATCCAAGTTTCCACTCATGCCCAGAAAGACAAAGGAAAGGAGAAAGCAACTGTCCCATCCGCTAATCTTGTACCCAATATATCATCCACACCCACACTGAAAAATCACCATTCAAGGAACCACATATCCTATTTCTGATGGGATTTCCCATCATAAAATAATAAAAAAATTACACCAATCCCCTCTAAAAATTTCTTTATACGAACTCATCCAAACCTCTGAATCCCATTAACAGGCCCTCATACAGGTTCCGCAATCCATCAAGGTTTTACCTAATGACCTGATGCATGTGGCCTCCATTATCACCCCTCACCATGTGGCTTCTCTCACCAATTCATCCCCTTCCTCTACACCTGCCACTACTCACCAAGTAGCCACCCTCAGTTTCTCTGATGACGAGATTATACCTCTCCAATCAGATGATCCTAATCCCGCCCTTTTCATTTTTGTTTATATTGATAATATACGCTTCAATGCATTATGATTGATGGCAGTGTCATAATTAACATCATCTCCTCCCATTCATAAAACCAAATACCTATCCCCACCAATTGTGTGAATAATAACTTAGTTATGTTACGTTCATTTAATGATTTCATCACTTCCACTCTCAGAACCATCATTCTCCACATTCGTGTGGGCCCCTGTATTAGTCCAAAATTGTTCTATGTCTTAGAGGGAGAATTCCAGTACAACATGTTTCTTGGCCGACCTTGGATCTAGGTCATGGGTTGTGTTTCTTCAACCTTACATCACTGTGTAAAATTTGAACATGAAGGACATAACTATACCATTCCAGCTGACCCTTCACCATTCAAAACCTGTAACATGTTGTACTAACCTAATGATGTCCTTGTACCAGTTAAGGCATCTACCACCATTACCACTTCTCCTTCACCCACAGACCCATCCACCTATGTTTTTGCTACCTTTCATGTACCTACCTCCTCTATTCCTAATGCCACCCTAGCCTCTATATCTGACCCATCTACTTCTCAACCACCCAGTGCTTCTTCTTCCTAATCACCTAGTGATTCATCTATTCCCACTACCCATATACCAACTACCTATCCCTTAGAAGGTGATTTTCAATGTCTCACTCTGGGAGAGTGAGAGATATATAACATTGACACATTCCTTACTCCTCAAGATTATGGTAACCTTCTCCAACATCCTTTCTATGATCACAACATATGCGAGGTTTTCCATTATGGTCCTCCCTGCCTTCATACCAACTTAACATATGGGGGACTTGATACTTCTACCTACTCACCCATGCCACCTTCCCAAATGTGACCATTTTATTCTGACCTTCAATCCCTCACCAACCGCTGCTTCACTCACAATTTCCACCATCATTGTGTATGGAAGGGATTTGGCTTTGTCTTCTATGAATAGGTTTTTCATATTGTCATCTTGTGTACCACACATAAACACAGTGACCGTAGTGGTATTGGATTTTCTGAACCATCTTCCAAGAAATCCCATGTCAAACTCATTGAGGATGAAAAACCTTCTTCACCCCATTTACCAACTTCACCACCTTCACCCACAGAGTCTATGGATCCAGAATCCATTCCTCCTAAAAAAAATTCATGAACACCATTTCCCTAGGACCTCTGACTTATCAACATGATGGTGAGGCTCCCTCTTCTCTTCCCTTCCTATATCCTGACATGATCGATGATGATACACCTTCTATTAAATTTTTTCAATGTCAGGATGATGATTCTATTCTCACCTACCTTGGTGCAGAGGATTCTTATATTCATTGGTCGTTGCCTTCTGAGACACAAACCATGTTAAATGAATTGACCATCAAAATCAATATTAACACTCAGGATGACCCAAAAATTCTAAAGATAGGCCAATCTTTAGATGTTGTTAGATAGGAGGCTTTTACCTCATTCCTCTAGGATCATAGCAATGATTTTACTTGGTCCTATGCTAATATGCCTAGTATTGACCCAAACATTGTGGTCCACAATATCGTAACTATTCCTAAAGCCAAACCTGTAAAATAGAAGCTGTGGAAAATGCATCCTCGCATTGCCCTTCTTGTCAAAGAAGAACTTCAACACCTTCTCTCGGTTTCCTTCATCCTACCCATTGATTATCCCCAATGGATCTCTAACATTGTTCCTATCACAAAAGCAATAGGATGACTCTACATATGCATAGATTTTCATGACCTTAACTTAGCTTTCCCTAAAGATGACTTTCCTCTACCTAGTATAGACCAATTAGTTGATCTTACCACTAGCCATGAGATGCTATCACTCATGGATGGTTTCTCGGGTTATAACCAAATATTACTTGCCCCAGAAGATCAACACAAAACCACCTTCATCACTCCTTGGGGACCTTCTGCTATCGAGTCATGCCCTTTGGCCTTAAAAATGTTGGTGCTACATATCAGTGGGATATGACTTATATCTTTCATGACATCATGCATCACATATTGGAAGATTATGTAGATGACCTTCTTACCAAATCCAAACATTGAGTTGAACACCTTACAGTCCTTAAGGTCATCTTTGACTGTATCATCAAGTATTGTGTTCACCTTCAACCTAAGAAGTGTGTCTTCACTATTCTCTCAAGAAAACTCATTGGTTTTATCATTTCTTTGCATGGCATAGAAGTGACCCCACTAAAATCAAGGCTATTCTCAAAATGCCTCCACCTACTAACCTTCGCCAACTTGTGTAGTTTGCAAGGAAAGTTGCAATCTATTCATCATTTTATTTCACATCTTTCTGACCGTTGCCACCCATTTCATCATCTCCTAAAAAAGGATGTCTCCTTCAAATGGGATGATGAATGCCACAAAGCCTTTGAAGCCTTAAAATAGTACCTCCTCCAACCACCTATGCTCATTCCCCCTAAGGATGACCAACCATTTTACCTTTACATTTCTGCTACTGATCATTCCTTGGGTGCCATGCTTGCTCATTGTGATGAGAAACATAGGGAGAAAGCATTTTATTACATAAGTCATATGCTTTTAGACTATGAAACTAGATACACCCACGCCGAAAAACTCTTCTTAGCCTTAGTTTTTTTCACCACTAAACTTTTTCGTTACCTACTTAACCACAAAAACCTTTGTTGTCACCAATATGGACCCCTTACATTACATGTATGTCAAACCCTGCCAACATCAACACATTGCACATTGGCTCATGCTTCTTATAAACTTAGACCTTGAATTCACTCATCAAAAATCTGTCAAAGGAAAAACCATCACTGACCAACTTGCAGACACACCCCTCTCTGATAATCAATCCTCTAACTTTGATTTCCTAGATGAATCCATTGCTACCCTCTCTTTGGATGATACCATTTACCAGATGACCTTATTCTTTGATGGTTCCAAATGTCAGCATGGGGGTGGTGCCAAAGTTATCCTCATTCCTCTTGATGGTGAGCCTATGTCATTATCTTTCAAACTAGATTTTGATTGTACTAACAATATCACCGAATATGAAGCACTCGTATTAGGCCTTCAAAATGCCATCCCCTTAGACCTTAAAACAATTAATATCTTTGGAAATTCTCAACTGGTTGTAAATCAAGTCAATGGTATATACCAATGTTGTAATGAAATACTTCAAAAGTATAAGCATCATGTAGACATACTTTTGACTACCTTTGACCATTATGAACTTCAAACCACCCTGCGTTCCACTAATAAATTTACAGACACCATGGCATGTCTTGCTTCTCAAATACCCATGCTTCTCCCTCTGAATCAAAAATCTTTGTCATAGGACAAAGGCTGAAATCACCTTCCTATCTATTTCGAGATTTCAACCTTGTCGGAACCATTCAACCTGAACCCATGTGACCTTTGGTATAAGCAGTTTTTTGACTACCTTTCCCTTTCAATTCTACCTCCAGACCTTACTCGCAATGGACAATGAGCCTTTCTCAAAAGTGTCTCTCACTATGTCATCATGGGTGGTCTTATTTATAAACGTGGCTTTGATGGTATCCTCTTACGATGCCTTACAAGTTTTGAAATTCCCTACACCATCAAGGAAGTTCACGATGGAATTTTTGGAGGTCACTTCAGTGGTTTAGCTATCACTAAATGCATTCTCCACCTAGGATATTACTGGCCAACCTTAAACCACGATTGTGTGATTATGTCAAATGTTGTGTGAAGTGCCAATAACATGCTAATATTCATCACATGCCTAGTCATGCCTTACAGGTCACACGAGACCTTTGGCCTTTCTCTCAATGGGGTTTTGATCTTGTCGAAGAGATCAATCCTCATTCTTCCCAACATCATCAATGGATTATTACTGCTACTGAATACTACACTAAATGGGTAGAAGCCATACCTCTTATTTCTACAAAATCCAAGAAAATATGTGAATTCATCAACCATCACATCATTTGTCGCTTTGGTGTTCCTCATCATCTCATCACTGATAATGGAAAAATGTTCAAAAACAAAACCCTACAGAAAATTTGTGATGCCTTTGGCATTCAACTCAGTTTTTCTTCACCTTACTACCCTCAAACAAATGGCCAAGTATGAATCAACCAAAAAAACCTTAAACAAAATTCTTATGAAAGTTGTGGATGGTACTGGAAAGGATTGGCATGCACATTCCTTTTTCCTTATGGGCTTATCGCACTAGTATTCATACTTCAACTGCTCTGCCACACCTTTCTCTCTGGTCTATGGTACAGAGGTTGTTCTACCTCTTGAATTCTAGATTTTGTCTCTTTGTATCTCACTTAAAGAGATGCTCAATAATGATGACTTTCACCAAGACTGTTTGACACAACTCGAGTTATTAGACGAACGTCATCTCAATGCTCTTGACCATCTCCAAATCTACCAAAAACGTATCAAACGTGCCTAAGATAAATGTGTCCATGAATGAACTTTCCAAGTCAAGGACCTCATCCTGAAGGAAAATCAACATGTAACAAAAGAGGAAAAAAGTAAACGGGGAAAATTTTCTCCTAATTGGCTTGGACCTTATATCGTTACTCATACCTATGGATCAGGTGCTTATCATTTGTCTTCACTCGAAGGTAAACCCAAACCTGAGCCCCTCAATGCCTTACATCTTCAACCATTCTACTGTTGAATTAAGTCCTATATCACCTCTTGTCTATTTAATGCTCATCCCTTGAGCACCATTCACCTTCCATTTTACCTATTTTAAGGATCAACAACTAAACAAGAATCATGTGATTACCCATTACCTTTCAACCTTGTCTTCAATATGAGTATCATGACTCTACTCATGGCATGATTCTCATGGATAATTTTTCCTCTTTTTCAAGATGAAATCCCATGGTTGTTCATCACTTACACCCTCTCTTTCATAGTTAGCCTCTGTATGTTATAGTTTTGTCTTTGAAACAAGAGCCTTTCTTTATAGTCTTTTCCATGACTTAAAAGTCCAAAATAAAAAAAAAAATCCAAAGTAAAATGGGATTCAACTCCTTGAGTCAAAACTTCCATAAAAAAATATGAATCCCTAAAAAAGGACATCTACGTACTTTCTATCTCGCTGCTATAAATAGACTGCTCCCTCGAAGGAAAACTATACCAAGCTAGCCATATTGTACATAGTCTATCATCATAAGAAGACTATTCTTAGCAAAACAATAAAATAAAAATATTTTGAAGCTTCCCACATTGATCAGCTTCACAAAGACCTCAAGGATAAAATATACTCATCCCACATAGAACTTCCCACATTGATCAGTCTATCAAAACAAAAACAAAAGAAAAAGAAAAGAGAAAAATACTAAATTTTTAGTCATGGACTTGCCTATTGTGATCTTAGGTCTCTTGCCAAGTAGGCATGCTATCTCACACTAGTTTACGCTAAAACCAACCAATTTCACCTTATCACCTTTTTACCCTAATTTCCCACCCACTCAAGGGAGATTACAAATGTGACATTTCATGATCATGTGACTTTCTTCACCCTTAGAATAGTCAATCATGCAAATGCCTTTAGGGTCTTATGTTCATAAGCCCATCTTTGGTATGGTAGATTTGTTTTGGTTCTTACCAATTAGGCAATCTTTTGGTCACCTCTTACCATTCACCTTCTTCATTACTTGTTGATTATCCTATACAGGACCAAGCCTTCGACACCTCAATTTAACCATACCTAAATGACCTAAAATCAACCATGCCTAATTGACCTAAACTCAACCATGCCTAAATGACCTAAACTCAACCATGCCTAACTGACCTAGACTCAATCATGCCTAAAACCTACCAACCCATCCCTTTACCTCATCATATTCTTCCCTAGCTTATGAGAGAACTACATTGGCCTGAGGCCCCTTTTCGCTGGGGCTATGTAGGTAGCACTCCGAGGGCATGGGGCCCTTGGAGGTTAGCTCATCCACTCTTTACTTGAACCAATCCCCCCCATTTTTCTATTCACATTCTACCTTAGTTAGTTTCCATCTTATATACTATGAAATTAAACAAACATACAAGTATATAAATATGTCTACCTACCTATTTCTTACATCATCATATCATACATTAATCATTTCACATTTCCATAATATCAAATATTTCTGAAATTTACACCATAACATACAAAATTCATCATCATTTATTTTTGCCATGTTACCAATAACTTGGAAATAAAATCAAAATCCAAAAACATGACCTCCACCATGCCTAAATCACATGACTCAAATCATGCCTACATGACCTCGACTCCATCATGCCTAAAACCTAGACTCCATCATGCCTAATGACCTAACTCCATCATGCCTAATGACCTGACTCCATCATACCTAAATCCTAAACTCATGCCTAAAACTCAATCATGCCTACATGACCTCGACTCAGTCTTCCCTAATTCACCTAGTTTCCATCAATACACAATGACAATGGAAATTAAAAAAACATAGATACATCATCCATATAATAAGTATCATCATCTATATAAATGAACAAGTCTGTGTATCAATACATATGTACACATATACAAATAAATACAAGTATCTCAATTTCTCAGATACATCCTCACTATCTTTGGCATGTAGGCCATGATATAAAACTCAAAATCTTGAAACTCTAATGTACAACCTCACTATCATCGTTACACACAGGCCGGTATATATCAAAAATAAATACTTAAATCATATCCAGTGACTAATCATCACCTCACCTGATATCCATACATGTCTCATATGTCTCCTCCTCTCCTCCAGTCTGGTGCCCTGCCAACATCTCTCCACCCTCCATGGGTCTTGACCTAATCTCCGCCTGACCCTCACCTGGGACTAGCCTCTATGAACTCATAGCCTCACCCTGACTCTGTCTATGGGCTCACCAGAACCCTGTGCTCTTAGTGCTATGAGTGTGGGATCTAGTCCTCTCACTCACTTCCTGTGTTGCCCTGTACTTTATATAGGATGGGACATCTATCCCAGTAGTTTCCAGGTGTTCCTGATAGTACCTGTCCTCATTTAGGGCATCCTTGAATCTTTCCATAGGAACCCTCTGTGGTGGTGCCATATGGTCTCACAGTAACCATGAGCTCTTCCCTAGTTAACACTGGCCTCGGTCCATGTCCTTGTGAGCCATGTCCTCCTCCTTGTACCATGGGACCTTGTCCCACTACTACCTGTAGTATGGGACCCTATCCATGAGCCTATGGAGGCACCTGTGCTGTAACCTAGGCCTGTAGGGCCAAAACCTGAGCCTATGTAGTGGCCATCTAGCCATATAACCCTATTACCTATGCTTATAAGTTGGCCACCTATCCTCCATCTCCATCTCTACCCTGCGCGGGAACCTATCCTTGTGCTACCTGGGCTTGTAGGGTCACCACCTAAGCCTATAAAAGGGAAAATTGTGCCTCTGACCCAGTAAGTTGTCCCTGTAAAACTGTAATCTACACTTGAAGGGCAGCCACCTAACCCATGTAAGCTATCTCTCTACACTGTCATGGTAAGAATCCAATTCTGGCTTCCTTGGTCTGTGGTGGTGTTGCTTGTAGTTGTGCTACCCACCACCACCTATATCCATCAGTGACCCAAGCATCATCAACTGTTACCTATCCACTGGCTACTCCTCATGACCTTATTGGCACACTTAGACATGTGAGGTGGAGACATAGGTCCCCTCATTTTCCAAGTCTAGACTTAAAATTTTGAGTTGGTGCCTCTAAAAATATTGAAAACAAAGTATTGTGAAATATGGTTCTTTCCAAGGGCTTGTGGTCTCCTAGAAACTTCTTCATCAGATGGGAAATTTCTTCCCATTTCTGAAAAGGTAAAGAAGTCCTCCTAACTCTTCATATTTTTCAAGTTATGGCCCGACGGACCTGAGATGGTATTATTTGCCCAAGGCGGGCTGGCGGGGCTGTGGGAGTTTTTTAGCACTTAACACCTTTTGGAAAAGGGTGCAGTTGGTGATGGCATGTAGAGAGATAGAAAAAAGAATGCCTAAGGCCTGCCACCAATCAGATGGTGCCATGTAGCCGCGTTGAAAAGTCAAAGCGGGGATGCGGGTCGGCAGAGAATTTTGAAGTTTTAAGATTTTTTGATCAAAAAGAGTTAAAAGTAAAAAAGTGATCCTGTGACCCCATCGCCAAGTAGATAATGCCACGTGTCTGACCGTTGAAAATTCAAAGTGGGTGAGTGGGCCAAAATGTTCCAAAATGCCTTTTCACTGTAAAAGTTATAAAGCGTAAAGTTTCCCCCCCGCGCCCACTCCAATCAATTTCTTCCACGTGGACAACCCAAATTTAAAGTTGTAAAAGCAAATCGAATGGCCCATATTTAAACTGGTGAAATAATGTAATGGCCGTATATTTGAAAATGTTTCTTTGCGAATCAAGAATTCGAAAGGGCGCGAATGATTGGAATGATTTGTAACCATTTCTTGCTTGCTCGAGGAAGTTGTAGGAAGTTGTAACCATCTCTTGCGAGCTATTTCATGGGCTTTCAAAGCCATTGTACGGGGTTGGAATTTTGATATTCTGGAACTGTAATTTTGAATCTGAAGAAATCAATACAAGGGTTTTCCCCTTTTTCCTCTATTTTCTCTTTCCTTCTTGCTCTGATCTGTGAATCATTTAATCCTTGCATGCTTAGAAACTTTGTGTTCTAGTTTATACAATCTCAAGAACTTTGAGTCTACGGATTGTGCCTGTTATAAACGTGAATGGTTCTACTCTATATCTCATTTTCTTAATACATATAAGGGTTTTCTCTGCCATCTCTTTTCCCTGAAAGTATTGTCTTCTTCTACCTCCCTCCTCTCTTCAAGTCTTCTATCCTCATGTATTGATAACTTTCCAGGCATAAAACACATTTCAAGATATCGGGAAACCACCATTGAATGAAATATTGTGTATTTGTACATAGGTTTTTCCCCTGCTTTCAATAAGGGAACCTCTCCCATTAAAGAGGAGGGACTTGCTTGTCCCCTGACTGTGGTTTCATTCCAAGTGCAAATCTGAAACCCAACAGTTTTTGGTGACTCCGCTGGGGATTTGTTCAACAAATTTCCTTTCTAAAAAGAACAACTAATTTGATCATTTCTTTGATCTGGTGACTCTAAGATACACTCGTGGTAGAAGGGCTCTTGGAATTGAAGATCCCCAATTTCAACTCCTGGATCAACAAGGTTTTCAACTTCCTCCAACAAGAAGAAATAGAAGAGCTCATTCCACAAGCACACCTCCTGTTGAAGACAAAGCTTCTGGTAGTAGCATTCCTCAAGCACAACTTAGCCCTAATCTCTGTGCCCTAATTCTTGTTGGTGTCTCAGTTCCACTTCAAGCAATCTTTCTAAGGATGGCAACACCTCTTCCTTGGGGACAAAGAGTTGGGCCTCTGGCTCTTCCTCAACCATTGCATGAGTTACCTAGGGGTAACAGGAAGAATTTTCCCAAATTTAGAGGTGATGGAAAAGTGCACCCTGATGAACACATTGCAACCTTCATTGTTGCATGTGGGGTCCTTGGAGTTGAACATGAGGATGTCTCTGTTAGGATGTTTGTGGAGACCTTGCAAGACAATGTTGCAGATTGGTTTTACCATCTTCCTGCTGGGACCATCACCGATTGGACTACTATGAGGACTGAATTTGAGCAGCGTTTCAAACCTGCTGAAGATGTGCATGCTTTGTTAGCTCAAATTTCTCAAATCAAGAAGGAGCCACATGAGCCTATGAGAGAATTTGTGGCCAAGTTCAACAAGTTGATTAACAAGATTCCACTAAATACTAGGCCTGTTGATCAGATTCAGAAGTGTTTCTTCTTGAATGCTCAATTTCTGGAAGTAAGCTATGCCCTGAGGAGAGAAAATCTTGCAACTTTGGATGTTGATCAGAGATTGGCTGTCAGTGTGGAAGATGACTTGATCATGTCTGGAAAGCTGAAAAGGGAGTCTTTCAAATCCAAAGCATCTTCTTCTTCCTCTTCTCCTGGAGGTAATGCAGATCAGTTGGTGCAAAAGCTGGCTAATGACCTCATTGCCATCAAGAAACAATTGGCTCAACATGCTCCATATCAAGATGTTCCAAGGAAGAACTTTCAGCCTAGGAACCACTTGCCCTCTTCTCAAACCAGGTTGGCCATTGAAGGTCCACCCCTCAAGGTGCCTGTCAATGCTACTTGTGAGGTTCTTGAGCCTGATGATGAGGAAGAAAATGGGCTCTATGATGAACAAGAAGAGGAAGATGATGAAGAACTGGAGGAGCCTGGTGGTTCTCGAGTTCATTTCCTCACCACTGAAGGTGTGGATGATGAAGATGACTATGATGATGTAGTGGCTGAGATGAATAGTGAGTCATATGCTGTTATGACCTGGGAGCAGACCAACAAAAAGGAAAAAGTGGTGCAACCTGCAAAAATATCCAAGGAGTACCCCATCACCATCCCGGTGATTGCAAGAAGAGGAGCTCCTATTCCTACTACTTCCACCCAAAAGGTAAGCTCTGCTAGTCCTTCTCCCTCTACTTCTACTTCTGAGAATTCTTGTCCAACAAATGATAAAGCTGATAGATCAAAAGCTCCTCCTACTCCTAGTAGTGATTCCCCATCCACATCTGGATCTTTTGACATTATAGACCATCTTAAAAAGACCAAGATTCATATTTCTGAGGTAGAGTTCTATCAAACCCATCCTAAAGCATTTCCAAAATGGTTAACTTTGTAAATTCTAAATCTAAAACCCCAAGCCCATTCTTCTAAAGGCCTTTTTCCCACTCCTTCTCCACCTCAACCCAGCCTTGTGGCTGCAGTCACTTCACCCAATGAGAAGATCAAACCCTTCTATGTGACTCTCCTCATAGCTGGCCACAAGCTTAGCAATTGTGTCATTGATTCTGGTGCATCTGATAATGTAATGCCTACAAAAGTGGCTCATGCTTTGGGTCTAACCCTAACCCGCACTTATGGCTCTTGCTATTCCATGGAAAGTAGAGAAGTGCCTTTGGTTGGGAGAATCAAGGATGCACAAGTAGCTTTTTTTTGCTTTACCAGAGAAGAAGGTCTTGGCTACCATCTTGGTTGCTGATATCCCTCCTTCCTATGGCATGCTGCTAAGTAGGAACTTTTGCAAAGATGTTGGAGGTGAGATCCAAATGGATTGGTCACATGCCTTGATCCCTGTCAATGGGAAGATGAAGAAGCTGCTGCCTGAGAAACAAGCAGAGTATATTGTGCAAAAGATAGATGATCCTAAAGCACAAATACTGTATGAAGACATTGGGCATGGGAACTACATGATCATGTCACAAGAGGAGACAAGTCTGTCAAAGGGAGTGTTGCTTGATCCTAATGGTGTGTGGACTTTGGAGTTTGATGGAAGCTACTCTTCAGCTAGTTCTGGAGCTGGTGTAGTGCTCATTTCTCCTGGGGGTAAGGTTCATCCTTTCTCCTTCAAGTTTTAGTTTGAAAATACCAACAATACTTCTGAGTATGAGGCCCTCATTCTTGGGTTGAGCATGGTGAAGGAAATGGGAGTGAAGAACCTTCTTGCTCATGGAGATGCAGAGCTAATTGTAAAAAAAGTTAGAGACCTTTATTAGGTAAAGAACAGAAGGTTGAAGCACTATAGGAATCTTGGTCTGGGATTCCATTGAATTCCTTGATGCTTTTTCCATTGAAGTTGTGCCAAGGGAAAGGAACACTAGGGCTGAACTCTCTAGCTGTTTTGGGGTCCTTGTTGATTCCTCATCCTGATTTCCCTCAAGAGAAATTCACCATTGAGATAATCCATAGACCCAGTGTGCTCGACAATGCAAATAATTGGCAAGTTTTCAATGATGACCAACATTTTATTTCTTTCTTGGAGCTCAAAGACAACTTTGATCAGCTGTACTTTGAAGGAAGTGACAATCTACCTAGAGAGTGTGTGTCATCAAATGAAGAGGGTGTCAAAGAAGAGATGGATCAAGATGGATGCATCAAACTGAAAGGAAACAAAATCCCTAAAGGGATGGTGAGTTTGGAGGATATTTTTGATAAACATGATAGGTATATGAAGTCTAAAGTTTCCCAAGGAGCCTGACAATCTGCTGAGACTGAGAAAGTGAATATTGGGAGTCTTGATGATCCCAAAATGGTCAACATTGGAAAATGTTGCACTCAGGAAGAGAAAAAGAAGGTGGTGAATCTGTTGAAGAGGTATGTTGATGTTCTAGCTTACTCTTATGATGATCTTAAGGCTTTTCAGCCTAAAGAAATGCAACATTTCATTCCTCTTAAGCCTGGGATCAAACCCTTCAAACAGAAGCAAAGGCAATATAATCCAAAGATAGCTGATACAATTTTCCAAGAAATACAAAAGATTTTGAAGGCTAAGATCATCTTCCCCATCCACCATTCAACGTGGATTGCTAATATAGTGCCTGTCAGGAAGAAGAATGGTGAGATCCAGATCTGTGTGGACTTCAGAAATCTAAATCAGGGTTCTTTGAAGGACAACTACCCTCTCCCCATGATGGACCAAGTATTGCAAGTTGTCACAGGCTCGGAGATGCTATCTATGTTAGATGGATTCTTGGGGTACAATCAAGTAGAGGTGAATACTACAGATCAACATAAGACTACCTTTACTACTCCTTGGGGCACCTTTGCATACAAGAGGATGCCATTTGGTCTCATCAATGCTGGTGCTACTTTCTAGAGGGCCATGGACTTGGATTTTGGTAGTTTGAAAGGGAAATGCATTGTTGTGTATTTGGATGACTTGACAGTGTTTTCTAAAGCAAGAACAGATCACTTCCAACACCTTGAAACAATATTACAGAAGTGTAGAGAGCATGGGATTTCTTTAAACCCTAAGAAGTCTATGTTTTGTGTCACAGAAGGAAAGCTATTGGGACACATTGTTTCAAAGGAAGGGATCAAGATTGATCTAGAGAGAGTTCAGGCCATCCAACAAATTCCTCTTCCATCAAGTAAGAAAGGTGTCCATTCTTTCTTTGGTAAGATCAATTTCCTAAGAAGATTCATCCCCGATTTTGTAGAACTTACTATGAGCATTGCTCACATGATGCAAGGGAAGAAAAATTTTGGTTGGTCCTCTGAAGGGAAGAAATCATTTGAGGACATTAAACAGGCTATTGCAAAGACTCCAATCTTGGCGTGCCCTGACTTTAGCAAAGATTTCATTATCTATTTTTATGCCACTGAAAATACCCTAGCTGTTGTGTTAGCCCAGAAGAATGCTGAAGATCATGAGCTCCCAATTGCATTCATGAGTTATGTCTTAAAAAATCATGAGCTGAAGTACACCATGATGGAGAAACATGCTTTTGTAGTTGTCAAAGTTGTCAAGCAGTTTAGGTTTTACATCCTTAATTCTCATTCTGTGGTGCTGGTGCCTGATACAACAATCAAATCCATTCTTACTCAGCAAGAATTTGGAACCAAGAGAGGTAATTGGGTAGAAAAGGTGCAAGAGTATGATCTTGACATCAGGCCAACAAAGTTGGTTTGGGGTAAGGGCCTGTGTGAACTCATTGCTGAGGGAGCTGCCAAGGAGTTGTCCAAAGATGGAGTTGATGTCCCTGTTGTTCTGTTCCTCAGCTCGACAGATGTATGGTATGCTGACATTGCTCACTTTCTGACCTATGGAGAGTGTTCATCTCACTTGAGTGCCAAAGAGAAGAGAGCCATAAAATTGAGGTCTACACAATATGTGTTATGGGAGAATGCTTTGTTCAAACGAGGCATAGATGGAAGGTTTTTGAAGTGTGTAGACAAGGAGCAACAAAAGAAGTTGTTCTCTGCTTTTCATGACCAGGATTGTGGAGGTCATTTCTCCTCTACTGTAACAACTTATAAAATATTTCATGCTAGTTATTATTTTCCCACTCTATTCAGAGATGCATCAAAATGGGTTGGTAAATGTGAAGCATGCCAAACATTTGTTGGAAGACCTAAGTTGGTTGCTTTGCCTCTCAAGCCTGTAGTGATTGAAGAGCCATTTCAACAATGGGGTTTAGAATTCATTGGAGCACTCAATCCATCTTCCAGTGCTGGGCATACCCATGTGTTGACTACCACAGATTACTTCACCAAGTGGGTGGAAGCCATCCCAGTCAAGAGCACTACTTCCGAGGTAGTTTGCAACTTCATTAAGGAGAACATATTGATCAGGTTTGGGACCCCAAACAAAATTGTGACTGACAATGCTTCCAAATTTTCTTCTACTGAGATGATGGAATTCTGCTATGGGTATGAGATCTCCCTTTCTCATTCTTCAGATTACTACCCCCAAGGGAATGGACAGGCAGAATCAACAAACAAGAACTTGGTGAACATAGTTAGAAAGCTTGTAAATGATTCTCAGAGGAATTGGCATAAGAAGCTATATGATGCACTTTGGGATGATAGAATTACACCCAAGAGAGCAATTGGAATGTCTCCTTTCCAAGTGGTGTATGGTGTGGAAGCTCAACTACCAGTCATGGTGGAATTTCCAGCCTTGCATCTGATGAAAACCATTGAAGATTCAAGTTTCAGTAGCTCTTTGGACAAGAGAATTTTGTACCTTCAGAAGCTTGATGAGGATAGATTGCAAGTGGTTGACAGAATAACAACTCATCAGTTGAAAGTGAAGGCTTTGTTTGACAAGAAAGCCAAACCCAGAGTTTTCCAAGTGGGAGACATTGTGCTACTTTGGGACAAAAGACATGAGCCACGAGGAAGCCATGGTAAGTTTGATTCTCTTTGGCTTGGTCCTTTTAGAATCAGACATTTTGCTGGAGAGAACTCTTTTTATCTAGATTACATGGATGGATCTCCTCTCCCACTTCCTTATAGTGGGTAGTACCTAAAGTTGTTCAAGTCCTAGGTGGCTAGGAAGTCCTTTTGTACATTGCATTTGGTTTTTGGTTTTGGCTTGTTTCCCTTTCTTGTTCTTTGTTGTGTGGTGTGTTTTGTTTTGGGTCTTCCCTTTTGGTTTGTTTTGTTTCTTTTCCCATCTTGTGTGTGTTGCCTTGTATTGGTTTTTCTTTTGACTCCTTTTCCCAATGGATAAGGCACTGGTCCTCTTTCCCAGAGTTATCTATAGTTCTTGATCTTGCCTTGTGTCTTTGTTCCAAGCCAAGTCATCCCCAGAAAGAGCCAACTGTTGTCACCCTCAAAATTCCCCTCATTTTCCAAGTCTAGACTTAAAATTTTGAGTTGGTGCCTCTAAAAATATTGAAAACAAAGTCTTGTGAAATATGGTTATTTCCAAGGGCTTGTGGTCTCCTGGAAACTTCTTCATCAGATGGGAAATTTCTTCCCATTTCTGAAAAGGTAAAGAAGTCCTCCTAACTCTTCATATTTTTCAAGTTATGGCCCGACGGACCTGAGATGGTATTATTTGCCCAAGGCGGGCTGGCGGGGCTGTGGGAGTTTTTTTAGCACTTAACACCTTTTGGAAAAGGGTGTAGTTGGTGATGGTGGGCCCGTGAGCCCAGGTAGAGAGATAGAAAAAAGAATGCCTAAGGCCCGCCACCAATCAGATGGTGCCATGTAGCCACGTTGAAAAGTCAAAGTGGGGATGTGGGTCGGCAGAGAATTTTGAAGTTTTAAGCTTTTTTGATAAAAAAGAGTTAAAAGTAAAAAGTGATCCATGACCCCGTCACCAAGCAGATAATGCCACGTGTCTGACCGTTGAAAATTCAAAGTGGGCGAGCGGGCCAAAATGTTCCAAAATGCCTTTTTGCTGTAAAAGTTATAAAATGTAAAGGTTCCCCCCCGTGCCCGCTCCAATCAATTTCTTCCATGTGGGCAGACCCAAATTTAAAGTTGTAAAAGCAAATCAAATGGCCCATATTTAAACTGGTGAAATAATGTAACAGTCGTATATTTGAAAATCTGGTTTTTTCGCCATTAACGTTTCTTTGTGAATCAAGAATTCGAAAGGGCGTGAATGATTGGAATGATTTGTAACCATTTCTTGCTTGCTCGAGGAAGTTGTAACCATTTCTTTCTTTCTCGAGGAAGTTGTAACCATCTCTTGCGAGCTATTTCATGGGCTTTCAAAGCCATTGTATGGGGTTGGAATTTTGATATTCTGGAACTGTAATTTTGAATATGAAGAAATCAATACAAGGGTTTTCCCCTTTTTCCTCTATTTTCTCTTTCCTTCTTGCTCTGATCTGTGAATCATTTAATCCTTGCATGCTTAGAAACTTTGTGTTCTAGTTTATACAATCTCAAGAACTTTGAGTCTGCGGATTGTGCCTGTTATAAATGTGAATGGTTCTACTCTATATCTCATTTTCTCAATACATATAAGGGTTTTCTCTGCCATCTCTTTTCCCTGAAAGTATTGTCTTCTTCTACCTCCCTCCTCTCTTCAAGTCTTCTATCCTCATGTATTGATAACTTTCTAGGCATAAAACACATTTCAAGATATCAGGAAACCACCATTGAATGAAATATTGTGTATTTGTACATAGGTTTTTCCCCTGCTTTCAATAAGGGAACCTCTCCCATTAAAGAGGAGGGACTTGCTTGTCCCCTGACTGTGGTTTCATTCCAAGTGCAAATATGAAACCCAATAGATCATCTCCTCCATCATATCCTGGAGCACTCCCATCAGTGCTCATGGGAATCTCCCACCCTCAACATCTGGTAAGGCGAAGCAACATACCACCTACATCATTAATAAAACTAGCCTCATCTCTTAAGGATGGGCTACATACATATATCCATAAGTTAGGCTCATATTATATATACCTCATCTCACCCATCACCTCCCCAAACACAGCCACTATTGGATCCACTAACACCTCTGATGAAATAGAAAACACTGGCTCCCCAACAATCGGTAACCACAGGATCCTGTAAATGTCCTCTAGGGTGACAGTCATCTCACCCGTCGGTAAATGAAACATGTTGGTTATTGAATCCCATCTATCGATAAGTGCAACCATAAATATAGGATCTCAGGCTATATACCTATAACGTCAGATCCCAATTATTCCAACTTCCATCATATACTCCCACTCCTCTGGAGTTACACTGGACTACATCTACACCAACAACGGTGGTACTCTTTCCCGCATCCTGAGCTAGTCCTTAGCCTGTAACATCAAACACAACATTTTCAAGACTTGTCTACCAAAAAATTACATCTTACCCACTAAACCATACCCAACCACATCAATCATTCCTACCCCATTTACCTAATTCACCTACAAGCCTACTATTATTTACATTCATGACCAATCGTCTTAACATTATTTAAACCTACTTACCTCTTTTATCCCGCCAAACTCACATTTTACCCTCATCCCTCTACATACACTCTTCATTTACCCCTTCCCACCTATTTTTCTTTCCAAACTAGCCCTTCTTACCCCTATTTTTCTTCAACCTAACTAGCTTCAGTCACCTTGCCCATCATTAGTTTGTCTTAACCATCATCGATGTCCCTTTAACCGGTGTCAGTCACCTTATCCCTCACTAACATCGGTAAAATCTAACCAACGTCGACCAAACCTAGACTAACGTCAGTCTCTGTCGTGATACCCAAAAAATAAATCTCATTCATCATAACCCATTTCACCTCAAATTCACCAAAATCTACCCTTACACCTACCCCAATCCACCCCAATTTAACTTATATTCATTTATCGTCTCATTTATCTTATATTTACCCTTCCCCCTATTTGATTTTCACCCACATTTCACAATGAAAACCCCCACCCTAATTTCTATTCTTTTAAAACCAAAATTTTAGCTAATAAGAAATTAGGGAACTCCCCCTACCTCATCACAGTGTCGCCTATGTGGTGGCACGTCTGGCCATTGCACTGGTGGTCCACCTGAACCCTCTCCTCACCTCTGTCATGTCCAAAATCACCTCGAACTCACCTCCAAAAATCACAATGAATCAATCAAACTAATCTCAGTGGACCCTACAAATAGATCACCACAATCACCCACTTAGTCAAGGCCTCACTAACTCAGCTCAAAGCCTTGTACTGTCACTTTCCACGAAGGCACTATCTCTCTGTCATTTTCCCGATGACAACAACATTAAAATGAAACCGTAAAATATGGATTTTTATTTTTTAACCCTAACTTGACCATGACCGGCATCGGCCATAATAAACCAATGTCAGTAGACCTTATAACCGGCATCGGTCACCTTCCAATACCATTTAAACCTACCTTTTTCCTATTTTGACCTACAAACTAATTACTGTCCAAATACCTTATAACCTCACCAACACCCTTTAAACCTTACCCATAAGTCTAAATTACCCATACATTTCTTTAATTGTGCTTAGGGACTTGTTATTTTACCTATACCTCGGCCTTACCCATGTCATGACCTATATACCTTGACCTAAACCAATTTTTGTGACCTTTGAACTTGTGTACTCGTTATACCTTTACGATGTTGTTACCCATGTTGTTTTAGCCTAATGACCTTACCTTTCCTATTGTCGTGTTGTTTATCCCAACCAAACCTTTGGTGTACCGAATCATACCTAAATGTTCCTACACCTAACCTAAGTTGTGTTTCCAGACCATATCATATACCCTAGATACCTGAATCACTTCAACCTTGTTTGGATAAACCTATCGACCTAAGACGATGTAGAGTTTGCAAGCTCTTCAACCTGGTACTATATTACAATCTATATGTGTGTATGTTTGATTTCCCATTACATATTACCAATGATTTGACTATTACCCATTACTTATTACCCATGATTTAACCCATTACCCATTACCCATTACCCATACCCTTACCTATAACCACCTACCTTACACTTCATCACTCTACACCATTTATCAAACCACTCACTGACTCCGTCTAACACCTCATTCGTTCCTGGTTTGAGGGGGATCACCTTCATCCCTACTTGGGGAAACCTAACTCTCCATTCATACCTGGGGAAACCACTTCCTATTTTTGTTAACATCACTTTATCAATACAAGCTACGCAACAAAAAGGGCAAAATGTAGACACCAAAATTGGGTCATACTTCCCTTAAAACCCCGTTAATTAAATTAACCATATCCTACCCATTCATATCCCCTAGTGCACATGTTAATTGAATTAATTATCTTAATTAAATTAATTAATATCCTCACTTAACCACCTCACCCCAACCAACTCACCTAGCCACCTCACTCAAATGACCCACTCAAACCTCATTAATGACCTAAGACCAAGTCTAAGCCTATCCTAACCAACTAGGACTTAGTCTAAACCTAGACTTAACTCCTATTAACAAACCTAAAAGGACTCTTACTTATCTTTCCATGATCCATCACTCAAGACTCGGAAGAAGGTTGGAAATCACGCTAAAAATAGCAACAATCTAGCTATTTTTGGCCAACCTAGATATTCCCACCTTAACTGATGTCGGTTATATCTCAACTGTCGTCGGTCACCTAATCGTCACTGGTTAGGTTAAATACATTTCCAAAAGCCTTGCCTAGGTTGGTCATTCGATTCAGGATCTCCTACGAACAAATACTTGGAGCACTCAAATTTTTGAAGCACTCAGGTAAAAGAAAACACATGGGAGCACTACCAATAACCATTAGCATTCACCAAATTCTTCAAGATCATGGATTCACACAAGAGAAGCATGGAGGTTCAAACTGTCCACGGCATGAATACAAATGGCTCTTCTCTCTGATCTCTTTTTCACCATTGTCCTCATCACCTACATTCTCTAAATCTACTTTCAGTAAGTACCTAACACCTCTTCATTTAATCTTCTGTTTTCTTTCAGTAAGATTTATTATTCATCTCAGTTAGTTTATCTTTCTCCACACCCGTATACTTCCTTCCTCCCACCAACCTATCACCTTTACCATATCTAGCCCTTTCACCTATCTTCACCCTCTTCTAATCATCTCTGAGTCTTCAAGACCATTTTACAACCTCACCCTCACCATTTCAACCTCTGTGTAATCATAGAGAGTCTGAAAAACCAATTCTAAGAACTTTCTGATAATTTCCCCTACCGACGTTGGTTAGCCAACTGACGTCGGTCATTCTGCCTAACTGGCATCGGTCATACAACTGACATTGGTTACTGTGTCTGGAAATATACCTCAGATAAGTGAGCTAATACCCACTTCCACATAACCTAGAACCATTTCTAATCTTTACCAGACCTTACCCAGAGCCTATACCAGACCTACAACCCAACACCAGCCAATCACCTGACCCGTTTTGACCCTAATCACCTTTTACCTATAACCTTTTTATTTGTTTTGTATGAGATACCTAAATCGTTTCAATTCCAATAGGATCATTATTTCATGTATATTTTAAATAGCATTAATATTGTTATATAAAAAGTTGATTGACAACTTGTTCAGGAAGCATCACGCTTCCTGGATCTAGCTTCTGCTAGGCAGTCCACTCATTGTTTTGTTTAACTCTATCTGGTGGTATTGTTTTTCATTTACAGGTAGTTCCTCCTATCCAAAAGGGATCTCTCGCAGTCAACTTGGATTAGGAAATCAGAACACATGCATGACCTTCAACCAACATTACAAACAAGTATTCCTCCTTGGCCTACTACCATTATTTGTTTCATTAATTTGTTAAAAATTAGGTGACACATTTTAAGTGAGCATACCTAAATTTTTAAAATATTTGCAATAGTTCATTTTTTTTTATATTGAGTTATTATCAGTGGACTAACAGATTTATTCTAGGAGGTATCACACTTATCCGGTTCTAGCTCACGTTAGGTAGATTCACTGCCCAAGTGATTGTTACTATTTCCTATTGGTGGTGCTCTTGATTTGTCATTACAGGTAGTTCAATCCTAGCCAAAAGGAAGATCTCACGCTAAATCAGCTATTGGATTCATGAAATAAAAGTCATGCACACGACTCAACAACCCATAAACCGACATTTGGAACAATAGGTATTCCTCTTTATCATGCCTTTACCCTATCTTTTCATAGGGCTGATTCAATGAAACAATCTAATAAAAAGGTGAAACAGCTCATTCCTTTATCTTCACCCTTCACAACATTGACACATCAATGCATATTGACATCCATTACAGCTCAGACGAACACAGACATGTTCATGACCCTCAGAGGAGGTTTTGGAGCTTTCACAAATCGGTGTCAGTGTTGCAGAGCCAGGGCACCCTAGGAACTTCATGTTAACCTTCTTTCCCTAGTCCCAGTCAGACATTCTCAGATCTCAACATCCGAGTAGCAGTAGCAGTAGATATGAGGCTAGATTTTCTCATTTTGTTGGAGATCTAGACTTCCTCATACCTCATCCCAGGCCATTAAGTGAAAAAAATAGACATGGGTGCAAATGATTGAGAAACCTTATCTAACCCTCTTTAAAGTAGATTCATGGTTTCATATTGCAACTGGCTTAGTAGACTTGCTTAGGGCATAATTATCAAATTTCATAGGTTGGCATTATGAAGCTAATTGCTGCTATAGCATCAGAGTAGGCTAATGATATTCCAAAAAGCTTTAATCTAGTGGAATGTGTTGTGACCTCATCCTAGATCAATTAGAGGGAAAAATTCATCACCTAACTACTAGCCATGAAGTAGAGTTAGGACTCCATCGAATCAATTAATGGAGGCTAACTCAAGGGATAACATGGTAAGTTGTACTGCCAAATCTAGCTACAAATAGAGGCTGCATATCCTATGAGTGGTAGAGAAATATCCAAGTAAATAAACAAATATAAGGAAAATAAATAGGTACACTAGGCTCGTGCAAAATGGAAGCAGAACTTAGGTAGACAAAAATGTTGAAACTGGAGTTCTGACAACTAAGGAAATTGATTTCACTAGTATAAATGAAAATATATCATAAAGTGGAGTAAAGGAGAACACCCACATGGCTAAAAATAGGACTCCCCCTAAGTTAAAGTGTTGGATCAGGTAGCAAGAAACTCAAGAAAACGGTGATACTAGAATGAAGTGGGTCCCAATAACTCTACTATGAAAATAAACATATAATTTGGCAATCCTGGAGAAGTAAAGAGAGAAAGAAGTCTAGGTACAAACTAAGGTCCTCTAAGAAGAGACTCAGAAATGTGTCTGAAAGAATTAAAATGAAAGTTGATATGCAAAGAGACAATGTTGTACCAGGAGGTTTAGAATAATTAAAAAAATAGTAGAAACTGATGATGTTTTATACTGGTTCCGGTATGAAAATAGAATGTTGAAGTTCCTAGATCCCAAATTCTGAGAATATAGAAAATTCTAGATTTTGAGCGTAGAATTGTAAAGGTGATTAACAGGGATCAAACAAAGAATTGATAACTGCATGGAATTAGTCAATGAGTAATGCCGTCTCAGTATACTTTCAGAGAAAGCTCAAAAGTGTCACTATCTGTGAGGCCCAGTAACCCTGCACAAAGCTCATGATCCATAAGAAGAGGTGGACTCATGAACCATCTCATACTCAAAATAGTGGAATTTAATCAAATGCACCCACTTAGCAAAACACGTGGGAAATCCTAGGTGAGAGAGATTATTAGTGTTAAGTCTTATTTAGATGACTTGAATGAGCATATTTTTGATAACGAACAAGTTGGACCCTAAAATAGACAGATCATGGTTGGGTTGATCTATGGTTATTTCTCAATGGGAAAAATGTCTGACTAGAATGCATTAAACCTCAAAACATGAATTAGGAGGAGAAGACTGCTGACGAAGCTCGCTATTCATGAAGTTCCTTAAGAACAAGGCGTGTTGCCCACCGTCAATGGTAGCGACCTTGTATGCTGGAGTTGTTTTGACATGTTATTCCTTACCTATATGGAAGCATGAGAGGCAATTCTCATTTTATTTCAGAGGAAGGTTCTCTAATACAAATTGTTGTGGACAATGATATGGAAGTTGCTCATGGATTAATGAGACTGTGTGCAAAGAGTGTTAACTACAATAGTAAGATTCTGTGGCGAATCAACAAGTGGGATCTCATTGTTTACCTCCAGGTGTAGATTAGCATCTTAGTTCATATGAATGTGATGTGTAAGGGGGACAACATCTATGGAGTCACTATAGTGGTCTAGGGAAATGTCACTATCAGATTTGAGACAAGGTCACCATATCAAACTATCGGATATTTGATGTAGAAAAAGGAGAACTTGGATGTGCTCGAACAAATGTTCTTTCACTTGAAGTATAGTAATAAAAGAAGAAGTCATTGACCTCATTTTAAGGTGGAAACCACACATTCTATTAGAGTAGGTATTTACCTTAGCTCATGTTCACCTAGGTAATTTATTTAACTTTATTGTATTTATCCTCACCCACTTATGTGTGTGGATATTTATTTTTATCTTAATTATATATTAGGGAGATATTATATAGTTGTTAGGTATAGTTATTTCCTGAGATCTATGGTATTGATAAGTTCTTTCTTGATATAGTGGTATTGACTAATCATTGATGTCTAGTTCTCTCCTAAATCTATGGTCTTGAATAGTTCTTTGATGACTAGTTATTTCCTTGATTTATGGCTTGATCTACGCACCTTGACTGGTTCTTAGATTTTATTCCTTTCCTATATTAATTCAAGGCCCATTCTCATTTTATTCAGCATTGAGTTCCATCATAATATATGATATTGTTGCTCATTTGTTTGTAAAGGTTTTACCAGTAAAGCAATTTTGGTGAATTGACTTTCATCTGAAAACAAGTTGTACACCACATAATAGTAATTGGTGCAAAGACCCATTGAAATATTTAGCCCCTTGTCATATGGTATGGTCATATGAGGGCTTAAAGCTTGTGATTCCTACTAGTAGGTGCTTAACTCCAGCCCCCTTTCATTTTATTTGTGTGATGAAGGCAAGAGCATTTTATTCTATTTTAGTGGACAACTAAAATAAATAGTAGAGCATAATATTGAAAAATTTGTATCTTTTGATCAGTAACTCGAGTTTTGAGTGTTGTTTTTTACAAAAGTGCTTGTTTTTTTATGCTCTTTCCATTAGAAATATTTATTTTCAGAATTACACTATAATTATAAAGTTTCATACTGTAACACGCACTCATTATAAAGTGTCAAAATTTGGGGGGCTCTTGTTGCATTGTTTGGGGCTCTTGTTGTATTGCTTGGTTCTTACATTTCTTTTGGTGATTTTTTTATGATGGAATATTTATATACTTCTACATTAGATCATGTTGAGCCATTAACAACACATAATTACCACACATGGAAACTAAGAATGGAAACAATAATCAAGCAAAAAGGATTATGGGCTTTAACTTCAAAAGAACAACCAGTGTTCAATAAAGAATATGAGCAATTTCAGTACCAGTGCAAATTTGATGAGTATATGGGTTTGATAGGAACTTATGTCAGTGACAGTATTTTATTTATTTTGGAAAAGTGTGACTCTCCTTTCAAAATATGGGAGAAATTGGAGGATTTATTTAGTAAGGTGGATCATATGAGAGTCATGCAACTTGAAATTGAGATCACCTCTCTTAATCCTGAAGATTTTCCAACAATTATAGACTATCTTACCAAGTTCAAGCATTTGTTGACACAGTTGAAGGGGAGTGGAAGAGATAAGAAAGATGAAGAGTGTGTTTACTTGATTCTATCCAAGTTGAGAGGACCATTCCAAATTTTTGCTTCTACATTTTTCTCTAGTATGGATGCCTTAGGTGACACCTTCAAAATGCCTAACTTAGAAACATTTTGTGAAATAATTACTAGGGAAGAATCCAAATGATCTCACCTTGAGTCTTCCATCTCTGAAAAGGAATTAGTTGCATCTAATCCTAAGGGCAAGGGAAAATCAAAAAGTAAAACCAAATCCACCCCTTCTCCATCTCAAAATTCTCTTAAACCCAAAGAAAACAACTCCAAACCTAAGGAATCTTCTAAATCTAAGAATAAGTCTAGCCTTTCATGCTCTTTTTATGGGGGTAGTGGTAATGAAGAACATAGGTGTTATAAGCGAATGCAAGCCTTAGAGGATGTAATCAAGAAACAAAAAATTTCTATCTCCACTCCACCTCCTTCTAATCAGCATGGAAATGCACTTAATGTTGTTGGAAGATCTCAGTCACCACTTGTAGACAATTGGGTTATAGATTCTGGTGCTTCTCATCACATGAATTCTTCCAAGGAGTCTTTTGTTTCTTTAGGTTTGAGTTCTACTTCCAAAATTGAGGTTGGAGATTCTTCCTTTATTTCTGTTGAGGGAAAAGGTGATATAAAACTTGATGGTGGTAATATCCAAGATGCACTATATGTTCCTAACATCACTACAAATTTTCTTTCTGTATATCAAATTTTTCATTCTGGTCAAGCAAAAAAATTGAATTTTACACCACATGGGGCAGAAGTAAGAACTTTTTTGGATCCTTATTCACTTATTGCTCAAGGTATTGTTGATCATAGTTCTATACTATATCACTTTGAGGGTTTTGATGACACTTCCTCTATAGGGACGTGATTGGTTTCTCATTCAAATTCAGAGAGTAAGCTTTGACGTGAAAGATTTGGACATCTCAATTATAGATATTTGAAGGAGTTAAGCACTCATGGTATGGTAGATTTTCTTCCTAGAGTTTCTTGTCTCGAGGGATTTTGTCATGGTTGTGCATTAGGGAAACAACACCAAGATCATTTTCCTAAAAAAAATTCCAAGAGAGATTCTTCACCACTTAAGCTTGTGCATAGTGACTTGATGGTTTTTAACACCCCCCCTCAAGTGAAGCTAGGGTCCAAAATAAAAGTGGCATGTCCATAGTATAACTATTTGGAATCCTCACCCACTTATGTGAGAGATACTTTATCTTATTTAGACTATTAGGAGATATTACCTAGTTGTAACAACAAAGTATAGTTATTTCCTTGACTCTATGGTATTGACCATCCTTGATGTCTAGTTCGGCTCAAAAAAATCATATGGTCTTGACTAGTTCTTTGATGACTAGTTATTTCCTTGATTTATGGCTTGATCTATGACCTTGACTGGTTCTTAGATTTTATTCCTTTCCTATTTAAGCAAGGCCCATGTCTCAATGTGATTGCATTGAGTTCCATAATAATATGTGATATTCTGCTCAATTTGTTTGCAAAGGTTTTATGTAAAGATCTATTCTGGTGAATTAATTTCATTTATTTGTGGTGTTAAAAATTAGCATATGTGTTCTTGTCTTGGTATGATCTAGTTCCTGTTCCTTACTATGAAAGGAGTGAATAGGATTAATCAAATACCAAGCTAAGTAACACAGATGCTAATCAAATGATTGGATCCTTTTCTAGTTTGTATGGAAGTCAATGCACATGTTATGACGGAACATGAGAACATTTGCTTATATAGGCAAGGAATTCTGATATCCCCACATATCTGCTTTACTCGTAGATCAAGCCAATCAAGAAATAACTTGGCATCAAAGAACTTTTTGAGAGATAGACATCATTCAGTGGGAACTTACTCTTCCTAAAGAAGAAATATCTTCAAGGTTCCTGAACTATACCTAACTAGATAATCTCGCAATGCCTAATATCCAAAAAGATAAGATCATCTAATTTTCCAAAGAGATTTCCAAGTCAGGATAAATTACTAGTTCTTCCATAAAGTGGACTTTGTACACCACTTGCAAAAGGTAAATATTTCCTACATAGGTTAGGTGATAAGGCTATTAGGTATTACTGTAGATAATGAAGGATGTTTTCTTGAAAAATGGAACTAGTTCTTACTTCAAAATTTGTTCCACGCAACCCCTACTTCCCACATTAGTATATTACTTTCGTTGTATATTCATCCGAACTGATACCGGTTAATAAGGAACTCGATGTTCATGAAAGGGTTCTTCCCGACCCCTCATTCCCCGCAATCCCATTTTTATTGCACACCTGACTGATGTCATACAGGTCGATCCTATTATGTTGTGGAATGCGTGGAATTTTATCTTAACATATGGAAGTGTTCCATTTGATGACTTTTAATCGGGTAAAAATTAAGCTCTTTTTCACCCATTCAAAGACTTGTTCCTATAGATAACTCATACATAGTGATTGACATGAAATTTGAACTATTCCATTAAGAACCTTAGGATTTTTTCTACAAATCAGATTCCACTCTTCATTTGGTCTTGTGATTGATCTGGGAGATTCTCACGGAACTATTTGAAAGAGGTAGGAGATTTTGCCAAGGACATCTCCTATGTTCATCTGGACACAAGACATCCACATTACTATGATCCAAATGTGATTAAATGAGGTAGTTGGTTAAGGGATCTTGTTGACTCCATTACTTGAATTTGGTTAATCACTCAAGGTAGAAAAATGGAACCTTGGTTTTTAAATTGTTGATTTGAAGTTGGTAAAGGCTGGATTGATTCATTTTTCACCATTCCCATCTCGAGTGCACACTGTGCACTGTAGGCTTAATTAGTTCCATGGTAACCTAATGAATATGTTTGGTCAATTTGATGATAATGGGCTATCTTTTTATCTGGGTGTTTCAAAAATTAATTTGCATTGAGAACATTGTAAAGATGGGGACATTACTTTTCATACTTTAGGTAAGTATTTTCATGACCTATTGATAATTTGGACATGATTGGTTTTTCGATCCATTCCTTTCAACTGACCTCCGTGGTTAAACCACTGTTACTCCATATCCTTGAAGGGTTTTCTCTCAGATGCCGGTCACAATGAAGTTCAACCAATGGTGGGGTATGATCATAGTTCCTTAGAAACCAATGACCAATATAAGGGATAGTCTAATGTTAGGCACCTAGACTTAGATGATTTCTTTGTGGAATTTCTTAAGGCATGCCCACCATCAGGTTGGTGTAGGGATATGCTGTAGGTAAGGAATGGGTGGAAGTTCCTAGGTGCTGCTGGGGTTCCTTAGTGTCTGTTAAATGCATCGACACTTTCCTAGGGTATTGCTTCATGTTTAGAATGGGTGACCAAAGACCTCAAGGATCCTCAAGGTCAGATAATTTACAAAATTGAATGCCAATGCCTACATAAATGTAAGAAATATTGGAACAAATGTAGAACTCCAATTATGCTTGACCCAGGCATATGTCAGGATAATTTTGATCTTAGAAAGTGATAGGTGGGTAGGAAAAATAGCCATACCTCCTAGGTAGGCTCAAAACTTGATGATGTGGATATTAGCTTCAAATTAAAGATTTGATATTAGGGACCAATTGATTAATAAGATTAAATGGCGATGATCACCCTACTGGAATGTCTATAGTTGACAATGGAAATTGCTACCATCCCTACCTATGTGTAATTTCAGTGTCTATATTAGATGTGTGTGTATATCATATGAGGGAATGTTGGTTGAAGCACTATTAGATAGAACCTATAGGATGAACAATTGGTATTATGTGCACAATAAAGGTCCATTCTCATTGAAAGATGTACATTAATAATATAGAGTATTCCATTTTACCATGACAAGAAGATGATAATTACTCTAGAATGTCTACCAGCCTCTTGAGGATATCCTTATTGATTGAGGAGCCACTTCATCATAGAATCTTCAATGAGTGCATTCAATCCTATGGTTATAGTCAGACTTTTGAAGAGGCATGTGGATAAGCGAGTTTCTACAGAGGAAATAGTGCTAATTAGCTACTTATGAAAACCTCTTCATTCATGTACACTCATAGGAGGACAATATTTGCCATTTGATGGGTGTGCCCAAAAAATTTTATGTATTCAAAGATCAATTGATCTCCATAGGGCATGTCAATGGGGGTTTTGGAGGACATGATTGATAGAGAGTATGAATGGGCACCAGCATAAGTGAAATAATATTATGGAAGGCTATATCTACAACATATAGGAATATAAATTGTACCAGGTTCTTTACCAGGCTGTTGCACCTGTCCTCACATTGTATTATGTGGGCCTATATCTCATATGATGTCAACATATGCCTATCTTTTACTATTGAGGCCTTGCACGAATGACTATGATCATATGGTTTCTATAGCGGGTTTCAGGAAATGACAATAGAAGTGGCACATCAAGATAGGAGGATGAGGCATCACAACATGTGACAAAATGAAGACAATATTTCCCAATTAAGCCTCTATAATCAGGCAAGTTGATCTTCTTATCCTCATGGCCTTGGTTGATTTATCTTCAGTATGGAAGCACCTTCTGGAGGAATCAAGGCTTCAACAACAAAGTTCAATGCATATAGGGATGACAAGGTAGAGCATGAGATTGATACTCGACACCTGAAGTCAATAAGTTTGGAGCTAAATGGAGACTCTAAATCCTTCCCATACTCATGTCAGAAATAAGAAACCATAACCTTTCAAGAAATTAGTGAAGGCAACCACCACCTAAAATGAATCCTATAGTGGGTAGGAACAAAAGAATCAACAGTAGGAATAGGAGGATTGATGACATGGGCAGGTTAAGATGAGGTACAAATATATCCTAACTTAGGTTCTCATGAGATAGGCCCAAAAAACTAGCTAGGTTAACAGAAGAAGTTATAAGGGAATATGATTCTTCCATTAAAAAGGTAGCTATCTTGAAGCATAACTACAGGTGACCACCTCTATAGGGCCTCCCAATAGTCCTTACAAGCACACCACTAGCTGACCAACTTTTAGTGATGGGGGAAACGGGTATCACCCATGATTAACAACTAAAAGTGATTGCTTCTTACACACATTGTTGCATCACTAGTAGGAATGAAGTGGCTAGGAACTTTGATGGAATACAACTCTAGCATGTAAAGGAATAAGACACCTAGGAGAGGGTCTTATTTACAAGAAAAATCCTAGAAATGGTTTATAGGTGAAATTGCTAGAGCTAGGTAACCACCAGATAAAAATATGTGTAGAGTTGTTATGGCTAGGGCAGGTACTTAGCTGGAAAGAATTGGATCATAGATGGAGTCTCCATGTTTTTTCTTGCCAAGTCTAGAAGTCCAGAAGGAAGCCAATACCTCAAGGATCACAGACTGTCTTGGGCCCCTAGGTGATTGAGAGGAGTACCAGTCTCATAAGGGAGAGCATGAGGTGTCCAAATGGAGACCGATGTTCAAGTTTAGGTTATCTCAACAATTTATTAAAGCAGCTCAACTAAAAAAACCCCTATGAGATTATACTCCTCTCTAGAATTTCATTTTGTATTCTTTTCTGAAGTTGATATCAATTCATAACTAAAATCAAAAGGCATTCAGACATTTGTAGAGATATGATATTTGGGTAGATACATAATTTCTATCTATATACACAACATGATTGATGATACAAATATTGTAGTTATATACTCATGATGACATTTCATTTGGTTTGATAGGCTATTCCAACTGTATTTGTAGACACTAAAATTAGGTCACACTCCCCTTTGGTCCCTCGACAATAAGCACCCTTTATTACATTTACCTAGCCATGACCCCCTTCACCCCACTAATATTAATTTAATTACATTAATTAAATTAATGCATTATCCTCACTATATTTATTATTTAAATATCTTATTTAAATAATATCCACACATATAGTTCACTTAGACACCTCACCAAGCCAACTCAACCTAAGACCTATTCTTAGTAAGTTTCCATAACTAACTAAGACTTACCCAAACCCTAAAAATCAATGCCTACATTCCCTCTAACCACATTCCCGCATGCTCACAAGAAGCTCCCAGTCTAATCCATGGGTTAACAACATGAGATCCGAGGAAATCAAGAGGATCTCCCTAGTTTAGTAAACCTAGGAAATCCCACCTTGACCGACGTCGGTTACCCCTAACCATCACCGGTTAAGCCGGAACCACCGTCAGTTACCCTTTTAACCCCAAAACAACCTTATTCTCAAGGTTGGAAGTTGAAAAATTGGGAAAAAGTTGATGAGCATTAACACATCTCAGAGAGATAACACATCTTCAGAGAGTGAATTCTAGTGAAAACTCACATGCAAGGAAGGAGATTGAGCATCTTCTCCTGCACAGCCATCCCAGCCATGATCTGATCTATCCAAGAAAAGAGGAGTGTACATGCAGCCCATGAAAAATTTTCTTCAGTTGGTGATCACTGTAACCTTCAAACCTCTCATCAGCACCTCCATCCCTCACTCACAGGCATTCAGGACCAGAATCCAAGTAAGTATAACATCATACTTCTCTGGTTTATTTCATTTCATCATTATATTATCATCCATTGTTTACCTAGCCCCCTATTGACTTTCTCCAACATTTTCACCTCCATATACCCATTAAAACCTCACCAAATCCTACTCCAGTCACCCAATACCTTGTCCTGACCAACAAAAGTCCTTTGTGCAATCACAAAGGAGACCAAAAACTTGTTCTGTGACATTTCCAGATCTCACAGTAACTGGCACCAGTTACACCTAACCACCGTTGGTCACCCTTGACCGACATCGGTCTCTGTATTTTCCCACAGCCTAGAACAGAGACCTACCCACCTAATTTCATCTCACCCTCATTCACCTGTGATCTACCTGAGACCTTATCAGACCTGCAGAGACCCAGAACCAATCATTTGACCTTTGAATCCTATTATAGCCTAGCCTATTAGATTAGATCTATTTTCTTATTGTGTTTTAAGTGAGATACCTAAATCATTTTAAATTACAATAGGATTTACTTTGTTTACAACATTAAATTGTTTAAAATAGTGGACTGACAGCCATCTAGGAAGTATCATACTTCCCGAATCTAGCATACGCTAGGCAGTTCACTACCCATATTGTTTAATTCCTTTTAGTGGTCTTGTTTTCATTACAGGTAGTTCCTTGTAGCCAAAAGGAAGCTCTCACGATCAGCTGTGGATTCGGAAGTCATACGCATGTGCAACAACCCATCAACCAACATTTGAACAAGTATTCCTCCTATGTCTGTTACCCTATCTGTTTCGTCAACACTTCAAAAAAATGATCTAAGAAAAAGGTGAAACATTTTGGCACACCCAGTGGGACCCATCTGGGGTTCCTTGCATTTCATTCATTCCTAGGAAAAAATTGTGTGTTTGTTTCCCTTCTGAAAAGTGTACACACTAATTTTCTTCCTTGGTAACCCACCTCTTCTTTCTATTTTCTCTAAAGGAAACTTTTCTTTTGGTGTAATTAAAAAGAATCATTTCTTCATGTTTTCTACATTGTAGTGAAAGAGCATCCCTCTTCCTCTTCATCTTATTGTGTCATCCAATTTCACATTTTCAATTTGGGTTTAAAAATAAGTGCATTCCATTCTGATTTATTGCATTAGCTCACATTAATTGAGGGCAACCTATACGCTGGAAGTCATGACCAACTGATGGTTGACAAACGAATCATAGAAAAGCACTTCTATCCTTTTCTCTTTCTCTGAGTCTTACCAAACCACACAAAAATTCAAAATACATACATTCTTAAACAACATCCTACCTAGAAGAAGCTGTAGGTGATCACACTGATATGATCATGACACAGTGGGCACCCAGCTCGCTGCTCTGTCGAGTCATACTTTAGAGCAAAGCCCGCCCCCACCATAACATACCTGAAACCTCACCTTTTAGATCTCCTTCTTTGTAGGAAGCCATCCTCACCAAAAACTCTATTTCAAAATTCATGTGTCAGTCCCTAAATAGCATAAGCTAAACAAACATAATAGAAAAGGCACTCCTAGGATCGCATTTTCTTAGTGTTTTTGCTTGGCTTGCATTTTGAGGTGAGAGATCACATTCTTCACTTTTTTTGTTCATCCTTACACACTCCTCATCATAGCTGGTGTATTCTGGCTTCACCTGAGTGTGCATGGGCCATATCATCATCATTCTCAGAATTCTGGGTCTGATTCTACATTAGATTTTAATTCACAACCACTTTCTTTCATCACTGTTTCAATTTCACAGTAACCATCATCGGTTACCTCTGACCGCCATCGGTTATACCCAACCGATGTCGGTTCCAGGTCCTTTTGCTAACCTACTCAAAAGGACATTTTACTTCACTTTCTTCCACTTTTCATAGTCCCTGTCACTATCATCATTCCCATTGACATTGTAAACATCATCAGATTTGGCATACCTGTCAGATTTTACCTTCTGCCTTGTTGTTTACTCACTGTCCATTTTCTACAGTGACCGGCAGTGGTTACCCCTGACCGACGTCAGTTTTCCCTAACCGGCATCGGTTAGCCTATTTCACATTCCAGCCACCATTTGGTACTTAATCCACTTTTTGTCACCAAATTCACCTGTTCCTATTGTTCTCTATGTCATTTATAGAGAAGTAGCCCTACCTGATCAGTACTGGTTCACATGGTGCTGACCTGAAGACAAGCAAGCACACTCGTATTTCATGCCAGTTGTCAACCACTCCCACCTAGTCCTTCACCACCTTCTATTTTATCACCAGCCATGGATCCCATCCAGCCTACTACTATCGCTACCGGAGATGAGGAGTTCACATGACTCCTTGACCAGAACCCTATCACCTTGTAGTTTTACCTTTCCCACTCATCCACTCGAGACACCTCGGGTCAGTTTATATACGGAATGCCCTTATCTATCACCCCAACTCTTGCACCCACTTCCGCATCAGCCCCATCTGGCTCTGTGCTATCTGCATCCACCTTACCCCCAGTCATTTCATAGTTAGGTCCTATACCCGCTATGACTGCCACGTCTGTTACCTCTGTGGCACCCATTACATCCACCATACCCTCGACAACTACCCCAAACACAACCTCATCCACCCCTAATGTCTCACACATACCTGTAGCTACATTACCACCTCCAGTGTCGGTGACCCCTACCCCATTTCAGAACGTGGTTCTTTCCATTCCACAATCATTAGCCCCTATTTCCACTAGGGTTACCACGACCCTTCCACCCCCATATACATACTACCAACAACCTCCTATTTCATCCATTATTCATTCCAGGTACGTACCCCCTATTTCACTACCTTCTTCTCCACCACCCTACATGGCAGCCCCATACACTAGAGTGCCACCCCCATTATATGCCCAAAACCAACCTCCTCATGCTATAGGAGGCATCCAATCATCACAACCCACCAATGACCTAATTAAATTGATGTTGGACAAGATGCAGACATTAGAGGCATCGGTTTCTGGCTCCCACAACACTCTCACCTATGATGAGATTTGCAACGAGCCTATTCACCCATCCATTCCTATCCGTTCATACCCTGTGCATTGGGAAATGCCTAAATTCAATCATTTCAATAGTAAAGAAGACCCATAACAGCATTTGCAGTCGTTCAAACATGGGTGTTATCTGATCGCTCATGATGATGCCTTTGCTTTTGAGAATCTTTCCCATGTCCCTCACCTGGACCTACATTAGATTGGTATAGTGGGTTACCTAAACACTCTATATTCTCATTCAATCAGGTAGCCCAAGCCTTCTTGGATCATTTCTCTATCAATATCATCAAGAAGGTTACCATGACTGATCTATATTCCACACGTCAGTATGAGGATGAATCTATCACAGATTTTTTCGCTCGCTGGCACAGCCTAATCAATCAACTTACCTTCCAACTGCCACAAACTGAACTCATCGAGCTCTTCACATGAGCTTGTGCTAGACATATCTCCCTAACCTTGCAGGTCCAAACCTTCTAAACATTCGATGAGGCATTCACTATGGCACGAAAGTTAGAGATTCGGGCCATCGAAGAGAAGAAAATCCAATTACGCAATAAGAATTCAACATTCAAGTCAAATGATACCTCTTCTTCTTCCAAACCACAAACCAATTATTCAAAAGCTAAGGGCACCGCTAACGCAGTGGTACTCAAGGCTGGCCTATCTCATCCATCAAATCAGGCTACCCCCTCATCTAATCTCTCACCTATCCATACTTTTCAATTCAGATGAGAGCACAAAAATATACCCCAATTGGGGAACCTTACTCTTCTGTCTTAGAAAATCTTATCAAAGCCGAGGAGCCATCACCCTTCCACCTATAAAACCACACACTAGTTTTGACCCTGCTTGCCCCATGCCCACATGGTATAAAGAACATGATTTCTGTAACTATCATCGAGTAAAGGGTCATAGTGATGGAAACTACATCACTTTTAAAAATATTGTCCAAGAAATGCTCGAGAAAGGTGAGTTAACTGTGGATAATCCCAATGCCACCCCCAACCAAAATCTACAAATCTTCAAAAAACCATTTCCCAACCATGCCCCTTCATCCAATCAAACCGGTGAGACATCCACTCATGATACCCATACCCATGAGGTTCATGCTATATTTAACGAGGTACCTGTCGCCTCCCAATTACCCCACATCCCTTCCATAGAGGAGATCCTAACCCAAAATCCTCCTTCCACATTGGAACCAACCTCCACTGTTCCTTAACCAACAGAGGAACACCTTTCATCTCACCTCATCACCAATGGAGGGGTCTTCCACTACATCCTCCACTCACCCCTACCACACCTACTCTGACACCCAAACCAAAGAAACAAACTCATCGACCTCATACCCCGACCACACCAATCACAAGCACTTGTCCCATCTGTCTTAAGACCTCCACCCAACATGGAGCAACCTTTACCCATCCATAAACCAATAACACAACAACCCATTCCTTCCTCACATACCTAGAGGACCTACCCAGGCACACAACACCTCCCCACACCTGTAGTCTTTTTGACCACCAATACCTCCAATTCAAGCTATTGCTTCACTACCCCTATAACTTCAGTCATTTTCCCTCACACCCCAAGTGAGAACCTATCATCATCTACCTTCACAGCACCCACATTATCCCCATGGGTAATCTCCCTCTTCCTCCACCTACTTTTCCTTCTAGACCTGTACACCCACATCACCTTTACCTCTCAAGAAGGTGCAAGGGATTTACAAAAACAAAACCTCACTACCCCACAACACAGATAGTCAAAAGAACCACACACCCTCCTACCCATCCATCTATTGTACCCCTACCCAAACAAACATGACCAATACTGAAAACCACACCTACACCTAAATCACTAACTTGACCCATTCCTACTCTTCCAAAAATAGTTCCTATTGACAATCAACCACACCTACACCCAAACCCATGTTCACTTCCCATTTTGATCCACTAGCAGGGTCCTATGCCAAAATTTTAACCAACCTCCTCGAGACCTGTTATCACATTAGGGGCCACTCCGACCTTATGACCCCCTCAAACCCAAGCCAAAAGGGTTTGATGATACTAAAATTTACATACCATCATGTGCCAGGGCATGATGTGGAGAACCACAACCTTAAACCATCCATCCAAACCACCAGAAACCAACTCACAACTCATACCTTCTGAATGAGGACCAATCTTCACCGACACCCATTCCCACACTTAAGACCCACTCCCAACCACAACCTCCACCCTCACCCTCCTAAACCAAAACCAAGATTTGAACATTAACATCCTTCCTCATTAGAGACCTTGCCAGGGGTCCACCACCCCAATGTCGTTACGCCCACCTCACCTCACAAGGCTTTTCTCCTCCAGTATTTTTCCCTTCATGTCATTATACCACTCACCCTACACCTTCTCCATTTTCTGGGTAACTCCCCCCCTCAAATCAACATGATACACGTCACTACACATCGCAGAAGGGAAAAGAAAAGGAAACTGACCACCAACCAATCCTATACCCAACATACCATCTACACTCATACCTAAGATAACTATGTGGCCCCACATACCCCGTTTCTAATGGTGTCAAACATCACACCATGCTCAAACAACTACACCAATCTCCCCTCAAAATGTCCTTATACGACCTCATCCAAACCTTGAAATCCCATCGTCAAGCCCTCATGGAGGTTCTTCAATCTATTGAGGTTTTACCCAATGACCCTACACCCATAGCCTCCATTATCACACCCCATCATGTAGCCTCTCTCACCAAATTACCACCTTCATCCTCACCTCACCTTGTTCACCAAGTGGCCTCCCTTAGCTTCTCAGAGGAGGAGATCGCGCCACACCAAAATGATGACCCAGACCCATCCCTCTTCATCTCCATCCACATTGATGACATATAGGTACGCCATGTGATGATTGATGGAGGTGCTAGCATTAACATCATTTCATCCCATGCATTTCCTCAAATGCACATACCTGACAATTGCATGCATAAACATCTGGTCATGTTGCGTTCATTCAATGATGCTATCACCTCCACACTAGGCACTATCATCCTTCACATTTGCGTGGGCCCCCACACTGTTCCAGAATTGTTTTATGTTTTGGAGGGGGAATTCCAATATAACTTGTTGCTTGGTAGACCCTAGATCCATGTCATGGGTTGTGTTCCTTCCACTTTGCATCATTGTGTAAAGTTTGAACATGAAGGACACACTTATACCATTCCAGCTGACCCATCACCTTTCAAAACATGCAACATGCTTTACCGACCCAATGATGTGCTCATACCTATCAAGCCATCTACCTCCACAACCAATACCACTTCACCTATACCTCCACCTACCAGTATAACCACTTCTTTCACCGCACATACCTCCTCCATTCCTACCACTGCTATAACCTCCATGGCTAACCCATTAGCTTCCCAATCCATTAACTCCACCTCTGCATCAACCTCTGACACATCATCCATTCCAACTACCTACATACCAACCACTGACCCCTTGGAAGGTGTTTTTCAATGCCTCACTCTAGGGGAGTACTACCTATATAGTGTCAACACATTCCTTACTCCACACGAGTATGGAAGCCTTCACCAACACCCTCGCTATGATCACCATATAGGAGAATGCCTCCTTTATGGTCCTCCTCATCTTCGTACTAGTCTCACCTATGGCAGACTTGATACTACAACCTACACACCTAAACCACCATCACAACCCCACCCATTTTCTGCTGACTTCCAATCACTTACCAATCACCATTTCACCCACACCTTCATGCACCGGTGTGCATGGAAGGGTTTTGGTTTTGGATTTTACGAGCAAGGTCACCATACCATTATTCCATGTACCACCTGCAAACATAATGACCGTAGTGGTATCGGCTTCCCTGAACCTCCTACCAAACAGGCCCGCATTGAACTCATTGAAGACCCTAGCCCTTCTCCACCTTCATCTTCATCACCACCTTTCTCCACCTTCATCACCACCCTCACCGACGGAGTTGATGGATCCTGAATCTATCCCTCCTAACTTTTTTTTTTCATAAACACCATTTCCTTGGGGCCTTTGACTTATCAACGCGAAGGCGAGGCCCCTTCCACTCTTCCATTCCTGTATCCTGAAATGATCGATGACGACACACCTACAATTAACGTCATTCAATGTTAGGATGATGAATCCATACTCACCTACCTTGGTGCAGAAGACTCATATATTCATCGGTCGTTACCCTCTGAGATGCAAACCATGTTGAATGAATCGACTATTGAGATCAACATTCATACTCAGGATGACCCACACATCCTAAAGATCAGACAATCTTTAGATGCTGCTAAACAGGAAGCCATCACTTCTTTTCTCTAAGATCATAACCATGCTTTCACTTGGTCTTATGCAGACATGCCCGGTATTGACCCCACCATAGTGGTCCACAATATCGTAACTATTCCTGATGCCAAACCTATCAAACAAAAGCTAAGGAAAATGCACCCTCGCATTGCTCTTCTCGTCAAAGAAGAACTTCAGTGCCTTCTTTTCTATTTCCTTCATCTTACCCATTGATTATCCTCATTGGATTTCTAACATTGTCCCTATTACTAAAGCAATAGGGGGACTCCGCATTTACATGGACTTCCGTGACCTCAACCTAGCCTACCTGAAAGATGACTTTCCCTTGCCCAGTATTGATCAACTGGTTGACCTCACCGCTGGTCATGAGATGCTATCACTCATGGATGGATTCTCAGGTTATAACCAAATTTTTCTTGCCCTAGAAGATCAACACAAGACCGCATTCATCACCCCTTGGGGAACCTTTTGCTATCGAGTCATGCCTTTTGGCCTTAAAAACATGGTGCTACATATCAGCGTGTTATGACTTACATCTTCCATGATATCATGCATCACATATTGGAAGATTACGTGGATGATCTCTTGGCCAAATCTAAACATCGCTTCGAGCACCTCACCATCCTCAAAACCATCTTTGACTGCCTCATTAAATATTGTGTCCACCTTCAGCCTAAAAAGTGTGTCTTCGCAGTTCTCTCAGGAAAGCTCCTAGGATTTATTGTTTCCCTCCGTGGTATAGAAGTTGACCCTGCTAAAGTCAAGGCCATTCTGGAAATGCCTCCACCTACTAACCTTAAACAACTCCATAGCCTGCAAGGTAAATTGCAGTCCATTCACCATTTCATTTCACAATTATCTGATCGGTGTCAACCATTTCATCATCTGCTTAGGAAGGATGTCTCCTTTAAATGGGATGATGACTGTCACAAAGCTTTTGAGGCCCTAAAAAAATACCTTCTCCAACCACCCATAATCATTCCACCTAAAGATGATCAACCTTTTTACCTATACATATCAGCTACCGATCATTCCTTGGGAGCCATGCTCGCTCATCGTGATGAACAACACAGGGAGCAGGTGGTTTATTACATAAGCCATACTCTTTTGGACTATGAAACCCGATACAACCATCCAGAAAAACTTTTCTTAGCCTTAGTTTTTGTTGCCACCAAACTCCACCATTACCTACTCAACCACAAAACCTATGTCGTGACCAACACCGATCCCTTACACTTCATGTATGCCAAACCTTATCAAAATCAGTGTGTCGCACGATGGCTTATGATTTTAGCTGATCTTGACCTTGAATTCATTCATCAAAAGTCCATCAAGGGCCAAGCTATCACCGACCAATTGGCTGATGCACCTATTTTTGGGGATCAACCCTCTAATTTTGACTTTCCCGATGAGTCAATTGCTACCCTTTCCCTGGACGAACCCCCTTACCAAATGACACTGTTCTTCGATGGTTCCAAGTGTCAATGTGGGGGTGGGGCTGGTATTATCCTCATTCCTCTAGATGGAGAACCCATGCCTTTGTCTTTCAAACTAGACTTTGAATGCACCAACAATATTGCTGAGTACGAAGCACTCGTACTAGGTCTCCAAGCCACATATGCCCTAGATGTCAAATCAATCCACATCTTTGGTGATTCACAATTGGTCATAAACCAAGTCAATGGTATGTACCAATGTCATAACGAGATACTTCAAAAGTATAAACATCATGTAGACATACTTTTGACCACCTTTGATCGTTACACCCTTCAAACCATCCCATGTTCAACCAAAAAATTTGTAGATACCATGGCCTACTTAGCTTCCCAAATACCCGCTTCCCCTGCCGATTCCAAAATATTTATCACCATACAATGCCTCCATTCACCTTCTTATTTACCTCATGATGTTTACTCAATCAGAACTGACACCCCTGACCTGAGTGACCTTTGGTATAAACAATACTCCGACTACCTTTCTCTCTCCATCTTACCTCCTGATCTCACCCGTAATGGACAACGTGCCTTCCTTAAAAAGGTCTCTCATTTCATCATTCTGGGGGGACTCCTCTATAAGCGTGGCTTTGATGGTATTCTCTTACGATGCCTCACAAATTCTGAAATTCCTTATACCATTAAGGAGGTTCATGATGGCATATGTGGAGGTCACTTTAGTGGCCTTGCTATTGCTAAGTGTATTCTTCACCTAGGCTATTACTGGCCGACCCTTAACCATGATTGTTGTGACTATGTCAAAATTTATGTAAAATGTCAACAAAATTCCAACCTTCATCATACACCCAGTCATGCCTTATAGGTCACTTGTGACCTTTGTCCCTTCTCTCAATGGGGTTTGGATCTTGTCAGAGAAATCAATCCTCATTCTTCCCAACGCCATCAATGGATCATAACTGCTACTGAATACTACACAAAATGGGTGGAAGCCATACCACTCATCTCCATGAAAGCTGAGAAAATATGTGAGTTCATTAACCATCACATCATTTGTCACTTTGGTGTCCCTCATCACCTCATCACTGACAATGGAAAACAATTCAAAAACAAAACATTGCAAAAACTTTATGACGCCTTCGGCATTCAGCTTAGTTTCTCATCACCTTATTACCCACAAACCAATGGCCAAGCCAAATCCACTAACAAAACCCTCAACAAAATTCTCATGAAAGTGGTTGACGATACTGGGAAGGATTGGCATACGCACATTCCTTTTGCCCTATGGGCATACCGCACTAGTATTCACACTTCCACTGTGGCCACACCCTTTTTGCTGGTCTACGGTACAGAGGCTGTTCTGCCTCTCGAAGTCCAGATCCCCTCACTCCGTATTTCTCTCCATGACATGCTTACTGATGATGACTTTCGTCAGGACCGCTTAGCACAACTAGAGTTATTAGACGAACATCATCTTAACGCTCTGGATCACCTTCAAGTTTACCAACAATGTATCAAATGTGCTTATGAAAAACGTGTTCATGAACGAACCTTCCAAGTCAGTGACCTTGTCTTGAAAGAAAATCAACACGTAACCAAAGCAGAAAAAAGTAAACGGGGAAAATTCACTCCTAATTGGCTTGGACCATACATTGTAACTCATACCTATGGATCAGGTGCCTATCGTTTATCCTCACTTGATGGTAAACCTAAACCTGAGCCCCTTAACGCATTACATCTTTGACCATTCTATTGTTGACTCGTTGTCCTACCTCACCCTTTGTCTCTTTACAGGCTCGTCCCTTGAGTGCTATCCACTCCATACACCTCCCTAATGATTAAACAAGAATCATGTGAGTACCCATCACTTGTTATCTTCTCTTGAATATGTGTACCACGGCACTGCACATAGCATGATTCTCATGGATACTTTTCATCTAGCTTTAGATGAGATCCCATGGTCATTCCACCTTGCCTTTTGAACAAGAGTCCTATCCTCCACCTTGGTCTTGTCCATGATTTCAAAGACCTCACATGGGACCAAACTCCTTGAGTCAAACTTCTAATAAAAAGATGACTCCCTCAAAAGGACATCTTCCTCTTGACAAAATTGTTGCTATAAATAGACTGCTCCCTCGAAGGACAACTATGTGAAGCTTTTAAAAAAAAATGAGAGAAACCGAAGCTTCCCGCATCGATCAGCTTCACAAAGACCTCAAGGAGTACCATATTATTTATCCCATATAGACTTCCCACATCGATCAGTCTATCAAAACAAAAAAACTTTTTAGTCATGGACTTGCCCATTGTGACCTAGGACCCCTTGCCCAAAAGCCCTGTCACTCAAAACATATAAAATTAACTACCTTTCACCCACCTTACCATTTCCACTCTCATTTCCTCAATCACCTCAAGGGACATCTTGGAATTTAGACATTTGGTGATCCTGTGACTACCTTCATCGTAGAACAGTTAATCATGTAATGCCTTTCGGGTCTTATGTTCATCACCCCCTCCAAGGTATGATCTACTCGGTATGATCCTACCCAATCAGGTGGCTTTATTGCCCCCCTCTTATCTTTTAACCATATTTGTTTACGTTTTGATTACCTTATATAGGACTTGGTCCTCGATGCTTACCTTTTAGGTAATCCTCCCCTTTCACCATAATCACCTTCACCACATCATTTTACCTATAATCTACCCACACCTATTAAACCTAAACCCACAACATGCCCAAAAACCTACCAACTCATTTTCATATTCTTCCCTAGCTCATGGGAGAACTACATCAGCCTGAGGTCCCTTTTTGTTGGGACTATGTAGGTAGCACTCTGAGGGCATGGGGCCCTTGGAGGTTAGCTCGGCCATTTTCTACCCTAAAACAATTCATCAACCATGCCTAACTCACCATTTACATCACATTTCACTTAGTTCCCCTTTTCTAACAAAATTGGAAATTAAGCCACATACATAACAAGTTGCTTACCACAACATACATTTATTACACCTACCATCTCTCTATCATCACCATGCATAGATTATAGAACATTTCACATATGACCCATAGTATCATTCATTGCCAAAATAATGAATCATAACTAAACATACTTTCAACTCGACCATGCCTATAACCTGACTCAATCCATGCCGATCCATGCCTAAACATAACCTGACTCGATCCATGCCTATAACCTGACTCAATCTCTGACTCGATCCATGCCTATCCAAACCTACTCGAACCATGCCTATAACCTGACTTGATCCATGACTCCATCATGCCTAACTCACCTAATTTCAATCCACATTAAAGTAACAAATCCATATCTCATCTAACACAAGCCATAAACCAATGTCTCATAAACACATCAACAAATCACGAAATACCATGAATCTCATCATAAAAATCAATAAATGTGTATCTCAATATACATGTCTATCTCATCCTATCCATCATCTCAAAAATGTCGGCACGCAAGCTGATATATATATAATACAAAATGTCATCAGCACATAGGTCGGTCTCATATATACAAAAAGAATGAATGAATGAATACAAAATCTCTTCGGCACGCAGGTGGTATATGCTCAAAATATACAAAAATCACTCATACATCCTCACTATCTTCGGCATGCAGGCTAGTATGTGATAAAAAATACAACTATCTTCGACACGCAGGCCAACATATATATCAAAAAAATCACTAGTATACATCAAAAATCCAGTGACCACATCTCAGGCATCTCGCCAGATGTCCTCCATCTCTGTGTCACCTGCACCCTTGGCCTCCTGTGTCCCTGCTAGCACATCACCTAGCTCTGGTCACCATGCACTGGTGGCCTCTCCCTGATCGGGCCTCAGAGCTCGCTGACCTCCTGTGCTCTCCACACTATGTGTGTGGGATCTCATCCTCTCACTAGACACCTGTTGTGCCATGTACTCTCCATAAGATAGGAAGTCTATCCCGACCACCATGAGCTGGTCCTGATAATATCTCACCTCACCTAGGGCATCTCGTAACCTGGATACAGGAATGGTATGTGGTGGTCCCATAGGTCTCGGCCCCTATACCTGCCCTTCAGTGACCTGCCTGTAGTAACCTGGGACTAGCTCCCTACGCCTATGAACTGGGACCAGCTCCCTATGCCTATGTCTGTGGTGGTGCCCCCTACCCCTATGCCTATATCTAGGCCTATAAGGCCCCAATCTATGCCTGGGCTATGGCCAACTAGCCCTGTAAACCTACCACCTGAGCCAGTAAGGCTATCACCTAACCATCTCTATCTCCATCTCCTCCATCTCCTCCATCCTCTCCCTCCACCATCTGGGCCTACAGACTAGCCACCTATACTCGTAGCTCTGCTACCTCTACCTCTGACCCCTCTAGCTATGTCTGCAGTATACCTATCTGGGTAATCAGTGTCGCTACCTACCCCTGTAGGGTGTCTCTCTGCACTGTAATGGTAGCTAAGTTTGGCTGCCCCTGGTCTAGGTGGTATGGCTCGTAACTGAGCCACCCACCACTTCCTGTACCTGTCTGTACATTTGGCATCATCTATCCATTGATCCATTGGCTCCTCCTCCTTCTCTGTAGACACTGTAGGCTGTGGTAGAGGTAGATGCCTCTCCACATCATCTCTCTGATACAATGGGAAGGATGGAGGAATATCCTGTACAAGCCCAAACTATTGTCGGACCCTGTCTACCGGGATCATCTCATCCTCCCTGGCATGGTGACCCTGTATCCACCTCTCTAACTAGAGCTCAAGCTAGCTCCTCATGCATGTGCCTATATGAGGGGAATCCCACATATGGTCTCCAGATAATGTCCACTCTGGACAACCCCTCCAACAACTGCCAAAAATGGGCCACATCATATGTCGGCCTATCCAATCTCTGCTCTCCTACAACTGGCACCCATCTCCTGTATCCCACCCACACAGATCTCACTGGGAATGCATCTACTCAGGGCATCCCTATAGGTTGAACATAGACTATGTGCTCGTAGGCCCAGCAGTGTAGTATAAATGTACAACACAGGCTAAACCTACGCAACCGCCCATATGCCCACAGCTCTCGGTATAGCTACACCAAGAATGTTGGTGCCCAGGAAAAGTGGGTCTCCTCTACCATCATATCATGGAGCACCCCCATCAGTGATCAGGGAAAGTGTCCACCCTCTACATCTGGCAGTGCATAGCAGCACACTGCCTCCATCAATAGAACCACTAGCCTCATCTCATCCAGACGGGCTAGGTACATCTCGCCATAGCTCAAACTGGCACTATGGAATCTCATCTCCACTGCCCCCTCACCAAAAACTATCCTGATCAGCTCCTCTAAGGCCTTTAAGGAGATAGAGTAAACCTAGGCACCCAATATGGGTAACCGCAAAATCTGGAACACGTCCTCCAAGGTGATAGTCATCTCACCTATCAGAAGGTGGAACGTGTTGGTCACGGAGTCCCATCTATCGATGAGTGCAACCATCAAGTTGGGCTACCAAAAAACATGTCGGTAGTGCCAAATCCCACTCAAGCCCACTACCTCCATGTGCTACAGCTCTAAAGGGGTTGCTAAGCCACGCAATGTCACCAGTAGAGGTAGAACCCTGTCCCGCATGTGTAACTACGCTCTCCCCTACATCCAATCCAAACACAACATTAATTTTACTGTACCGTGACCATATTCACCAATTATCATTACCCTCCACCCTATTTTTACCCTACCCATCTCAACTACCTAACCTACATCACTTTTGGACCCTTGTGCCTAAAAGCCTGACCGGTACCGGTTTATTCTAACCGACTTCGGTCACCTTTAAACCGGCATCGGTCACCTGTTTGGTGACCGCTACCGGTTCATCTTTACCAACCATGGTTACCACTTAACCGACATTAGTCACCTATTTGGTGACCGATCCCAGTTCTACCCAACTAACGCCGGTCAAGCTTGACCGACGACGGTCACTGTCGTGTCAAACTCCGCGACTTCCCAAACCCCCCTTTTTTAAACTCTCCCCCATCTGTACCCCTTTTACCCCACCTACAATGACCTACACTACCCCAGGACCTCTACCCACCCCACCCATACAATTTACTACCCTCCCCCCCCCTTTTTGCCCGTTATTCCCCCCATACCCACATTTTTAACTTTTTCCCACCCACAAAAAACAAAAACCCACAAAACCCTACAAATAACAATCCTCAAAACCTCTAATCTATCTAATCACCAATATAGAGTTAGGTGCTTACCTCATCGTCGTTTACCGCTGTCTCGGTGGCACGTCTGGCCACTATGTCGGTGGTATGCGTCTGATCCCTCTCCTACCTCTGCCATCACTGAATAACTACTCCCAACCTCTGACCAATCAACTCTCTCACCCTGATCCCATGGACCCGTTACTCACCAACCCAACCCTCATCAAATCAGACTACCAGCTCACTATCCCATTTCCTCCAGACACTTTTCTCTCTTTTCTCTCTCTTTTTTGTCATTTCTTCACTTCGCAAATAACAAATGAATAATAAAAATGTGGATTTTTTGTTTTTATAACAAACCTGACCTAACTGACATCGGTTCCCCTTGACCGGCATCGGTCGCATGCCCTACCTCACCATCATTAGTTTTACAGCAATGTCAGTTATCCATGACCGCCATAGGTCACCATCACCTACACATTGACCTTACTTTTCCCTTTTACCCCACCCTTTACCCTGATCCTTTACCCCATCCAACCTGTACCCAACCTATTTACCTTACCTTTCCAGACCTCCTCACTTGCCTTCCTACCCTTTTCCTCCTTTGGGGACTTCTTATTCTTTTACCCATACCTTGGCCTTACCCATGCCGTGACCTAGATATTTGGACCTGGACCATCGCTAGTGACCTTTGACCTCATGTGTTTGCTATACCTTGCGGCACTATTACCTATGTTGATTGACCTAATGACCTTACCTAGCCTATTGCTGTGACCATTTATCCTGACCCTACCTTTGGTGTACCAGAACATACCTAAAACGTTCCTGCACCTAACCTATGTTGTGTTTCCTGACCATATCCTATACCTTGGATACCGGATTCACTTCAACCTTGTTTGGATAAACCTATCAACCTTAGATGATGTAGAGTTTGCCTGCTCTTCAACCTGGTAGCGTGTTGTAGTTTATACATGTGCGTGTATTTTACTGTTTGCTACCTTTGACCCTGACCCATTACCTAGATTTCCGAGTAGACCTTTCACCCTTTTCCCCTGTGCCCACCTCTCCTTTTCCTCACATTTACCTTTTATCAAACCACTCCCCGCTTCAGCCTGCTGCCTCGTCAGTTCCTAGTTTGAGGGGGATAACCTTCACCCAAATATGGGGCAACCACATCTTATTTTATTTAGCGTCACTTACCAATACAAGCTACGCAACAAAAAGGGGCAAAATGTAGACACTAAAATTAGGTCACACTCCCCTTTTGTCCCTTGACCAATAAGCACCCTTTATTACATTTACCTAGCCATGGCCCCCCTTCACCCACTAATATTAATTTAATTAATTTAATTAAATTAATTCATTATCCTCACTATATTTATTATTTAAATATCTTTATTTAAATAATATCCACACATACATATTCACTTAGACACCTCACCAAGCCAACTCAACCTAAGACCTATTCTTAGTAAGTTTCCATAACTAACTAAGACTTACCCAAACCCTAAAAATCAATTGCCTACATTCCCTCTAACCACATTCCCACATGCTCACAAGAAACTCCTAGTCTAATCCATGTGGGATAATGACATGAGATCCAAGGAAATCAGGAGGATCTCCCTAGTTTAGTAAACCTAGGAAATCCCACCTTGACCGACGTCAGTTACCCCTAACCATCGTCGGTTAAGCCGGACCACCGTCGGTTACCCTTTTAACCCCTAAACTACCTTATTCTCAAGGTTGGAAAACATTGGGAGAAGGTTGATGAGAAAGAACACATCTCAGAGAGATAACACATCTTCAGAGAGAAAATTCCAAGCGAAAATCCACATGCAAGGAAGGAGATTGAGCATCTTCTCCTACATAGCCATCCCAGCCATGATCTGATTCTATCCAAGCAAAGAGGAGTGTACATGCAGCCCATGTAGAAGCTTTTCTTCATTTGGTGATCACTTGTAGCCTTTAAACACCTCATCAACACCTCTATCCCTCACACACAGGCATTCAGGATCAGAATCCAAGTAAGTATAACATCATACTTTCCTAGTTTATTTCATTTCATCATCATTTTATCATCCATTGTTTATCTTTGGCCCCCTATTGACCTTCTCCAACATTTTCACCTCCATATACCCATTAAAACCTCGCAAAAGCCTACTCCAGTCACCTAATACCTCATCCCTAACCACCAAAGTCCTTTGTGCAATCACAAAGGAGACCACAATCTTGTTTCTGTGACATTTCCAGATCTCACAGTAACTCGGCACCGGTTACACCTAACCGTCATTGGTCACCCCTGACTGACACCTGGTCTCTGTATTTGCCCACACAACCTAGAATAGAGACCTACCCACCAAATTTCATCTCACCCTCATTCACCTGTGATCTACCTGAGACCTCTGTCAGACCTGCAGAGACCCAGAACCAATCATTTGACCTTTGGATTCTATTCTAGCTTAGCCTGTTAGATTAGATCTATTTCTTATTGTATTTTAAGTGAGATACCTAAATCATTTCAAATTACAATAGGATTTACTTTGTTTACAACATTAAATTGTTTAAAATAGTGGACTGACAGCCATCTAGGAAGTATCACACTTCCCGGATCTAGCATACGCTAGGCAGTTCACTGCCCATATTGTTTAATTCCTTCTGGTGGTCTTGTTTTCATTACAGGTAGTTCCTCCTAGCCAAAAGGAAGCTCTCATGATCAGCTGTGGATCCGGAAGTCATACGTGCGCAGCAACCCATCAACCAACATTTGAACAGGTATTCCTCCTATGCCTGTTACCCTATTTGTTTTGTCAACACTTCAAAGAAAAGATCTAAGAATCAAGGTGAAACACAAGGTAACATATGATCCTTGCAGGCATATAGTCATGTTGCTTATAGAAGATAAAGTTGGAGATGATTAATATTGTAGGGGTAGTTGAATCTTCCTTGCAAGTTGTAAATGAATGTAGAAGGTTAGTAATGGCTGAGTGAGGGAATTTAGGGTTGTAGCCTCAGTGAGATTTGAAGTGTATAGGTCAACTTGAAATCATGTATAACTCACAGGAATAATTCTTCCATAAGCTAGTTCACTACATGAAATCAAAGGAAATATTACACTCCAAGTTGTATTATAATCCCATACTTCCTCGGGTAACTTTTGCACCCAATTCTTTCTTGAAACATCCATTGTTTTGGTCAAGATACCTTTTCTAGTTCCCTATTGGTCACCTCAACTCGACCATTAGAATGAGGGTGGTAAGGGAATGAACTCTTGTTTCTTACTTGATATGTTTTCAAAAAATAACTAGTTATGTTTGACATGAATTGAGGTCATTGATCTAAAAACAATTGACCTTAGTGCTCTAAATATCTTAAAAATATGGTCATACAGGAAATCTACCATCTTTTCATCTTTAGCATACTAGGGATACTTTACTTCATCCCATTTTTCACATAGTCGGTGCACACCAAGATATATTCCTTTCATTGAGAAGGTGGATTGATTGGCCCTATGAAATCCAATCCCCACTTCTCAAATGGTCCCAATACTATTTGGGGTTAAAGATGCATTTCATTTGATAATGTTGGTTTCCCCATACATTAAAACTTATCACATTTCCATACATATTTCTTGACATCTTTGTGCATTGAAGACCAGTAATACCCAACTCCTAAAACTTTAGGAATTTTTCTTTTGACTGAATAATCCCTCTTGATGGTTCATCATGGAAGGACCTAAGTATGTTAAATATTTCATCTTCATTTACACACCTGTGTAATACATAATCATGCCAACATTTAAAAATCATTCTATCAAACCAAACTTATACATTACACTCTATTTGATTAACTGTTTTCTTTTTTTGGGTGTAAGAAAATATGGGAGCTTCCTCGTGGGCAAATAATTATCCATATCAGAAAATCAATGAGAGCTGGTGGAAACAATAAATAAGTGCTCTAGGAAATCAACATTCACTTATTCATCTGTACCTAAAACATTTATTCTTGAAATAAAATCAGCTACCACATTTGCTTTGCTAGGTTTAGTAATAATTTTAACATTGAATTCTTCCAATAATAATAACCATTTAAAAATTCTACCTTGAACTTTCAAGAGTTTATTCATTAAATATCTAATGATATAATGGTCTATATGAATGATCACCTCATAACCTGTCATGTAATGGTGAAATTTTTTGATTGCATAAACAACTGCAAGAAATTATTGTGGTAGTATAATTCCTTTCAGCGTGAGAGATATTTTTACTTATGTAATAAATTACATGAATTCTCTCTCCCTCTTCTTGTTGACCAAAAACAACCCCAAATAACTCATTAGAAGCATCAATTTGAATATGAAAGGGGAGATTCCAATTTGGTTCCCTAATAACTAGAGAATTAGTTAGTTTCTCTTTTATGATGTCAAAAGCTTTTTGACAATATTTTGTCCACTGAAATTCATAATCCTTAGTTGAAAGTGAAAGCAATGGAGAGGCTATTTTTCTAAATTCAGAGATAAATATCCTCTAATAACCTACATGTACTGAGAAACCTCATATCTCGTTCTAAATCTTAGGTGATGGGAGTTGTACAATGATCTTAACTTTTTCTAGATCCACTTTGATTCCTTCCATTGAAATATGGTGTCCCAAAACTATCTCTTGTTCCATCATAAAAATATACTTCTCGTGATTGAGAGATAATTGATTTTTTTCACATATATAGAGAAATTTATCCAAGTTATTCATTTCCTCTTGGAAACTAGTTCCATAGATTGTAAATTCATCCATATAAATGTCCACATAGTTATGAGTAAGATTAGAAAAAAATGGTAGCATTTCTCTCTAGAAACTCAGCCTAAGTTGAATTAAAGTGTACCAAAAGTGCATGATTTGGACCATGGTAAAGAAAGTGTCTCACTTAGGTGAAATTGAATGTGGTCATAGGAACTATATGAAATAGTGACTAGGTTCTCATCATATAATTTTTGAGTTCATCCACTGAATGCATCATTGAAATCATGAAAATTTTAATTCCTTAATAGGAGTCATAAGTCTTAATCAATGCACAGGATGCAAAGGGACACATAATGAGCTTTTTTCAGGAACCTAATAGTCACCACAACACTCCATATGTACCATTTATCTTTGGTACTATGAGAATAAATAGACATATTTTTTCTAAGGCACATGATTATTGCATTGTTAAATTTTACATTTGGTAAGTTACTTAGTATTTAGTCTTTCAATTTCTCACTTGAAAAATTGCACAAAAGCACTTGTTATCATTCCCTAGGGGTACCTAATTTTAGAATCAATGGTATAATTTTACTCTTTGAAAATATCTTACCTCACATTCTATAATTCAATGCAAATTGTAAGATTATAGAACTATTAAAAAAATAATTCTCCTTTTGAGATGAATAATTGCAATACAACATTATTAACTTTAAATAATTACCTGAAAGATAATGTTAATGCCTATTGCGTAGCAGGATCAATAATGGGCACTGAGTACTATAAATGGTCAAATAATGTTAGCATAAGGACTTAGGTCATTCAATTTAGTGCAGGAGCTCATACAATAGTTGTCTCGGGACTTACCTACATTGGATGTGTAAAGACTTAAAAACTTAAGGCTAAACTAAGAAGGATGCACAAAATTAACCTAGACTTAGAAAGTGATTTTAAAAGCCTTATAAATCCAAGTTAAATTCTTTCTATCACTTGTGGACCTATGGAATGATTGTTGTGGTTACTACTGCCACTTCCATATAACATATAATGTCAAATTGAAGACAAGTAAACTAGAATTTCACTAAAGTGCCTATTGTTCCTACATGTGGAAACTTGCAATATATAATGAGACACAATCATTATTAGACAATGATATGAAATATCTAGTGATCTCCATTCAGATAGGTTTAGCTGATTATATACAGTGAAATCAACTGATAGATTGGCCTAGGTGTACATAATCGGAATAACTAATGTCAATAAGATGTCATAAAAGGAATGCTTGAGGTTTGTATAGGAAATTGAACCTAAATGATGGTTGAATACCATTCCTAGATATAGATTTATGTCCAATTAGAGGATAAGAGCGCACATGTAGTTCTTGCATCAGGAGAGGCATTAGAGAATCATGCAAATGTGTAGGAACTTGAGATAATAAGGACTTTATTCAAACATTAGTGTTCATAAGGAGGAGGTATTAGGTTTAGTCACTATGTTGTCTATTTTTTGAAAATATCATTGACATTCTTATGACTTGTACCTATTGATAAATCTAAAAGGGAGTGAGCTAAATTCACCATGTAGATGACCCACAAAACATCAATACCGTTGCAAAAGGAAAATTAGAATAAAGGGGAATAGTACTGACTCCGGTGGGCACCCAATGAAGAGGGAAGTGTATCATATTATATGCATACCTTGACATTGAAGGATGATAGTTTTTATTTATTTCATGAATAAAAATAAGAACATTGATTTAACGATGAGGATATGGATTTAGTAGGATTTTTTAGTCACATGAACATATTACAAAGCCTAGATTTCGTTTTAAAAATAATTCATGTAGCTAAGATAAGACAGAACATTTATGTAATCTAAATATAGAAGAAAAAGAAGGCTCTATAAGTGTAGAAGACACCATGACTAACATAAAGGCTAAAATATAGTTATGAATCAATCTTTGTTGCAAGACAGATAGAGGACATCATCCCTAGTCATTGAACAGTAAATTTAGCCACTATTGGATACTATTAGTATGGAAATAGATGATGTCCAGTATATCTACAGACTACATAATCACAATAGTATGACTACATGTTCAAGCTCACTAGTGATTGGAATAGTGATAAAATCAAGGGACTTTGTGATCCATCATTAGGTGAAATGCACATAGAATTACACAAATCTAGAGTAGAAATATCCTGCATCAACGAAAATGCCTTATAGATTGAATACCAAAAATGAAATAAAAGGTCAAGGTTAGATTTTTTTTTCCACATGGTGGAAGCAACATCTAACAATATCCTATAGAGTAAAATAAAATTGACATGATCTTGGTAGCCATTGGTGTTAACAAGAAGATTAATAGGAGGAACTAGAATTTTGATATCCAAATAGAGAAGCATCAATGATATATGTGTATGAATGATTTACTTGGGGATAACACCATCCATAGATGAAATTTTGGATGCAAATAGTGACTGTTGTTACATGAATAAAATATGCATATCTTAAAGACAGAATTTCAATTTTTATCAAATCAAAAATTGGTAACTATGCAATTCAATAAATTAGGAAAGAACCCACTTTTGCAACTTATTGAGGTAGTTTTGCATACTTGGTATATTCTACCAATATGCCCTATAACTAAGAATAGTAATTTTGAAATATTATCTGAAAGTTGTTGGCTACTACTTTAGTGAAAACTCAACCATGTTATCGCTTAATATGGTGAGGGTGACGAACCTTTCAATATCAAATGGTTTTTATTGGAAATGTACCCTCGGTTTCATGTTTTGATATGAGGACTTACATTATAAATGTGATTTGGTAACTCAGATATTCAAATAGTGACCCAAAATTGAGAATGACTATGATACATTCGGATTAAAATTGCCAAGAAAATATAAGGTATTATCTTGAGAAAGATAAAATCAGTAATGGTACCTAAATTTAGGAAACCCTTATATATATATATGCCATATATATGGGTGTCATCTATATAGGAACACGTGACTTAACTCATGATCACACTTACGGCAACTAGGGTTTGAAACCTTAATAATCAAGTAATAATAATAATAATGTTTAAAATAAATAAAGTTAATATCTTAGTGGGCACATTAACAAAGTGAAATAGATCTATATTATTATAGAACATATGTTTCTAAGGCTACTTACATAAATATCAAGAATAATCATTGTAAAAATATAAATAATGATATATAATGAAACAAAGAACTAATAAGAGGAGGAGAAGAGAAATTAGCTAATATCTTGAATTGTATGTTGATTTGTGTTGGTCTGATGACTGAAAATGATCTGACAAAACCTCACTATTGAAATTGTGACCTGATCCATTGTTTTGAACATGGTGTATGGTACTTCCCAAAGGATACACCCTTTATGGCCCTTTCTGTACGCTTTGGTCCCTTTGTACTTTTCATCTCTTGTAACTTTCTATGCTTGTTCACTACTTCATGTTTTGCTCCTATCTCAAATCTGGACCTCCAATATTGTGCGATACTTTCTTTGTAACTGATTCAACCATAAAAATTCTAGATGATGATAAAGTCATAAAAAATAGATGTTAGGTGGGTTATAGGAACCCCTATGTACTGCCAATGTCACCACTATCTTGAAGAGGGCTAAAACTTCACGTCATTCTCATATATCATGTGATATATAGAATGTATGCAATCATAGTGATAATCATGACCTTACAATAATGTGATTGTACTTGATACTTTACCTATCTTGACTTGACCTTGAAATTGTGCCTTTGTACATGTAGACCTGAGTGTATGAATTCCCTAGAATGATTATGTAGAGTATGTGGAGCTCAAGGCAATCTTGGAATAACTTTTCCTTTGATTTCTATTAGTATTTACTCATTGGAATGTTAGGTTTCAAGTAGAATCAATTACGTCTTCTTAATGGGAGATGAATAACTTGCTTATATGTGTGTTTTAAATATAGAAACCTTAAATAACGATGAACATAAATGTACTAAAGGGATTCAAATTAGATTAAGTTTTGTAAGAGGAAGAGGGACCAAAGTGTCCAGGTTGGCACATAGTGTATAGGCGTTATGACCCTCCCTATCCGTTATGGTCTCAGATGTATGTGTGGTTGATCTAAAAGTTAGAATTATGATATCTGAGGGTATAGCCTAATTTGATGGATTAATATGATTTTTGTGTGAACAAGTAGATTTTTTATGCAAGTAAGAATGAGTGATACATAGTTACGAATATCATAGTTGGAAAAATTTGAGCAAGTGTGGACTAGTGCAAGATTTTTGTACCATTTGTGTTGTTACAAGCCGTGAATTACCAAAATGAGTTTTTACAAGAGTAATATGGGGATTGATTACAAATAGTGATGATTTCTTCAATAAAATTATTTGAGGTAACAAAAGAATGGAAATTTTCATATAGCCTTTTCTTACTTAGTATGGATGCAAATAAACTTCTACAGTCATGAATAGATAAAATAAAATAATATTTAAAATATATTTTAACAATTATTTTACTGATACAAAATAAATCAAATACATCCCCAAACTGGTCATTGTAGTGTTCTGGAATATTTTTTCCATGTTCTTATGATGATTTTTTGCCTCCGCAGAACATGTGCTCCCTCTAATGTGTAGAATTCAATATGATGTAGAAAGCAATAGTGGATAACCAAATATCCTCAAAGAACTATATGTTATGAAGCCAAGGATTTCTCGAAGTGTGGGTGAATGTAGATTTAAACATGGAACTGGTTATTTTTAGTAAAACCTCTCATAAAAATAATAGCATAGCCCCACATAGAAATAAAAAAATCCAACCCATGAATTAACTAGAAGTGGGATATTTGAATATTCTTGGAAGTAAAGAAATAAAAATTGTACTCTAACAATGGATGGGATGAGTCATCTATTAAAAATAAATCAATAGGATAAATATATAAAATTGGAATGAGCATTAGCAGATAGTTTCAATGAGTCTAAACTTAGAAATTTTGAAAAAGTAGTCAGGGGGAATTTAAATCATTATTGAATGGGAAATCATATGCACTTCTTTAAGTTCACATAGATAGTGAGAAAACCACCAGTAAATCCATGCATGAAGTTTCACAACCACTAGTCAACCTTGACTGACAGTTTTGAAACCGTCTACAACTCACTACTTTTGAAGATATGACAAATAGATTTGAACATTTTGGAGTAAAAGGGAATGTACAAGTATTTTGTGTAGATAAAGGAAATGGATCTAAATTACTTTTTAGCATAGAGAGAACCTTTTGATTATTTCACCATGTCACTTTTGGGTGCACACAAATACATTACATGGAATATACGAGAACAACCATGTCCAAACAACTAATTTTAGGTTTAAGGAGCTATGTCCCTATGATTTTGATAGAGAAATTTTGTCAATCCCCTTACCCCCGAACTTTACTTTCCAAAAATTGATAAATAAAAAGGAGATGGAAATATCAAGGAACATGTCAAATATGTCTTCATATCTTATCAAGAATTCATATAAAAAGATAACTATCTTCTTATAATCTTTCCTCGTAGCTTAGGTGGGAAAGCACAAGAAATGTTTCTAGACCTATGAAAAGGTTCTCTCACCACCTTTGTTAATTTGTCAAAGAAATTTGTGTGAAATTTATCCTTTAATATGAATATGGACATATAATGTTGGATTAGTATAAGGTTAAATAATGAAAAATTGAATCATTCCCTTTGTTCTTGCAATGGTGGAGAGGTCTATAAATTCATTTCCATTCCTTCATCCCAAAAAACAATTGGTTATCATTTTCTTACTTAACCTCTATCAAAAAATAACCGTCCATATTCAAATACATTACAATTACACATTTGAGGAGGTTATCAAAAGGGAACCCAAAACAAATAAATTTCTCCTCATTGAGGGAACACTCAAAAAATTTAACAAAGATCAACATGACAGAAAACAAAACTATTAAATCTAAACTCTTTAACTAAAACAAGAATGTCGTGAATGAAGAAGTTATAGACCCCAAACACGTACATGCATTCTAAAACACCATTTATTTGAATATTTCTCATGGACCACCTAAACGAGAAATGAAACACATGGAATACAAACTCCTATGTGAATCATTGTCTATTATATTTTGTCATCTCAAAATGACTAACATGATTGTTTTTCCAAAAAAAAGGCCATTTTATGAGACCAAACCTAAGCTTACTTGGTATAAGGAAAATGAATATTGTGATTATCATCATATCAAATTTCATTCAATAGAATAATATATGAAATTGAAAAACTACAACCAAGATGTAATTGACTATAGGGATATTGAACTCGATGGAAAATAATCCCCTTAATCACATAATCAGCAACTTAGAATATACAAAGAACCTTTCCCCAAACATGATAAAATGAAATAAAAGTACAATTTGGGTCAGATCTCATAAACCAATAACACCAAAAATGTTTCCTATAAAAATTCACCCACATATGACTCTCTCATTGTTTGTATTCACCCCATTAACCATCATATAAAAAATTAAAATTAAATCTCAAGGTGTGTCATTACAAAAAAGTGCAAAATAATCACTATCCTAAGGTCTCCTCTTCCTAATCATGAGTTTCAATATGATATCCTTGAATATATTATGAAGGCTCCAGCAAAAAATATCCATCTTGGATATCCTCCAAACATTCATTTTCCACAAGAAAATCCTCTACGTTGGTTGTGGAGCCTGATAGCGACGGGGGTTACAAGGGGGGCTTCGCCCCCCTTGTGGGATCTAGGGGCCATGCACATCGGCGGGGTTTGTGTCTAGTGCCCCCATAAGCCACATTTTATATGTATTTATGCATTGTGAAATCTGGACCATTTCTTAGTAGGTCACAAATCTAACGGGTAGTTTTCTATGTTTCCCCAAAATGATAAAAACCCTAATATCTTTAAAGGGTCGTAATGTATGAGGCTCATTGTATTAGTGGCAGCACTATGAGAGAGATTTTGGATGTACTAAATAAAAGGATTGGTTGTTTTTGGTGGATATAGCCCATTTTAGGTGAACCACGTTAAATTTGTGTCTCTATTTTATTGTATTGTTTTCTGTTTTAAGTTTTCTGCATTTTTCATTGCATGCTTGTTTATCTGTACAATTGGTATAATCCTAACACCCTATAAATTATTCTAGGAGTAAATATTCCCCAATGACATTAACCCTTCATAATTTCCATCTTTGTTCACAAACATCACCATAACCAACAAATCATATTAATCAAATAAAATATCCTTAAGTAAAATACCTCGTATAACCTTCCCTTACATATTGAATATATCATTACCCATGCAAGGTAAAGTGGTAACTTGTATACAATGGGTTGTGACTAAATATTTGCACACTAAATATCCTCAAACAATTGGGTCACCCATATATATCATTAGAACCAAAAATCATTACCATCAAATAATATGATAATGTTAAACAAACATTTGCATGTTCCATCACCCTTCCTCTTGAAGTTGAACTTGTCACTCATGAAACCCGTTAGAATGTGTTGTATATTTTGTATACTTTATACCCAGGAGTACTATACACCTCTTCCATGAGCATTAGCAGGGGTCTATAGCTTGCCCCAGCTGGGGGGTTTGGGACTAACACCCCCCCCCCAATCACGGGGTTCAGGGGCAGGCCCCCGAAAAAAAATCAAAATCCCTATTTTTCTGGGAGTATAGATATGTTATTTTATCTATACGTATATATGGATGGTTTCATAAACAAAAATTATGGGGAACCATTATGGGTTTTTATTATCCCATGGTTTTGGTACCCATTGTATTGTAAAACCACTTTGATGGTTTCTTACAAATAGTTGCAGATGTAATAGGGTAAAGCAGAACTTGGAAGTACATTATTGTATTGTAAACAGTTAAGTTAATACAATAAGAGAGAGAAGTTATGGTGTTGGGTTTTTTCCCGAAAGGGTTTCCTAGGTTAAAACTTGTGTTTTGTGATTTGTTTTCTTTGATTATCTTGAATATTCTACTTAGTATAGCTTCTTGTTTATTAGTTTATTAGATTGATTCTCTTTAAAACCCAATTTTAAGTCATATATCATGATCTGCCATATAACATTCTCCTTAGATTCCCATGGATCCACACTATGTAATCTATTCCATCTACCTACCATCAATGCATCAACATCCCATTTTAGGGATAGTATCTCACAATCCTCATTGATCCACAACTCTTCCAATACTTCAAAATGTTGGAAGGACATTACCAAAAAGAACATGTTTTCCCAAACACTGAAATTGCTTTCAACTTAGAATCCAAATTCATTTTATCCTATATCCATCCTAATGTATTATGATATTCATTCAACAATACTCCTTTAAAATAAAAATAAAAGATTATCAACACAAGATGTGGTGAGTATGATCTTTAAAATTATTTCAATATAGATAATATTCTCCTCTCACCTAGAAGTCATGGTAGAATCAACACACAAAATAAATAGATATCAAATTTTCATATCTTTAGACCCTTTGTGAAAGGGGGATTTCTTGCAAATGAAAACATAGGAATCTCTTCTATCTCTTAGTTTCATGATAATACCTTCTCATCCTATTCAAATTTATAGACTATCTCATTACAAATAGGATGTTGGAAAACTAAGGATGTGGACTCAGTATCAAAGAACGGGGAATCTAAGAACCCTAAGAAACTAGATCCATATGGTATTGACATGAAAACATATGTTGGTGTTCCTTATGAGATCAATGAAACCTCTTAAATTAGTGAATACGTCCCTTCCTACATTAAACCATGATCCCTTTGAAGAATGTATGAGGAAATATCCTCCACCAACACTTTTTACAATAATGTTGTCTTAACCATCCATTAAACCACCATTGACCTATAATACATCAACCTCGTTAATTAGGACCAACAAGATCACATAACAATTGATTATTTTTAGAACAAGGAAGCCATGATAGAGTTCCTAGGAGTCTGAGATGATATCCCAATAGGGGATCACAATAAGGGTTTCATAATCAAAAATTTTACGTCCACTTACGTTTGGGATGTGAATGATTTCCTTCTAAATAAAATTTTAAAATATCACAAAATAACAATAAAAATAAGAAAGCAAAAAATCAAAATTTATAGTAAAAACTCTTTGAGGTGTTATGAGATAATCAAAAGCAAAAATAAGAAAATAAAAGTGAAGTGTCAACTAGTGAAAAACTTCCTAAGATGCCAATAGATGCGGAACTGAAATTTACCTTGATCCTACCCAGCTTGAAGATGGATCTAAACTCCTTATGCAGGAAACAATTGACTTAAAAATTGACACATAGGAATAACTATGGATCCTTATTCTTGGAGATTATCTAATTCTACAAGAACATAAAAAAAAAATTCACCCTCTTATGGGAGTTATTAGATGTATTATCCTAGTAATATGAACACATGCCTGGGTTGGATCATTATTTAATGCTACAACATTTTCTCTCTCATGAAGCAATTAAACCTATTAAACCAAAAAATTAGAAAAATGCACCCACATATCACCCTTATTTTCAAAGAGGAACTTTAGAAACTATTGGAGGTAGGATTTACTATCCAATCATCTATTCTAAGTGAATATCAAATATTGTTCTTATTTTAAATAAACATGTATGAATCATAGTGTGTACAGACTTTAGGTACATTAACACATATTATCTTAAATATGAATTACCTTTTCCTAACATTGACATGATTTTGGACTCTATAGAAGGACATGAAAGGTTATCATTCATAGATAGTTTTTAGGGGTACAATCAAATCAATATTGCAACCAAGGGTCAACATACTAAAATGTTCTCTATAATATGGGGAACCTTTTGTTATTAGGTCAAGCTAGTTGGATTTAAAAATATAGGTGCTAGCTATCAAATATATATTGCATTCATATTCCATGACATACTTCATGACATTATAGAAGACTATGTGGATGATGTATTAGGTAAATCAACAACTAGAACAAGACATACAACAACCTTGTGATGAATATTTAAATGGTTAAAAGAGTACAAGGTTCATTTGAATCCTAAGAAATGTGTCTTCAGTGTCACATGAAGTAAACTATTAGGGTTTATCATATCATGTAGAGGTATGGAGGTTGACCCTTCTTAAGTAAAATTGATCACAGAGATGCCTCCTTTTTAAAAATTTCAATAACCAGAGTATCCAAGGAAAATTCCAAGAATTTTTAATATTTTTTGTGAAAACTTTCAGATAAGTGTCACCCATTCACGTATCTATTAACAAAGGACATTATTTCACCTTGGCAATTAATTTCAACAAACGGTTTAACATTATTTGAAATATTTATCTAAACCACTTGTCTTGGTTCCACCTACTCTAGGACAAGCTCTTCTACTTTGCATATTAGAAATATAGTTTACTTTTGAGGACCTCTTAGCTCAAAATGATCAGTGAGGGAAAGAAAGAGTTGTATATTTTCTCAATTATATTTTGATAACATATGATCTTAACTATATACAAATTAAGAAATATTGGGTAGTTTTTTTTTTTCTTTTAAAATTTAATTCTCTACTTAATCAAAAACAAAACATCTCATCGAAAAGGTCCACCCTCTTAAGTACCTTCTATATACATCGCATCTTGCATTGAGACAGGAAAATTGGATCATCTTATTAATTGATTTTTATATTGAGTATGTAAATCAAAAGGTTGTTAATGGATAGGTAAACACACATCATCTTAATGAGGCACCTTTACAGGACACCCAAACCTTAAACATGGACTTCCCTAATGATTCAATCATGAAAATTGATGAGCCTTTTCATGGAAACTATACTTTGATGGTCCCTTCACCACTCATGGATTAGAGACATACAACTTTCTTATCACACCAAGAAGTGATATCATTCCAAGGGCATGTTATCCAAAATTTAACCCCCCAGGTTAATTTGGATAACTCTTTAAAAATGGACTTAAACATTTTTAACAAGTCTGAAACGAATAAATGGTTGTCGAATTCCACTACCCAAAAGCCTTGTCCATGAGTTTTTAAAAACCCACAGGAGAGTTAGCTTATTCATTAGAGGGCTATGTTTAAAACCAACCAAAAGTTCATTTGTCTGTTAAGTTCAACACCAGTGAGACAGGAGCCACACGGTGCAAATCTAATGGTCAAGCTTGGGACATATGTCACCATTACGTCACATTTCTAGGTGATGAACCCTGATGGACGTCAAAGTCCCAGAATCAATTGAGCTCCATAATATTTCAGGTCTAGGATATGGTTGAGTAAATTCAATAGGAAATGTGGCATAAGATCGATGGCTAGTAGGGGAACCGTGTCACCATTCCGATGAAGCTCAAGTAGATTGGCTCCCGTAGACTTAAATTCCATGGAATGAGCTAAATTCCACAAAATTTTGGGTTCAGGATTGATTCAATGTAGTCAAGGGGAAACATGGTGAATTTATTTAGAGTAAAAAAATTCCTAAGTCCCCTAAAGTAAAATTTGTGACGTAAAGGAAATTATGACAGGTATGACAACCCAAAGCCATGTGGGGCTTCCCCATTGGCTAATGTTTTACAGCAAGAAGAAGAATATAAAAGAGAGAATGATAATGTGAAGTGCATGGAGCTTCCTCATTAACTCCCTCTTCACAGTTGTTAGATGAGACTATAAAAAAATATAAAAATCCCAATATTTATGGAATCATCTCATTGGTTAATGTTTTGTAGGTGTCAGAAGGGCTAATCAAAAGGACTGGAATTACAAAGTTCATGGATATTTCCCATTGGCTCACACTTCATAGTGGTCAGTTAGGGGCTATAGAAAAGGTGAATAATGAATAAATATGGAGAATTACCATTGGCTTGCATTTCTAAAGATGGAAAACATGAACAAAGGATAGTTTGACTCCGCAAACATTTTTGGCATTATTTTACTGGACCATATTTCATAAAGGCCATAGAATGAAGAAAATGGAAAAGTGGGGAAGTAAAGTCTGATCCCATGACCCAATGGGAGGTAGACACATGGAAAAAGGTGAATCGGTGCACACGTTGGTAGAGGCCAATCCCTGAGTTAATTAGAGGTTGCCACGTGTTAATTTCATATGCTTCCTAACATACAAAAATTCAAAAGGCCATATCTTTTGACTTCAAGCTCCAAACAAGAAAAAATTTATATCTTTGGAAATCTCTCCTCATGCCCTTTAACTTGGCATCAACAAAATCTTATTTTGGTGGCATTTAATATTTCAAAATGGAAAACACATCTTTATAAGGAAGAAAGAGCAGTCTTGAGCACAAAAAGGGTTTAGGACATTAATATGTAGAATCATACGGCTTAACCACTTGAACTAACAAAGTATGGGCCCTTCTTCTAAAAGTAAAGAAGATATGGGGGATGCATTAAACATGCCATGTTGCAGGGAAAAATATATCTTCATTAATGATCAAAATAAAATCTGATCTTTTTCCCTCTTTTGTCTCTTCCTTCTTCTATATAATGTAAAATATTTCATTTTTGTAAAGAGATACTCTTTGTTGTAATGACACCATGCCAAAATGGTGTCCAACTTCCCATAAGTTCCAGACCTCAAATTTGGTCTCTACAATTTATTTCTTGACTTCTACCATGAGTGTAATAGAATTGTGCATATTTTATACAATATAAAATTTGTTTTTTGGCACATCTATCTTCCCTAGTAAGGTTTATTTTGCATTATTTCCTTTCTAATCTTTCTAGCATGTTGTACGTACTTATTTACTTGTGTTTTCCATTTTTTTGTTTTAAATGCGTGGGTGAGTGATTTTTCATGGTTATATAATTGTGGCATGTTTTTCTGCCCTTTCTCCCATGTTTTCTCTCTTCCCTTCCCCTTGTGGAGAGCTCACCACCTTTTAGCCTAGGATTTCCCTTTTCTACATCTCCTTCTTACTCTGGTCTCTTAGTATGTTTAGTTTATGATTTACTTTCTACATTAGGAGTAGTTTTAGCATTAGGAATAGGTAGAGGAACCATCCTTCTCCAAATTTTTGTCTCACACTATAAGGTCCCACAACTTGGAGAAAATACCATGTTGCCTCAAAATCTTGAGTTTTATATGACTCGGGGAAGGGTGAAATTTTGAGCTCTAACAGTTTTGTCATGCCCAATGGGACAAGTTTGAAGTTCTTTACAACTTCATACCAACAAGTTTGATGTGTTCTTAGTGGTATTCAGCCTTTGGAGGTAGTATTCAACACATCTAACAAATCTGATAATTGAAACAAACTCATTTTCTCAAGTTTCAAACATCTTCCTCCATCCCCTCATTCATTTCCATGTCCCCATATTCTCATGGCTCTCCAAAGAGCTCTCCCTTTTCCTCATTTCAGCTTAAATCCCCTCCATTTGCAGCAGTGGGATGTTATCCCCAAAATAACCCTAAAAAACTTACCTCTCTTCCTTGGAAATGGATATCAATCTCCCATTGATCACATTCAAGATATAGCAAACCATTGTTTCATTCACAATATTACATAAAAAATATTTTCCTTGGACTTCTAGTTTTATCATTCAAAGGCAAAGTAAGAGATTGGTACAACAGTTTGGATCCATAATCCATTTCCACATGGAATCAGCTAGGAGAAAAACTACATAACCAGTTCAAGGAGGATACATGTTTCATTTACCTCATGAAAAATCTCAACAAAATACAGTGGGCTCAAATGGAGTTTATCTTTGATTTCAACATCTTATTTATAAGGACCTAGCATAGAAATCCTCAATAGTTTAGACCCCCAAAAACTATGGAATTTTTTTATTATTTAAAGTCCTTTGATGTTGATGGATATATCAATTCAATCCCTAGGAGGTAGTAGTCTTCCTAGAGATTTTTCAATTGCATCACAAGATAATAAGATGCTTATTTAGGATGGAAAAAGAAAACTCATCTCTATTGCTGCAATTCTTCCCTCAACACCTTAAGTTCTCCCATGCCCCTTGTGCTAAGAATGAAAAATACAATGTTCCTTTCCAAAATAAGGAAGCTCCTTTGATTCCTTGTCCTTAATTTTATGCTCCAAAAGTTTATCATGACCAAAGCATTCCCCAATGTTTGAAAAATTCCCACCCATCTCCACCCAAGGCACTACCCAAAATCATAAACCATGCACTAATGTTTTTAGAATTTGAGTTATTTCACATGTTATCCCTACCTTCTACCCAACACTTACTAAACCAAGTTATCCAATACGGTTGGTAGAAAGGGAGGTTTTCTATGATTTTGGAGGAAAGGAGCTTCCCATGCAACACTCCAAACATCAAATCTTAAGGAAAAAATATGTATTTGTTCTAGAGAATGCAAATTAGTAGAGTAGAGATCATGTTTTGGAGGATCATTTGGATTCTCCAATTGGTAAAATTAGGTCACTTGAGAATCAAACACTTCTTCCCAAGTATGAAACAAATCAACAACCCCTTGTTTATGCCTCCTCTCCAACCAATTCTATTAAAGAAGCTTATTCCATATCTGTTGAAGATTTATCTTATTCAGATTGGGAAGATGAGAGGATCAAAAATGTACAAAAAGAGGTGTTGAATGTCAAGAAGAATCAGGAAAATGTGAAGGACAATTAGATTAGAAGTGGAGGGGAAGATAAAGTGTTTTTAAACATTGGCATCCAAGTCCTTGAGGAAGAATGTTTATAAATTGAGCAATATGTTTCAAAGGAATGCAATGATCCTTATTGCTCTACATGTTTATAATTTTCTACACTTTTGGAAGGTTGCAATGATACACCAAGAGCATCATTAGACACTACAATGAGCTAGGAAGGGCCTTAAGATTGTAAAAAAGATGATTTTGAGCTCTCTAGTTTCTTGTTTGACGAGGCAGAGCATGAGAATACAAGGATGGAAATAGAGTTATTTGCAAATGAAGAAATATAAAATCCATACAAGCTTGTAGATATCCACCATGAAAAGGAAAGTGTCTCTACTAGCTCCATTCTAGGAGCTAATGGCAACGAATATGCACAACCCAAAAGAATTCGGCCTTCCCAATCAAGTATCTGGCTGATCTAGAGCCAAAGGGAGAGTTATAACTAGTCATGCTCACTTCAAAGCATGAGGGAGAGCTTTAGTTTACCAAAGGTAAGCTTCAACACCTCTAAAAAAATGTAGAGAAACTAAAGGTGGTTTTTTTTATAGTTGGTACTTTGAGGAGAAGGGTGGAAAACCAATTACAAAATATTTTTTCACTCTTGTTAAAGACCACATTCATTGCAAAATCAAATGCAAGGTCTCAATTTGTAAGAAAAGTTATTTCTCCCTACCTCTTGCAATATTTTTTTTGTTTCTTATTTTTTTTGTTATAATAGGGTAGTGAAGGTTTGCTTTCATTAAAACAAGTTCTTGTACACACTCTACATGTTTTCATTTGGAACATGTATTAATTTTTCATATTTTGTATATAGTTTTTACATGATCTATAGTTTAGTTCAGTTTGAGTAGGTTTAATGATAGAATCAGACAGATGGAGCAGTTACATAGATCATTTAAAGCTCCAAAAATCAATTTCAAGAGGGTCTAATTTGTGTTAAGTTCAAAACATATCAGGGATAAGATAATTTCAATTTTTTGATTAGTATTTAAATTTTTTGGGCTTAAATCCATGCCTAATGGATTGCATAAAGGCTACTAGTCAAATTTAGTAGGAAAATTACCCCTAGAGGTTGCCAAACTGTTATCCACAATTTACCCCTGGGTTAATTTGGATAACTCATTAAAAATGGACTTATCCATTTTTAACAGGTCTAGGACAGTTAAATAGTTATCAAATTTCACTTCCCAAAATCCCTAGTCATTGGTTTTTAAAAACCCACATGAGATTTAGCTAATTTATTAGCATACTATATTTAAAATCTTACAGATGTTCATTTGGACATCAAGTTCAACACCAGCAAGACATGAGCCACACAACACAAATCTAATGGTCAAGGTTGGGACACATGTCACCATTTTGTCAAATTTATAGGTGATGAACCCTAGCAGATGTCAAAATCCATGAATTAATCGAGTTCCATAATATTTGGAGTTCAGGCTACAGTCAAGGTAATTCAATAAGATAGGTGGTAGAAGATTGATGGCTGACAAGGGACACATGTCACCATTTTGGTAAAGCTCTAGAAAGTTGTCTCTCACAAACGTTTCTACGGAATGATCCAGATTCCAAAACATTTTGGGTTCGGCATCAAGTCAATGCAGTCAAGGGGATATGTACCACATTTATTTGGAGTTCAAAAATTATAAGACCCCCAAAGTAAAAGTTCTGATGCAAGGGCAATTCTAACAGTTCTGATAACCCAAAGCCACATGGGGCTTCCCCATTGGCTAATGTTTCATAGTTGGAAGAAGAAGATAAAATAAATACTGATAATATGAAGTGTGTGTGGCTTCCTCATTGGCTCCCTCTTCACAGTTGGAAAATGAGACTAAAAAGAAATATCAAAATCCTGACGTGTATGGAATTATCTCATTATTTAATTCTTTGCAGGTGTCATCAGGGATAATCAAAAGGACTAACATTGCGAAGTGTGTGGAGCCTTCCCATTGCCTCACACTTTGAAGTGGTCATTCAGGGGCTATATAAAAGGTGAATTGTGAAGAAACATAGAGCCTTCCCATTGGCTCGCATTTCTAAATAGGGGAGACATGAGCAAAGGATAGTTTTACATAGCAAAGGTACGTGTCATTGTGTTATTGGCCCATATTTCATAAAGGTCATAGAATGAAGAAAAAGGAAAATTGTTGGGCCTCCGAATATTAACTAAGTCTTAAATGGCATGTATGTACATGGGACTAGTAAAGAGGATGGGCATGCAAGGCAAAGCACGTAGGACAAGGGTTTTAGAAGGTTTTAATAGAAACCATGGCGCGTGCGCAAGGTAGAGAAAATGATTTCAGGACTTAGTCATATTTGGATTTCTAAGAGGCACTTAAGGAAAAAAGTAACCCAACTAGGCATGCTGAGTGGATAAGGTGTCATCCTGGCAACTTGGTGGTTAAGGAAAGAATATTCCATGCATAGACCATTCCTAAAAGACATCATTGCAGAAAGTGGAGAGCTCGGATCAGAAGAAGCATGCTCTATTGGAGGAAAACCTTGACACTTGGCAACCAATCTTCTCCTGAAGGAAGGCATGGCAGTGGGTGCTACACCAATTTATAGATATGCTCAAGTAGAAGAAAAGGGGAGTAGAGAGGACCATTTTGGAGAGAGCATCACCATATAGGTTGATGAAGGGAAGCTTCAGGATCATCATAGAAAGGATGAAAGGTGAAACTTTGTAGAAATAATAGGATGTTCTAGGGATTGGAGTTCTCATTACAGGAATGTAGGAATGTTATCATATCGAGGGGGATGGGTCTGCTAAAATTTTCTAATAATAGAGCATAGCTAGAACTATTGATACCTGAGTTAGATCTCTATTGGTCTGTTACGGCTCTTGTGAAAGCAATGTGGTTACTGAACTATGATCAACATGAATATATGGTTTTGTTCTAAATATATTATTTATGGGTTTAAACCCTACTACCTTTTTCTTTATGTTATGGATTAGATCTACTATCTGTATGATGTTTCTTTTGTTATCTGAAGGGGCATGTTGGTGTAATAACTCATCCTATGCTTTCAAAATGTATGCATGATCATTTAATTTGCTACACTTAATCTATCATCAATGAAAACATCTTCTCATAATGCTCACATAAAGGAGGGGCTAGGTGCCCGCACATGCCTTAGGTGAGCACCCAGCGTCAGTCGGGTGATAGGCCAGCACACAAAGGATGAGAAGGCTATTCTAAGGGAATAAGAATGACTACATCTTGGTTCCGTTGCTGGGACATATTTTTGAAGTTGTTTTGAGGATGATGTGTGATGATAGATTATTTGACCTTAGAAAGTGTCGAAGCATGGTTTAGGAGCACAGAGGATGAGTTTTTTCAATGATTTAGTATTGGGCCTGATTTTGATGCATGCAGATGGGTAGAAGAACACCTATATCATGATTTGTATAAGACCTTCTTTTTTTGTTTTCCAGTAGAATTGTATGAATGGCTTTCAACATATGTATCCATATTGAGTTGGTACTATAAATCACATGTGTGGACCCAAGATGATTACCAGAGGCTGCAGGAGGTGGATCTGACTTGGAAACATGTTTTTGATCACTAGTGGAGAAGAGTGCTAACCATTTATACCCTATAATACACCATTTCTATGTATTCAAGTCTAGAGGTTGCTGATTTTGAGTTCCTAAGGGAACCTAGAGGATTGTTTTTGCAAGCTATCCCATTGGCTATGAAGATATTGATCATTATTCTAAGTTTTGAGGCATTCCCTATGTCCAGATAAGCTTCTCTGAATCAAAAAACACTTGAAAAAAATCACATAAGAAGTCTGCGTGGGGAAGTGAGTCATATTCAAAGGCATGAATGAATAGGGAGAGCACATGCATGGAACAAAAGTTCATCTTTTCAGGACTTAGCCATTTTCACTCATAAAGGTCTATTTTTAGAGATGGCATGCAGAGCACACAAATGAGGTAGAGACATGTGTGCCACGCATTGGCTATTTTTTGAGGATTAGATACAAAGCACTTTGCATGGACACAAGCTGGAAATAGATCTGCTACTGTCAATTAGCTAGTAGTAGTCTATTGTTAGTGCACTTGCATGTGTGGCTAGTTTTGTAAAGGCGCGTGGCTAAGAATAGCATGTGACCTATTTTTGGAATGGATAAGTGGTGAAGGGAAAGTCCCCACCCTTATAAATATGTAGTAAACTATGTAATAGAGCTATATAGACACATAGGGGATCGAGATATACAGAGATATGTTATGTTGCTACGTGCATACTACTGATATTGTAATGAAGCTTCTGTAAACTTATTGCATTGACTATAATGGAGGATATTGGATGAATCTAGGTGTTAGTTCTATGTGTATCTGAATCTAGTATGTTTTTGATCTCATCATGGTTAGTACTTAATTATGTTTTTCCTTAGATATAGATCTGGTATGCTCTGTAGAATGATGAGCTAGTAATAGAACTATATATGTTAAGTCTCCATCATGCTAACATCTTGCTACAACAACCCTAAAGAGGGACCTGGTACCTTTGTGCACTTCGGTGAGTGCTCAGTTTAGGCTGAGTGATGTGCCATCACATCTAGGGTCTTATTAGGGTTTGTATCACTGAATTCTAGGCTGCATCATTGGTTTTGTTGCCGGGAACTCTTTTTCAGTTGTTTTCAGGATGGTTTGCAATGAAGACATACCGGTTGACCTTAGCAAGTATTGAAGAATGGATACGCGATCTGGAAGAAGAATACGCACAGTGGTTCAGCATTGGATCTGAGTTTAATGCACGCACTTGGGTGGAACAGAATCTATATGACAGTCTATATGAGATATTTTTTGCTATCTTTCCAGTAGAATTTATAGGAGTGGCTGGTTTCTTATGCATCTAAGTAGAATTGGAGGTATCACGCACTTGTCTGGATGCAGGAAGAATTCCAGGCCCTTTATGATGCTGATCTGATTTGGACTTGAGTTGTGGATACGTGGTTTCGTGGTGTCTTGAACAGTTATATCTTGGAATACTCAATTTCCACTTATTCGTGTCCAGAGGTAGCTGAATTCCAGTTCTTACGACATCCAAGGGGAGCTTACCTACAAGGCATTCCACTTGGCAATCAAGATCCTGATGGTAAATTTGAATCTAGAGAGTAAACTGATGGCTAACTAAACCCCACCATGTGCGGGGGCAGGAACATGATGGGTGAAAAATGGCAGACATAGCGGCATAAAGGAAAAGAGAGGAAATGTGACTTAAGTATAATGAGGTGCGAGAGGGAGATAGAGAAGCAGCATACCATTGTAGAAAGTATGGCAGTTGAGGAGAGAGATGGCTCATGAAGGATTTGAAGCTCACGTAGAAGACATGGAGCCAGAGCATCAGGAACTCCCCCATCTTGGAAAGCATGACAGGATCCCTCCTCGGCCTCACAACAGGAAGCATGCACCAGAGACTACCTGGGCCACGGGTGCGCATCTAAATCCACCTGGTAACCTAGCCCTTGTGCTTGGTTTTCTAGTATCTAGTATGACAAGTAATCAACAAGCAAGTTTGGGAAGTAAGAGAGAAAGTACATCAATGGTAGGGTAGATGGCTTCATTGTTATTTGGAGGTGTGTTTTCAGGTGCATCGTCCACACAGAATATGAGCGCACCAAATGTTGGATTCACTTCTAGAAGTGGAACTACTTCACAGACCATAGGGGTTCAGTATAGTACTACTGTCAGAGCATAGGGGAGTATGTCTACAAGACCTATTCTAACTACAAGTTTGGGATCAAGAGGCACAGGAAGTTCTGGTTCAGGTGGATCTGGAGGTTCTAGAGGCAGGGGAAACATAGGAGGTTCTGGATCAGGTGGGCAAGGTTCTGCACCAACCCCAAAATATTTATATGGAAATGTCTCTTCATCTTCCAGAGTATAGGGGCATAGAAGATGTTGTTGAACATGTGCATATGTGTGAAATATTGTGGCACGTAAAAGGAATCACAGCTTCTGAGCGTAAGGAAAGCCAATTTTCTACTACGTTACAAGGGCATGCACACAGCTGGTATAAATTTGTTGACCCTGATCAGACTTGCATGGATTATGCAGCATTGAAGGATGCATTCTTAAAAGAGTTTTATATCCCTGAATTTGAGTAGAAGAGTATAAGTGCACTCAAGGATATTAAGCAAGGCACTACTGAGAGTGTGCGTGAGTATGATGCCCATTTTAAAATGCTTCTGTCTAAACTTTCTTATGATATTCATGCAAGCCAGCATGCACAATGGTTTTTTGGGGGATTGATTACACCATTTAGGAGGGTGATGTCACATAAGACATATACTGATCTGCGTGAGGCATTGGAAGCAGCCCTACGTGCTGAGGCAGTTGGGAGTATTGACACTGGCATTAGCCCATTCTTAGAGGCACATATTACAGCTATGGAAAAATAGCTAGAGAAATTATCAGTGAATTCAGCCCATGAAACACGCTCAGGAATTTGGTGTACAGATTGTGAAGTAGAGGGTCACACAAAGGATAGTTTTCCTCGTAGAACAGTATGCTCATTGCTGATGGATTGTGAGATATGCCACTTAAACCATGATGCTAGCCACTACCCATTATTACAATGTGTGATAAGGAAGAACGTTTCAAGCTACTGTAAAATCTGTAGGTCCACAACTCATGACACGGAGGACTACCAACTGATTGGATAGATCCATGATGTTATAGATATTGGTGTATGAAAGACAGGAGTTTCAGATAACTCTAAGGGAAAGAATGAGCATCAGGACTGGGAGCACAATCAGGCGTGCTATGATCGGAATGAGGGGTGCATTTTGAAGGCAGTCATGGTAGAGGTTGAGGATACCATGGTGGATTTGGAGGACGAGGCCATGGTGGTGGAAGAAGTGAGTTTCCTCATGGAACATGTTATACATGTGGATCTCCTGACCACTATAGGCATGAATGTCCTCAGAATATTACATGTTCTTTCTGTGGAAAGAACCATAGCTATGAAGAGTGCCCAGACTTATATGAGCATCTGAGTAAGCAACATAAACAAGAAAACAAAGGCGTCAGGATGGTTAGGATACAACACGCTGTGGACAATCAATGGATGCCCAAAATAGAAGTAGATTCTGAGGCACTACAAGTGAGGATCATGAACCTGTGCTAAGGCAACACGTGTCAGGGAGGCATTACAAGCAAAAACCTACTATCACTAAAGATGAGGTTCTTCATACATGGTACCCAGATCCTGCCTATCAGAAGGAGGTTTATCAGGATACCATGGAAGTTCTAAGGAATCTTCAGGGTGAGATACAATATTTAAAGGAGTAGAAGAAAGCATCAGAGATGGTCCAAACTAATATAGATGACTTGAGAAAAGTGTGCAAAATGTTGCGCCAGGAGAACATCATTCCACTATTGGGGAGTTGGTTAAAAGGGAACACTCCACGCGCAAGTATTGAGACTAGATGATAGATCCTACATGCAAATATCCCTCCTCATAGTTTGGATTATGAAAAGGAAATCACTCTAAATGTTGTTGTGGATGGGTGGTTGTTGAGTAATATACTGATTGATACAGGTGCAGAAGTCAATGTTCTTACCTTGGATGCATGGGTACAAATGGGGAGACCCCCATTGAAGCCATCCTCTAATGTATTATTCATGGCTAATCAACTAAGGCCACTCCCATAGGAGTTTTAAAAGATGCATCCATTACCATACAAGGAGCCAAGTTCACTGGAGACTTTGAAGTTTTAGCGCTGGCAGAATCAGATAGCTTCCCAGCTCTATTAGGGCATCCTTGGTGCTATGCAAATAATGTTGATCTTTGGTTCAACAAGGGCTATATCAGTTTTGAAAATAAAGAGGAAAGGGTCATTATCCCTTTGACAGATAGAAATTTCATGCCCTATGTTGAGCCCTTAAGTGAAGAAGATCTGAATAGGATTTATGTACGTGCCATCTGAGATCCAGAGATGATTGAACCAACCAAAGAAGGACTAATTCAGTGGGAGGATGCATAGTCTATTAGTGATACTACAAGTGTTGCTTGTGATAATTGGGCTCACAACACTTATGAGTTGGTAGGGTGCGAAGTAAAGAGCATATTCCCTCGAGGCACAAAACCATGTTATGTCAGGAGGATAGGTAACAACTTGGTACCTTGTTACACAGGAGAAGGGGATCCCATGGTATTCCATGTGCCATGGAAGAAAAATGGATAGACCCACTGGAGAGGAGAAATATGCTAGCATATACACTACGTGGGACAACAGCACACTGGTGGGTGGTCCACAGGGATAATCTGGTCGAATGGGATGAAATTGGGGTTGCTCTTACTACTAGGTTCTTTAGGAGCAATGCACCTACACAAATATGCAATTATCATGGTGATCAACCTGTTCAACACCATGTTCAGAAGTGTGAGAGACTCTGGACAGAAGGGTAGGAAGCTTTACCACCTTCACTATGGGTGCACTGGTTTTATTCCACTTTACAAGGTTGCACACGTGCTTGGTATGTATATGCAGAACTCCATAGAGAAACTAGAAATTGGCATAATTTAATTACAGGAATGGCCCAGATGTTTGACTTCTTCTCTACAAAACCTCTGGTAGAAGAAGCATTGAAAGTTATCAAGCACTTAACTATGGGGGATAGTGCCAAGGCTGAAGAACTCCTCCAGGAATTATTAGATAAAGAGGACTCAGGAGTGCATCTTGATAAAGAACCAGGGGCCGATGCAACATTACTTCAATGTGCTTGCCTTGAGAAAGAGAAAGGAAAAATGGTCTACCTAGTGGATGATGAAGAAGTAGATAATCTAGATGTAAACCATTCAACAGGAAGGTGTGAGGTATTGGACAGTGTGGATAGGACCATGCGCCTATCATGAACCTATGAAGACAAAGCGGGTGAATATTGGAATAGATACTGAGCCTAAGGAAGCCATAATTGGAGATTATTGGTCAGACTCTGAAGTGGAAAAAATCATAGAGTTACTAAGGGACTACCAGGACCTATTTCCTAGGGGGTACCATGAACTTAAAGGCATGCATGAATCATTAGGGGAGATGAAGATAAATCTTAAAGAGGGTGTGCACCCAGTTAGAAAGAGGCCTTACAGAATGAACCCCAATTTGTGTGAAAAGGTCAAAGAAGAGATTGATAACATGTTGAAGTCTGGAATTATCAAGCCCCTTGATGAGTCATAATGGGTTAGTCCAATGGTGATCAGTATCAAGAAGGATGGATGGATTATAATATGCATGGACTACAGGGAGCTGAATGTTGCATGTGTAACAGATCCATTCCCTATGCCATTTACTGAGGAAATACTAGAAGGAGTTGCAGGGCACGAAATCTATTCATTTACAGATGGGTTCTCTGGGTATCATCAGGTTAGGATTGCCCAGGAGGATCAGGAGAAGACTACATTTACTACTGAATGGGGTAGCTTCACCTATATTGTAATGCCCTTCTGTCTGAAAAATGTGCCTCTTGTATTTTTGTGCATAGTTGTCCAATTGTTCAAGGAATTTATTCACAACTTCTTACAGGTATATTTAGACGATTGGATGGTGTATGGGTTAGTTAAGGACCACTGTGACAATCTGTGCTTAATGTTTGAATGGTGTAGGCAGTTGAGTATCTCTTTGAACATCAAGAAGTGTATATTTTCTACACCATTTGGGATACTTTTAGGACACATAATCTGCAAGGAGGGTTTGTTGGTTGATCCAGCAAAGGTTGCAGTCATTATAGGCCTAGGGGAGCCTACCAGTCAAAGTGAGGTGCGTGGATTTTTGGGACATACAGGATATTACAGAAAATTTATCAAAGGCTATGCCAAAGTTTCCACACCCTTAGAAGAGTTACTGAAAGGGAAAGGTACATTCTACTGGGGAGAACAGTAACAGCGTGCATTCGAGACATTAAAGGAGAAACTTACTACTACGCCTATTCTACATTTTCCTTCATGGGACAAACCATTTCATGTACATGTTGATGCCTCTGGCATGGCCATTGGCATGGTGTTGGCTCAACCTGGAGAAGGTATTGTAGATCATCCTATTTGTTTTGCTAGTAGAAAGCTGACTCCTGCATAACAAAATTACACAACTACAGAGCGTGAAGCTTTGTCAATGATCTATGTGTTGCATAAATTTCTCCAGTACCTACTAGCTACACCATTCATCTTTTATACAGATCACATGGCATTGAAGTATTTGGTAAATAAGCCTATTTTACAAGGGTGCATATGTCGATGGGTGCTCCTATTTCAAGAGTTTGATTTCACAGTTGTGGTAAAACCAGGAAAAAGTAATTCTGGACCAGACCATTTATCAAGAATACAGTCAGGAGAAGAAGCACAGGCAATTGAGGATACCATGCCAGATGCACAGTTATACAGGTTACAATGTGTGCCATCAGAACTAGAGGACATTGTTGTCTTTTTATGCACAGGGATGGCACCAGAAGGAATGAAATCCTTAGAGAAGAAACAACTTGCTATATGTGTTGCACCTTATATGTTAATTAGTGGTGACTTGTACAAAATGGGCTGGGATGAAATATTATGTCGTTGTGTATTGAAACATGAGGGCACGAGCATTATGTAAGAAGATCATGGTGGAATTGTAGGAGGCCACTATGTAGGTGATGCCATAGTGCACAAGATTCTACTTGTTGGATTATGGTGGGAGACCCTCTATAAAGATTGTAAGGAATTTTGTAAGGCATGTGATCATTGTCAATGTCTTGGAAGACCAGGTCAGTGAGATGAAATGCCTCTGAGACCTATTGCTAGCACAGAACCATTTGAGAAATGGGCTATAGATTTTGTGGGTCCTATTTCACCAGCTGCGCACAGAACTAGATCACGCTACATTATAACTTACACAGACTATCTGACAAGGTGGGCAGAAGCAACACCTACCAAGGACTGTACAGTGGCTACAACAGCTCAGTTTCTATGGGAACATATTATTACAAGGTATGGATGTCCTTTGAGTTTGACCAGTGATAGGGGCACACATTTTCTTAATGAGACAATCAGAATTTTATTGGATGAGTTCATGATTGCACACCATAAGACTACACCCTATCATCCTCAGGAAAATGGAACTATTGAGGCTTTCAACAAAATTTTGAGCCACACATTGACAAAAATATGTGATATTGGAAGAAAGGATTGGGATGATAAAGTATCTGCAGTACTTTGGGCATATAGAACAACATATAAAAGGTTGAACAAAGCCACACCATTTCAGTTAGTGTTTGGCATAGAATCCATTCTTCCTATGGAATTTATGTTACCTTCTTTGTGTATTGCATGCGCTAGAGGTCTAGCTGATGAGAAAGCTTTAGAAGAATGGATTGAAAAGATAATTCAGCTGGATGAGTGATGAGCCATAGCACATTGGAGTCAGAAGCAAGAAAAGGCCAGGTAGAAAGCATGGCATGACAGAAACATAAGGGATAAGAAGTTTGAGATTGGACAAATGGTACTTCTCTATGACTCTAAGTTCTTGCGCCATCCAGGAAAACTTAAGGTACATTGGTTGGGGCCGTATGTTATCACTTACATCCTTGAAACAGGTGCTTTCCAGTTAGAAGCACTTGATGGAACATGGCTACCTGGTTACTTCAATGGGAGTAGGTTGAAGCCCTACTATAAATAAGTCTTCTTGGTGTTTGTAATAAGGCAGTATTGCCATTTAGATTAGATTTTCAATTCTGTATTTCCTTAATGTGTTTCCTTCTTTGTCACTATGCTTTTTTAATTTAGTTGGTGTGTTGTGAAATAAGCGTGCTTGTGCACATGAAGATAATTACTACATGAAGCATGTTTATGCATAGAGGACTGCACATACTTTTAGTGTGGGGTGGTTGTCGATATCCAGGTACAAGATTGTGGGAATTGAAAGGTGAAAGGAATAAGCTGCTATGGGTGCTCTTCAATTCAAAGGATTGCCTCTAAAAAGTGACCAAAGATAGAGATGAATGAAGGGACAGTATAACGTGAGGTAAGCAGAGGCCATAACAACTACCAGTAGAAGGTGTAGTGATGAGGTACTCGGGTGCAAGGAAGTGTGCTGAGGATAAGTCTGTGACCAAAGGGTAGGAAGGCATGCTAGAAGGTTATAACTAAGGCACAAAGATGTAACATGTGAAAAGGATGGAATTGGTCAATTAATGAGAGGATATTTGTAGGTGAAGGAGAAATGAATGCATAAAAAATTTGAAAATTTATATAAGGAATGGGATGTGAATTCATTTTTACCATTGCGATTAAGAGTATTTGAAAAAGAGTTAAGTGTGAAGAGCCAAGTGATCGTATTGAGGTGAGAGAGGTGTGTAACCAATCGTGACGAAGAGATCTGTGTGCAGAAAGAGCTTGTGTCCCCAGTGGTGAAGGGTTTGAGCGAAGCAAGGTGATAGAGAGGAGTAAGGGCATGTAATTTCACCTAGGGCACACTGAATCAAGCTAGGATTTGATTCACACATTGTAGAATTCAAGAGGTGAGGATCTACAAAGGATTGCAAGGTAGAAATGGCACCCAAGAAAGTAGTTGCAGTAGGAGTGAAGGGAAAGAAGAAGGTGGTCGAAGAAGAAGAAGAGATGGCTCCTGAAAGAAATTTTTTAGAGATGCAATATCCAGAGGGGGTTATCATAGGCTAGGACTGGGATTCTCACATAAGAAGAAGCAAGGTGAGTGAGTACAATCACCATACCATAGAGAATAAGAAAGAGCTTGATGCCTTGCTGAACACGAAGACAAATAAATGCATGGCGGAAGACATGTCAGTGTATGACGATGCTGGTGAGAAGCTCTTGTAGAAGATAGGAGTTTACCAGCTATATGAACTCCCTTACTTTGGGAAATATGAGCCCTTGTACCAATGGCTCATGAGCAGAGTGCATGAATATTTTTTCTACTTTGTAGGATGCAGAGCCAGAATTTCAGCCATGCTCATCTCCATGGTAATGGGGTTGAAAGGCACAGGAGAATATTTGTGAGATGATCTAACAGACAAGGCTGCAATATTGGAGACCAGAAAGGAGTTGGGGTACACAAAGGGTCTGTGTGGCATGGACATTGATAAACTGAAGAAGTATCCAGTGGTGCAAGCAGCCACACATCTTGTTACAAAGCTAAATGACCAGGAAAGGTGGTCACAAGTGAACACCATGTGGTTGCACATTGCCAAAAAGATGTCTGAAGGGGTAGTCTACAACATTTCATGGTATATTGCAGAAACTATCATTGAGGAAGTGCACACAGGAGGAAAGATCAGCTTTGGAGTTGTTCTGTTATCACTGGTGTTCATGGAGATTGGAGTACCTGATGGACCAAAGGAGAAGATATGGGAGTATCCCATGGAACACAAGTCACCTGCAGAATGCTTCAAAAAGTACTTGTGTGAGGGATCCATGACAGAACAGGTCAAGAAAAGGGCTGAGAAATGGTACGATAGGCTCCACGTGGCCTTTGAAGAAGAATGGTGCATCCCCAAAGACTTGCCTTTGGTGGTTGGAAAGGCAGTTCAGTTCATTGTATACCAGCATTTCTGTATAGCATGGTTCACCATGAAGGATGGAGCATGGAGCCCTTGGTGTAAGTTTCCATATGCCTTCACAACAAGGTACTTCCAGGTTTCAGTACATAGGTTCTCAGACATGCGGTGACTCACATTCAATGCGGATAAGGTAGATTGTGACTACCACACACTAAGGAAGAAATATGTGTATCCAGGGTGGGGTGCATATATTGAAAGACTCATTTTAGATGTATTGAGCATTAAACCAATAAGTTTGGCTTGTGGGAGATATTGGAGCAGCACTGGTGTACCTCCAACTAAAGCCAAAGTTGGAGAATAACAAGTATGTGGAAGATGAGTTCACACTTCCAGCACCACCAAAGGGTAAGCACACGATGGAGAACATCCCAGTGCCTAAGCCCACAGAGCCAATTGAAGTGGAGGATGAGGAGGATGAGTGGGAGGATAGTGGTGGTTTGGAGCATAGAGGTAGAAGACATCCTATGACCACGAATGAAGCTGAGAGTGCCACTACACCACCTCAACCACAAGAGGGGGATGATGAGGAATTGGATGCAGTCCAAGGAGAGCACAGATTTAAGTGGGTGTTCAGGAGAACAAGGACTCAAGGTGCTACTCTGCAAACAGTGCGCAAATCACCCAGACTCTCTCCATAGAAAGAGACAACTGCGAAAAGGAGAAGGAAATTGAAGTTGAATGAGGAGGTGGAAGAATCAGAGGAAAGTGTGCACCTAATTCTCCTACACCTCCAGAGAATGTAGAACAGAAAGATGAAGAAATGAAGCAAGGAGAAGAGGAGGAAAAGGGAACAGATGAGACAACTACAGAGACTGCGCAAGACATGGAAACACAAGTTCCAAATCTGGAAGCTCAAGTTCCTAAGCAGCCTCGGTCTAGAAGAACAAGTGGAGAGCACATTCCACCAGCCATGGGTTATGCAGAGGATGTAGGTAAAATTGTTTGCGCCCATTTCTAGAGCACACTGTCACAAAAGGAATTATATGGCTGGGAATTAATGGATGAAGATATGGCTACAGTGTGCACATGAGGAAGCAGTTATCATGGTCCATGCACACACACATGGATGAGCCATATTTTGATGTATGTGAGGAGTCATGCGTATCACGGAGGTTGAAAAAGACACCTCAGGCTAGACACATGACAGTAAATCCTACTGTCATGTCAGATGAACAGGTGAGCAATGCATTGGTGAAAGTCTCAACAGAGGTGGTGAGGTAGAATATGGACAAGGCTGCCACAATTAGGGTGCTCAGGGAAGAGATCAAAACTAAGGATGGGGAAATAGCACACCTAACGTAGGAGAGAGACTTAGCGTAGAAAAAGAATGTTGTATTTATCAGCATCACAGAGGAAATTGGTGATAATGTCATAAGAGCTAGGCCACACTTGGAGCCAAAGGTACCACAGACATTTCCTTCAGCAATACACTATGTAGGAAAGTTGGTGGACCTAGTACTTGAAGATGAGCCTCTGCGCATGCCAGCACCAAAGGATCCAACACAAGAGGTAGAATGAGAGAAGGCTTCAGTGATGTGGAAGATTACATCCTATGAAGGGCTGCTACAAGCACTGCAAGAAGAACTGAAGAAAGTAGACCAAGCCTTGAACATCTGCACAGCTCCAGAGGTGCTCATCAACATAAAAACCCTAGAGGAGAACAATGAGGTCCAGAAAGTGATGAAGGATGAAACATTGGGCTGAGCAGAAATATTATCAATGGTTAAATAGAAGCGCGAGGCCCTGGCAACAGCACAAGAACCACACAAGACTCAGCTGGAAGAGCTTGGGAAGCTCATTGTGCAGAAGATGGATTTACTAGAGGGAAGGATGACTGCAATGTCCAGCATTGTGTTGGTCTTACAAAATGAAAAAGGGGAGATTGCGAGGGATGAATTGGAGTCCATTGTTGTGGACATTCCAGAAAAAGTAGAGGAAGCACTCTGAGTGGCAGACCTTGGAGGCTGAAATAAAATAGGAATATCCTGAATTAGTTGTTCAGACTGAAGAAGAGACTGCAAAGTAAAAACATTCTTTCCATTCTTCTATTCTTTACTTCAGTTTTTGGAGATGACCATTGTCGGGGTGACAATGAAATTAGTGTGGGGTAATGTTGATCAAAGAACACTTAAAAAAAATCACACAAGAAGTCCATGTGGGGAAGTGAGTCATATTCAAAGGCATGAATGAATAGGGAGAACACACGCATGTGGAACAGAAATTCAAGCTTTTCAGGACTTATCCATTTTCACTCATAAAGGTCTATTTTTAGAGATGGGTGCAGAGCACACAAATGAGGTAGAGATGTGTGCACCACGCATTGGCTATTTTTTTAGGATTGGATATGAAGCACTTTGCATGGACACATGCTAGAAATAGATCTGCTACTGTCAGTTAGCTAGTAGTAGTCTATTGTTAGCGCACTTGCATGTGTGGCTAGTTTTGTAAAGGCGCGTGGCTAAGAATAGCATGCGACCTATTTTTGGAGTGGATAAGTGGTGAAGGGAAAGTCCCCACCCTTATAAATATGTAGTAAACTATGTAATAGAGATATAGAGACATACAGAGAGGAGGTATATACAGAGTTATGTTGTTATGCGCATGCTACTGTTATTGTAATGAAGCTTTTGTATACTCACTGCATTGAATATAATGAAGGACATTGGCTGAATCTAAGTGTTAGTTTTGTGTGTATCTGAATCTAGTATGTTTTTGATCTCATCATGGTTAGTACTTAATTTTATTCTCCCTTAGGTATAGAACTGGTATGCTCTGTAGAATGATGAGCTAGTAATAGAACTATATATGTTAAGTCTCCATCATGCTAACATCCTACTACAACAACCCTAAAGAGGGACTGACCGACCCCTAGCGCTTAGTTTTCTAAATCAAGAAACATGTATTGCTAACCTAATTGGTATCAGTGGAAGTTACCAATCTACACCTAAGAGGTATAACTTCTTGTTTGGGACATCTACGGCCGTAAAAAAAATTCCTATGTTTGGAGGGATTTTTGGGCAAAGTAAAAGTACACAAAGTTTAGGTATCGCATCTAGGAATGGCATAATATACATGTCTGGTAGTAGATAAATATCACAAACCATTGACACGTAGTTCAGTGGAACATTGGGAATGCTAGACACAGCCATTTCAGGCCTGTTACAAGCTACAGGAGGAATATTTTGTGGAATAAGAGCTAGAAGACCTAGTGGATCTAGATGATCTTGAGGATCAAGAGGGACAGAACCAGGTGGATCCAATGGATCTAGTGGTGGAAGAAACACCAGAGGGGATCAAGGTTCTATATCAAGTGGACAAGGGCCTCAGCCACCTCTACAAGTATTTTTTGAGATATCTTTATATCTACCAGATTACAAGGGTGTTGAGGATGTTGCAGAGCATGTACACAAGTTTGAATTGATATGGCACACAAAGGGGATCACTACCCCAGAGTGCAAGGCAAGTCAGTTTGAAATGAAGTTGTAGGGGTGCATCCACAGTTAGTACCGAAAGTATGACCCCCATTAGACAGTGGTAGATTACATCACACTGTGAAATGACTTCTTAGCTGAATTCCACATCCCTGAGTTTAAGCAGAACAACATTAGTGCCTTAAAAGAGATCCAGTAAGGAATGACAGAGAGTGTACAAGAATATGACACGTGGTTTAAAAATATCTTATGAAAGCTATCTTATGATATTCATCCTTCTCAACATGCTCAATGGTTTATTAGAGGATTAATAACATCGTTTAGAAGAGCACTTTTACACAAGACATTCACATAATTGTACTAGGATTTGGAGGCTACCCTGTGTGCTAAGGATATTGGAAGTGTAGATACTGGTGTTATCCCTTTCCTTGAGGCTCAAATTTCTGTAATGGCCAAGTAGTTGGAAAATCTATCTGTGAACTTGGCACATGAGACTCACAGTGGCCTGTGGTGCACGGATTGTGAGATAGATGGGCATGCAAAGGACAGTTATCCTCAAAGGTCGGTACACGCCATGATATTAAATTGTGAAATTTTTTGTGGGGATCATGATGTAAGTAGGTTTTCACTACTGCAGTGTGTGATACGTAAGAATGTGTCTTGTTATTGCAATATTTATACCTCTAAGACCCATGACACCAAATATTATAAGCTAATTGACCTAATACATGATGTCATTGATCTTGGTGTGTGCCAAACTAGCCTTGCAAGAAGTCTCAAGGATGATTATCACCGCTATGAAAGGCGCGCTTATGAAGGAGCACATGGAAGAGGTTTATGTGGAGGATTTTGTGGTCGTGGAAACCGTGGAGGAAGAAGTGATTTCCCATGAGGAACTTTCTCTAACTATGTGTTTAAAGAGCATTATAATCATGAGTGTCTTGATTTGTTACAATGTTCATGGTGTGGAAAGAAACATAAGTATGAAGAGTTCCTTGAGCTATTTGAGCACATTGGCCAACAACACCAAAAAGAAAAAGACACTAGGACGGTAAGTATAAAGAAGGTGGAATCACAATGGATGCTAAGAGTGGTGCATGAGTTAGGACGAGAACCTATACTGGTTATGACATGAGCAGAGACCACGCGCGCCAGGGAGATACCAAGACAAAGAATACTGGTTACAAGGGAATAAGTGGTACATGAAAAGTATCCAGACCCTGCTCATCAGAAGGAGGTGTATCAAGAAACTATAGATGTGATTCAAATTCTACAAGGAGAGATACAGTGTCTGAAGGAGAAATCAAGGAAGTTAGAGCAGAAGAAGAAAGTTGAGGCTCCACGAAAGGATCTAGATGAGGTTAGGAAAGTATATAAGATGTTTAGGCAAGAGAATATTATTCCCTTGCTAGGGGAATGGTTATGGGAGAAGGTACCACACACTGGAGGAGAGTGCGAGAGGCACATTATGCATGTTAACCTCCCTCCCCATAGCCTTGACTATGTAAAAGAGATAACTTTGAATGTTGTTGTAGATGGATGGCTTCTAAGAAATATTTTGATCGATACGGGTGCAGAAGTAAATGTTCTCACCTTGGATGCATGGAATCAAATGGGAAGGCCCACATTACAACTATCTTTGAATGTATTATATATGGTGAACAAGAGAAAGGTTATTCCTATTTGTGTCTTACAAGATGCGTTTACCATTATCAAATGGGGAAAATTTCACTAGAGACTTTAAGGTCTGGGTGTTATCTGAAGCGGACAACTTTCCAGCATTGCATGGGTGCCTCTGGTGTTATAAAAAAAATTATAACCTATGGTTTAACAAGGGGTATATCATCTTTGAGAATAAGGAGGAATGGGTCATCATCCCCTTGACAAATGGGAAATCAACACCCTATACTGAGCCCTTGGGAGAAGAATTCCTTGACAAAATCTATGTGCACTCTATCCAAGACCCTGAGGTAATTCATCCTACAGAAGGAGTTATCTAGTTTGAAGACACTCATTCTATGAGTGATACAACCATAATAACATGTGAAAATTGGGCACACAAGACTTAAAAATTAATTAGGCAATAATTGAGAGGATCGGTGACAAGGGTAATAAAAATGCCCTCGGTCAAGCGCCTAGGAGGGAAGAAGTTACCAAGTTACTCTGAAGGAGCTAACCCTAATGATTTCTTATGATAAATGGAGGCTCAGTGGAAAAATGATAATGAAAGAAGAGGTATGCTCAGCTATAACTTGCTCGAGACCGCAACCTGTTAGTGGGTGACACATCATGAGAGCCTTCTAGAATGGCATGAGGTGAGAACCATGTTCTCTATTAGGTTTTCCAAAATCAATGCACCCACTGTCATATAAGACTACCATGGAAAAGAACCCACCTCGTGTCATATCCAAGCATGTGAGAAGGCCTGGATAAAAGGAACGGAAGCTTTACCACCTTCGCTATGGGTGCATAAGTTGTATTCTACCTTACAAGGTTGTGTGTGCATGGTACATTCACTCAGAGATGCACCATTAGACAAGGAATTGGCAGGAGTTGGTGGCTGATCTCATTCAAGATTTTGAGTATTAAAGTACAAATTCATTAGTGGATAAGGTTTTGGAAGTGGTCAAGTGCCTTACAATGGGAGATAACGTTATGGCGGAAGATAGGATACTTGAACTAGTAGGTGAGCCTAGTTCAGAAACAAGTTTTGATGACGAAAAATCAAAAGAGACACATCTTGAGCTTGTGTGCATGGAAAAGGAAAAAGGAAAAATGGTCTATGTGATAGATGGTGAAGAAATGGAGAGTCTAGATGTTAACCATTCTGAAGGTACACATGAAGTTAGGGATAGTTCTGATGAGCAAGCATCTACCATGAACCCTTGAAGAAAAAGAAGGTTAACATTGGTTCAGAGGTAGAACCTAAGGAAGCTATCATTGGGGATTATTGGTCGGAGAAATAATTTTCTAAGATCATTGACCTTTTGCGCGAGTTTCAGGATTTATTCCCATGCAAGTACCATGAGCTCAAATGATTTCACCACTCCTTGGGGGAAATGAGGATCAAGTTGAAGGAAGGTGTGCACTTGATTCAGAAGATACCTTATTGGATGAATCTGAATTTACACATACGGGTCAAAGAGGAGATAGAAAAGATGATCACATTAGGCATTATTAAGGCCTTTGAGGAATCTGAATGGGTGAGTGCAATGGTCATATGAATTAAGAAGTACATGAGGATAAGGATCTGTGTTGATTACAGAGACTCAAATGTAGTGTGTGTCATTGACCCTTTTCCAACCCCCTTCACTGAAGAAATTATGGAAGGAGTAGCTAGGTGTGAGGTCTATTCTTTCATGGATGGGTTCTCAGGGTACCACCAAGTTAGAATTGCAAAGGAAGACCAGGAGAAGACAACTTTCACCACTGAATGGGGAAGTTTTTCCTACATGGTCATGCCTTTTGGGCTGAAGAATGCACCTGTTGTGTTCTCGTGCATCATGGTACAAGCCTTCCAGGACTTCATCCATAAATTTCTTTAGGTCTACCTGGATGACTGGACTGTGTATGGGCTAGTAAAAGACCATTGTGACAATTTGAGGTTGATGTTTGAGAGATGTCGATAGTTGAGGATATCCCTCAACATTAAGAAATGTGTCTTTGCTACTCCATTTGGAACCCTATTGGGGCATATTATATGTAAGGAAGGCTTGCTGGTGGATCCTGCCAAAGTTGCAATTATTGTGGGATTGGGGGAGCCTACCAGTCAGAGCATAGTGTGTGGATTCCTTGGGCATATAGGGTACTACAGAAATTTATTAAGGGATATGCCAAGATCACCATGCCCTTGGAGGAATTTCTTAAACACAAGAGTGCCTTTCATTGGGGAGGGGCGCAACAAAGGGCGTTTGACACTTTGAAGGATAGGCTTGTCACTGCGCCCATATTACGCTTTCCTTCTTGGGATAAGCCTTTCCATGTGCATGTTGATGCCTCAGGAACAACCATTGGAGTAGTACTGACACAACCTAGTGAGGGGATTATTGATCACCCCTTGTGTTTTGGTAGTAGGAAGTTGACACCAACAAAATATAATTACACAACTACTGAGCACAAGGCATTATCAATGATCTACGCACTACATAAATTCAGGTAGTATGTGCTGGTGACACCATTCATATTCTACATGGACCACATGGTACTGAAGTACTTGGTAAACAAGCTCATTCTACAAGGGTGCATATGTCGGTGGGTCTCGTTATTTCAAGAATTTGAGTTTTTAGTTGTGGTAAAACCAAGAAAGAGTAATTCAGGACCTGATCATTTATCAAGAATTGACTTAGGGAGGATGCACAGAGTATTAAGGATACCATGCTAGACGCACAACTATTTAGGTTGTACACGTGCACCCTCTGACTTAGAGGATATTGCAGTGTTTCTTAAAATGGGTGTGGCACTGGAAGGAATGAAGGCTTTGGAGAGAAAGCAGTTGGCTATACATGTTGCGCCTTACATGTTGATTAGTGGAGATTTGTACAAGTTAGGTCATGATGAGGTTCTGCGTCGATGCGTATTAGAACATGAGTGCGTTGCAATCATGGAGGAAGCACATGGTGGGATTGTAGGAGGACACTATGCAGGAAATGCAACCGTACATGGAAGATTCTACTTGTAGGGCTTTGGTGGGAGAGTATCTACCAGGATTGTATTGAGTTTTGCAAGGCATGTGACCATTGTCAGTGCCTTGGAAAACCTAGAAGGAGGGATGAAATGCCCTTGCGACCAATAGCCAGTGCTGAACCATTTGAAAAGTGGGAAATTGAATTTGTAGGACCAATTTCACCTCCCGCACGAAGATTTGGCTCATGTTACATCATCACTTGCACTGATTACTTGATAAGATGGGAAGAGGCAGTACCTACAAAGGATTGCACAACAGTTACAACAATGAGATTCTTATGGGAAAACATAATCATCATGTATGGATGTCCGTTGAGTTTAACAAGTGATAGGGGTACACATTTTCTAAATGAAATGGTTAGGATTTTGTTGGCAGAGTTTATGGTGGCCCATCACAAGACCACCCCTTATCACCCGTAAGAAAATGGGACTGTTGAATCATTTAACAAGATACTAAGTCACACATTAACTAAGATTTGTGACGTTGGAAAACAAGATTGGGATGACAAGGTACCCGTCATTCTATGGGCACATAGGAAAACCTACAAGAGGTTGAACAAGGCCACACCATTTCAATTGGTGTTTGGCGCGTAGGCTATTTTATCTGTTGAATTTATGCTACCATCGCTACATATAACATGCAGGAGGATTGGCTGATGAACAAGTGCTCGAAGAAAGAATTGATAAGTTAATGCAGCTAGATGAAAGGTGATCACTTGCTAGATGGAGTCAAAAGATAGAGAAGGCAAGACAAAAAGCATGGCATGATCGTCATATTAAAAACAAACAATTTGAGGTTGGGCAGATGGTTTTGTTATATGATTCTAAATTTTTGCGCCATCCTGGGAAGTTGAAAGTCCATTGGTTGGGACCATACATCATCACGTACATCCTTGATTCAGGAACTTTCTAGTTACAAGCACTGGATGGGACGAGATTACCAGGCTATTTCAATGGGAGTGGGTTGAAGCCCTACTATAAATAAGTCTTCCTTGTGTTTGTAAATAAGGTGGTATTTCCAGATAGCCTTGGCTTTCTGTTAGTGCATTTATTTTCCTTTTGTTTTCCTTTCTTATCACTTGTTCCTTTCTATTGTGTTGTTTTTATGCACCTTGTGCACTAGTAACCACTTATTACTTTCAAGGGTTGTGTATGTGTAGAGGGCTGCACATCTATTTTAGTGTGGGGTGGAGTAGAGTGAAGTGAAATAGAGGCTGGAAGTGAAAGTTGTGTTTTAATGGCCTAGGTTAAAAGATAAAAAGTGCGTAAGGTAGGAAAGCACGTGTGGAAAAAGGTGGATGAGAAATTTTGGTGTCAAGATAAGGCTTTACAAAGACCACGTACAAAGGATGAGAAGCACAAAAACAACATGAGGTAGGTGACGGCAAAAATCAGGTCAAGGACAAAAGAAGTGCCTTTGATGCTGCAAACGCGCATGTAAGATCTTCAGTCAGTAAGGATTTTTTGCACATGCAGAAGGTTGTAAGGATTTTTCATGTAGGATTGGGCACGTGGGAAAGAGCACTTAAGATCAGCTTTAGTGGAAAAATATGCATTTAATATTGAGTATGTTGGTAGGTGGCATAGCATTTATTACAGGAGATAGGCAAAAAGCTATAAGTAAAGGGTTGGGCACATCATTATTTACCTTGCTATTATGATATTGAAGAGCTCTTGCGAACTAGGGCATCCACGAAGAAAGATTTGTATGAAGAAAGAAGAGTGAAAATCTGAAGTGCGTGACTAGGGTGACCTACAAACCAGAGTGGAAGGAGTACACGGGCATAGGGAAGAAGGTTTCAGTGGAATACGTCGTCTTGTGGAAGATTTTTCTAGGTTAGGGTTTTGCAGCTAGGGCACATGAATAGAAGGATGTTTTGTGAAGTTGAGCCATAGATTTGAGCAGAGTGAGGAGGAGGAGCAAGGAAGAGTTATTTTAACCTGACAAGAAGATGACACCAAAGAAGGCAACTGTTTCACCTAAGAAGGGCAAGGGAAAAGGAAAACAAACTGCCACCACCAGTTTCAATGAAGAATGGTATGCAAAGATGCAGTACCCAGATGGGGTGTTACTTGGGAAAGAATGGGTATCCCATGTGAGGAAGATGGTCATGAGTGACTATAATCATCACACAAGTACCACAGAAAAGGAAATGGTGCTAGAACTGGTTCGTCCAACAGATAAGAGGACACCAGAGGGGATACCAATCTACAATGATGAGGTGAACGTAAAATTAGAGAAGGCCGGCTGCTGCAACTATTCAAGTTTCCCTATTTTGGCAAGCCTGAGTGGTTATACCAATGGTTGATGTCACACGTGCATGAGGACCACTTCTACTTTATGGGCCATAGAATGCACATAACTCCCCAGCTCATCTCCAAGTTTACTAGCCTTATCTATGAAGGAGATTCGTTAGATGATGACTTAGAGGATAAAGAGGCTATTAAGAGGACCATGGAGGAGTATGATTATAAAAAGGGTTTGGTATTACTTTGATATCTCAGATATCCCCTGACCCTGTAATGAGATTGGCCACGCACTTGGTATCCAAGATGAATGGGAAAGAAAGGTGGACACAAATAAACAAGGTGTGGTTGAATGTATGCCAGAAAATTTCAGAAGGGACCATCTATAACCTGTCTGCCTATATTGTAGAAGAGATCATCAACACCATGCAAGAAGGAGAGAAGATAATGTTCGGAAATGTTCTTCTCACCATCATCTTCTTAGAAATTGGAGTGCCTGATGGGCCAGAGAAGTTTGTATGGGAGTATCTAGATGAAGATCCCTCCCCCGTGAAGAGGTTTGAGAAATACACATGTGATACCATGATGGCCGCCCACAAGGCGCAATTGGAGAAATGGTACAAGCGAATGCGTGGTGCATTTGGGGCTGAGTGGAGGATACCAGAATAGTTTCCAGCACTAGTAGATGGAGAAGTTGAGTTCACTATCTATCAACATTTCTGCATTGGTAGGTTCACTCTGTCAGATGGGACCAAGAGTCCATGGTGCAAACTGCCTTTCTCTTTCACCACACAGTATTTCCAAGCGGGGGTCAACCACTTCAAGGAAGCTAAAAGACTAAGGTTTGACCTTAGCGAGGTGGACCAGGACCACCACAATTTTTGAAGGAAGCTTGTATACCCCAAAAAGTGCACTTATGTGGAGAAGTATGTCTCCCATGAAGTGCGCATGACAAAACCCTTGACGTTGCCAATTGCTGGAAGGACCGCAACAAGAGTATACTTGTGCATTAGGCCTAAGTATGAAAAGGGTGCTTACTTGGAGAATGATGTCTCCATCCCAGAGGATCCCACTGATAGGAAGAAGGCCTGTGCCAAAGAAGAGGGAAAGGGAAGAGACCCTGGAGAAAGAGTGCTGGAGAAGAAAGCACCAAGTGTGCAGACAACACAATCTATGGGCGTGCTAGAGTCAGGTGCCAAGCCAAGTACATACGTTCGTAGGAATAAGTCTCCCATCAAGGAGAAGGAAAAGACACCTGAGGAAGGGGTGTTCAGAATAAGAAGAGTCACCTAGAAAGGAATCACCTGCTGAGGAAGAGGAATGAATCCCCAGTGAAGAAGAAGAAGAAGGTAGTGGGGAAGGAAAGACTCAGAGGAGATGGAGAGCTTGGAGGCCTACATGGGTGAAAGAGACAACGATGAGGATGAAGAGGTTTAAGACCATCCCATGTATGATGTACATGACTTGGAGGAAGAAAGAAGTGAGTGGAAGGGTGGAGAAGAAGAAGGCGCTCAAGGAAAAGGGGAGAGTGAAGAAGTAAATACTAAGGATCAGAGGACCCCCAGCCTCACCAAGGAGCAGATAGAAGAGGCCACAAAAAGAGAAGTAGCGGGCATAATAGAGAAGTTAGTGGAGAAAGAAGTGGAGTGGAGTGCATATGAGATACTCAAGGAGATAGAAGAAGAAAGTGTAGGAAAGGAGTATGGAAGCATGGGTGGAGATCCCAGCTTAGCAGTGAGCTTTCCAAAGGTAGCACACATAGGAGGAAAGAGCATGGTAGTAGTGCAGGGACAGGGAATGGGTTATATCCATGATCTAAACAAGGTACTACACACATGGTTCCAAAGCACCGTGCCTACAGACCAACTCCTGACAATGTCTTCATTTGAAGAAGAAGGTGTGTACCCATGAACCAGGAAAATGCTATCTTGGGCATTTGAGTCCCATGTCGATGAGCCTGAGTTCGAAGTTAACCAAGGGGGTTGATGAAGGTGCTAGAGACCAAAGGAATAAACCCACTGGTAAATGCTCAATAGTTGTCTGATGAGAAAGTCTGTAATGTGCTCAACAAGGTTTCAGTTGAGGTTGAGGCAAGACTCTTTGGAAGGAATGACAGGGTGAGATTCCTAGAGGGGGAATTGGAAAAGAAAAAGGAAGAGCTCATTGAAAAGAGAAAGGATCTGAAGCAGGAGGAACTAATCAACGGACAGTTAAGATGTGAGCTAAAGGAGGAAAAGGAAAGGGTGTATGAGGTATATAAGAAAGTTGAGATGATTACAGATGATTGTCTTAAAGCATCTAGAATAGCACCGCCCGAGAAAAAATTGTTGACCTTGCAATGCTTGGAAGATTCTAAGCATCCTTACAATAGCCACTGCATGGAATTGGAATGAGCTAATCGTGAGAAATATGAATCGCTATACCTAAACAATGTCTTGAAAGATTTAACTCACATCCTTACAATGGAAAGGTGGCCACTCACATTGGAATCAGCTGAGGAAGCACTGTTGCGCCAGGAGAAAGAGGAAAAGTAGAAGGTTGTGGAGATAGTTGCTCGGTACACCAAGTTCCTCACCTCTGTAAAATCCACCACATAGACAACTAAAGCCACTTATGATAATTGCGCTGATAGGGATAGAGTAACAAGCATTCTAGTTGCTACGCATGAGGCAGACCTCAAGGAGTTTCAGGAGAAGAATAAAGGAAATAGGGAAGAGTGGGATAAGATCCTGGCTGAGGTAGAGAAGAAGTCAGAATCCATCGAGACCCTGAGAGGCTCAATCAAAAATTGGCTGAAGGAATTATATCCCCAGATCACCCGCAAGATGGATGCACTGGATGACCTCAACAAGTAGTTGGAAAACATTGTTGATATGTTGAATGCTAAGGGTGATGAACTAGGATTTGAAGAGGTGAGCACCTTAGTAGGTGACCTCTGTCAATAGGTGTAGGGTGAGGTGGATGCCTAGGAGAAGATTGAGGCAGATATAAGGAAGGATTTCCCACTCATTCTTCAACAATAAAAAAATTCTTCTTCATTCCTCCATTATTTATTTCTTCCATTTCTCATACATTATTCTTTCATTATTTGTTGCAACCATTCAAAATCCTGACATTCTTTATTCTTTGGAGAGGATTTTTTCGAGGATGGAGAAACAAGCTTAGTGTGGGGTGATGTTGGGCCTCAGAATATTGACTAAGTCCCAAAGGGTGTGTGCGTGGGACCAGTGAAGAGGATGGGCATGGGGAAAAGCACATAGGACAGGGGTTTTAGAAGGGTTTAATAGAAACCACGGTGCACGCAAGGCAGAGCAAAGGATTTCAGGACTTAGTCATATTCAGCTTTCCAAGAGGCACTTGAGGAAAAACGTGACCCGACTAGGTGTGCTGAGTGGATAAGGTGCCATCCTGGTGACTTGGTGGTCAAGGAAAGAATATTCCATGCATGGAACATTCCCAAAAGACATCATTGTAAAAAGTGGAGAGCTCAGATCAGAAGAAGCATGCTCCATTGGAGGACCACCTTGACACTTGGCAACCGATCTTCTCCTGAAGGAAGGCATGGTGGTGGGTGCTAAACCTATTTATAGAGATGCTCGGGTAGAAGAAAAGGGGATCAGAGAGGACCATTTTGGAGAGAGCATCACCATATGGGTTGATCAAGGGAAGCTTCAGGATCATCATAGAAAGGATGAAAGGTGAAGCTTTGCAGAAATAATAGGAGGTTCTAGGGGTTGGGGTTCTCATTAGAGGACTGTAGGAATGTTAGCATATCTAGGGGGATGGGTCTGCTAAATTTTTGTAATAAGAGAGCATAGCTAGAACTATTGATACCTGAGTTAGATCTCTATTGGTCTGTTATGGCTCTTGTGAATGTAATGTGGTTACTGAACTATGATCAACATGAATATATGGTTCTGTTCTAAATATATTGTTCATGGGTGTAAACCCTAGTGCCTTTTTCTTTATGTTATGGATCAGATCTACTATCTGTATGATGTTTCTTTTGTTATCTGAATGGGTATGTTGGTGTAATGACTCATCCTATGCTTTCAGAATGTATGCATGATCATTTACTTTTCTACACTTAATCTTCATCAATGACAACATCTTCTTTGATAGTACACATGAAAAAAGGAAAAGTAGTGCACACATTGGTAGAGGCCGATCCCCGAGCTAATCGTAGATTGTCGCATGTCAAGTTCTTGTGCTTACCGGTATGAAAAAATTCAAAAGGATATACCTTTTGACTACGAGCCCCAAATATGACAAAATTTGTATTGTTGGAAAGATCTACTCGATCCCTTCAAATTCATATCAAGAGAATTTGATTTTGGTGCTATTTAATGGGTAAAAATGGTAAACATGGATTTATAAGGAAGAAAAAAGTGTCCTAGGCACAAAAAGGATTTAGGCCATGAATATGCAGAATCAGATGGCTCAACCACTTGAATTAATGAAGTATGTGCCCTTCCTTCTTCTACAAGCAAAGCAGACATGGGGGACACATATGAAATGCCATGTTTTAGGAAAAATTAGATCTTCATTACTGATCAAAATCAAATCTGATATTTTTTCCTCTTCTCTCTCTTCCTTGTTCTATATAATGTAAAATCTTTCATTTTTGTAAAGAAGAGACTCTTTGTTGTAACAACACCATGCAAAAATGGTGGTCGGATTCCCATTAGTTCCAGACCTCAAATTTGGTCTCTGCAATGTATTTCTCACCTTCTGCCATGACTGTAATACAATTGTCCATATTTTAAGAAATATAAAATTTGTTTCGTGGCATGTTTGTCTTCCCTAGATAGTTTTATTTTATAGTCTTTTATTTTTTCTCATTTCTAGCATGTTGTGTGTACTTATTTACTTACGATTTCCATTTTTTGTGTTATAAATGTGTGGGTGAGTGAGTCTGCATGGTTCTCAAATTTTGGCATGTTTTTCTACCCTTTATCCCATGGTTTCTCTCTTCCCTTCCTCTTGTGGAGATGTCACCCCCTTTTCTTGGTGCTATCAATTCCTTTTAGCTTAGGATTTCCCTTTTCTACATCTTCTTCTAACCCTGGTCCCTTGGCATGTTTAGTTTAGGATTTGCTTACTAAATTAGGAGTGAGTGGTAGGATAAGGAGGAGAAATGTTGTGGGAGTGCATATGCAATGTTGTAGAGGAGTAGTGTCAAGAGAGATGCTGCAGAGTCCCATAGAAAAATGTGGTAGGGAGGTTGCAGATACCATGTTGCATGGGCATAGGATGAGGAGTAGTATTTGACTTAGGGAATGGGTGGATCCCAAAGTGGTGGAGCTCTAACAGGCCTTGCTCCCAATTCCCTTCTCTTCTGCCAACAACTACTACTCAAATTTGAGGCTCTTATCTACAGGCCTTCATTTCCCTATATAATTCTTCATTCATACATTGTATATGTTTTTTTAATTCACAATATCTACATCTTATCAATCTTCATTAGGTAACATCTTCCTCCTTGATAGTTTGTATTCATGATGATGTTACGTAATCTCATATAAATGTGATGGTTGATAACTTAATGTACCATTTAAAAAATAGACTTTTGGAACAATTGTCCTCATGTGTAATAGAACATTGTGAAAATAGTTGACCATAAAGGCTACAAGTTTAATGTCTCCTCAACCTCCCAATATGTAGATTAAGATAGCATCAATTTCACAAATGGGCCACACTCACTAATTTAAATAATTATGGCTTGTTAGACAAATTGTGGAGAATGTCAACATTTGAGGTTAAAGAATGCATCCATGTAGCGATAGAATGCCATTATGTAGGAAGCTTGATAATGTCTCAAAAATACAGAGCACTCTAAGAATGTCCCAAAATCAATGTAACATCCAATCATCCATATGCATCTTTCCCTTTACATTTTGATAGGAAATGTCAAATCTTCCCTAACATAAGTCTTACAACAGGGTTATGATGGAGGTATCTTCATAAAAAACAATGTTTAAATAACAATTGTGCCTTTAAAATTTATCAATTCAATATGGTATATATATAGGCCTCTATCAATCTCAAATCAGGGATGTATTGAAAGTAAAAGTTGACAAAAGCTAAATAAATAATGCCTACAATAAAATACTAATAGCATGAATCTATGGAAAGAGATAAATGTGATGTATGTGAAAGAAATTCATAACATGTCAAAGAGATATGTTAAACCTGGTCCACTCACCATTAAAGTCACTACATCTAATCATTATTCTGTGTCCTTTACCTAAATGAGGGCTTGATCTCATTGGAAATCTCAACCCTGCCTCCTCTAATATACACAAGTGATAACATTGACCACTTTGTGAATGAAAAGTTACAAAAGCCATGGACATGGGGTAAGAATCTCTAAAGAAACCCCAAAGGCTTTTAACAAACTAGTCAGTGGACCATCAGATAAGAGATAAACAAGGATTCATCACTTTGCATACATTAATATTGAAAGAAACAAGCAACCTAACATATTTAGTAATCCTCTACTCTTGAAAGCTTTAAAAATGAACCTGGTAAGGATTCTAAGCAATCAGTTTGTGATTATGAGAATGGGAGCTCACCATTAATGGCTTCAAGGCCAATGGTTCTTCCCATTTACTCAATGCTTGGTGTGTAGTGCAATGGAAAAAGCAATAGCTCAAATAAAGAAATGAAATAATCTCTAAACCCTAAGCAAAATGCTATAGTTTATGTTAGGAAGAAGGAGAGTTCTTAGAAATGAGAGGGGGGTAGTGGGCTATTTATAGTTTTCCATTTGGGAAAGTGGGAGGAATTTTGGTGCATGTGGGACTAAAAAGGATAAGTCAAAAATTTGATTAGGGAGTCAAAGTAAGATTTGACTAGGTTTAGAAGAGGTTAATCATGGTTAGGACTAGTTAAACTAGGTTAGGCTAGTTAATCCTGTTTAGAGAGGAATTAGGGTTTTGAGAGGGTTTTGAGAGGTCTAATCAATCCAATGAAATGGATTGATAGTCTAGGAAGCTAGTAGAAGTAGTCTAGAAGGGAATGAGAAGATGGTTAGGCCAAAAAGGGACTATATTAACCCCATTAATTGGTTTACAAGAGGAAATACGACCAAAAGAGTGTCGTAAGAGGGGAGTTAGATAGGTCTAACTTGATGGTATGTCGTCAATTTGTAAGAAGGAGAATAGTTAGTGCAATATTAGGAATAATAGTGCTTTGATCAAACTACAGGTGTCTACATTTTCCCCTCTTTGGGGTGACGTAAGCTACGTCACTTCAAAGAAAGTAGACAAACATAAGCAAATGAATTTTTTTGAAGGGGTAGAAGAAAAATTAGTTAGCTAAAGGGATGCCCCCTCGAGTGTCGATGGGGTGATGGAAGAACTCGATCGATGATCGAAAAGAGAACAAAAGAAAGAAAAGTGTGAAGAGAAGATGAGAAAACAACAAGAAAAAGGGATATTGAGCTATCCACAAACCAGTGTAAACAATATTTAATCATCATTTTTCTTAGAATCCTCATCATCGGTCCTTATTAAAATGTAAGCATACGACAGAAGCGTAAAATGACATGAAAAGCCAAGATACAAACAATCATCCCTTGCTAAAACAAAAACTCCATGCAACATACAAACATGCAATGCAATACGAGAAGTAAACAAACTCATCTAACAGGGAAATAAGTACAATCACACACACTCAAACCAACAACGTTCAAGATAGTTGCACAAATAATTTGTTATCGAGATGTAGTCCCAAATGTTTTGATAAATGAACAAGGGTTTAAAATGATGCCCCAAGAAATTTGTATATGCAAGGGAAAGGATGGAGGACACTTGGGTTCAATGGAAAAGCAATGTGCATGATGAAAATAGTACCAGGCAACTGATAGTGCCCCAGAGTACAGATGAAGTAAGCAACGTAGCTTTTGTAAATGATTGTAGAGTTGGCTGATCCATGAGTCATTGTTTCAAAACATGTGAAAATGTCAACAAGATATGAGATGAGTGCCATGTGAGAGAAACAAATTTCAGTTTCAAATGAGCTTTTTACCAATTTTAGTCCATTTTCGAAGTGTTTACGATTTTTTTGGATTTTTGGATGATTTTATAATTTTTAAATTTTTGATCGGTCAGAAGAATTTAGGAAATGGAAGGTCACCTAAAAGCATGTGAAAATTCCCCAAGGCAAAGAGAATGGGCATCGGGTGGCAATAAAATGCCCCGGCGAGAAGACAAATGGGCCAACAATAATTATTAAATAATCATGGCGCTAGATAAAAATAGAAGACAAGAAACACCTAGAAGTATATAAAAATGCCCCAGGGTAAAGAGATAAGTGCTAGGTGGAAAATAGTGCCTGAGGGTGATGTAGATGATATCATATGTTGTACATGAGATATTTTGATATGCTAGCACTTGGGATGATATTAGATGATATTGGTGTGGGGGGGATAGATTTGTGATCATGTGCAACCCCTCTTGCCCCCATTGATGATATGATATGTGATGATTAGCTTAGTATACATGCATGATGTAAAACTTAGCATTTTTGTATATATGATGTATCAGATGATGTTATATGTGATGAATGATAGATGGTAGATGTGATAACAAACAAATGTACAAGTATGAAAGTAAACAAACACACAAGAAAAAGCTAACAAAACTAAACAAATATACAACCAAAACTATACAAACTGACAACTAAAAGCAATTTAATCATTACCTTGTTTTTGTGGGACAACATTGATATATTTTCTAATGTTTTTGGGTTATCTTGAAAGATATGTTTTCAAGGCTACTGTTCACATTGTTTTCAAGGTTTCCCTAAGACAATGTTATGAAGTTGGTGTAGCTTTTCTCCCTAGAAGGGGGATTTTCTGAATGTTTAGATTTTTGTGTATCTTTTTCTGAATGTTTTTGTATTTTCTAAGGTCATGTTCTAAAAGCAATGTACAAGGACAAAGAAGCGTGGATGCCCCCAGCGTGATGTGGGAATATACAAAGGGAAGAATGCCACGCACATATGTATGAGAAAGTGGAATGTGAAGGTTCCCCCAATGTTAGATGGGAATATACAAAGGCACATCCTTCATGTAGATATAAGAACAAATAAGCCAGATCATGGCTTCGGTGAAGATGGATTTGGTAGGGTTCCTAGACCTAGCAAAGGAAGTTATTTCTAGAAAGTGGTGAGGGTTACCCATCCTGATGCAAGAGTAACTTGTGACCGTGAATCCTCCTTGAGTGCCGGAAACCAGTTTTCACCCAAAGACCTACCCACTGCGCCACAATTGTGTGGTTTTCACATGTGGACGACCTTTTTTTCTTTACTGTTTTCTCAAATTTTCCATGTTTTGTTTCTTTCTTTCCTTTTTTTATACTTTTTAGTTCTTTTATGATATCTGCACCATGCTTAAGCATAGAACCACTTGAGATGCATGGCATTCATAGGTTCTAGAAGTTCTTCACCATCTGAATATGCTAGTTTATAAGCTCCTGACCCATATTTAGCAACCACCACATAAGGCCCTAGCCAGTTGGCCTCAAACTTACCTTTCTTTTCTCTATCTTTGATGGTGTTCTTCTGATTTTCTTTCAGCACTAGATCACCTACATCAAATTCATGATGAATGATCCATTTTTTATATCCTCTTGATACTCTGTTCTGGTAGACCTTGAGGTGATTAAGCGCTCTTATATGCTTTTCATCCAATAGCTCTAGCTCTGCTAGCCGAGCTACTCTATAGTCTTCATCTTTATCAAGATAATCCCAGAGAGATATTCTCAGGGAGGGAAGCTCCACTTCCAAGGGTATGATGGCTTCAGTTCCATAAACTAGGGAATATGGGGTCACACCAGTAGGAGTGTGGATGGAGGTTTGATAGGCCCAGAGGGTGGGATGTATATGTAAGTGCCAATTACGGCCAGTCTTACTTACCATTTTCTCCATGATTCGTACAAGGGTTTTATTGGTAGCTTCAGCTTGTCCATTACCTTGGGGGTAATAGGGGGTAGACCACTTGAGTTGAATATGGAAGCATTGACACAATGTCTTAACCATTTTATTCTTGAAGGATTTACCATTATCAGTGACAATGGTGGAAGGGATACCATAATGGCAGATGAGATGATTCATGATGAATTTGGAAATTTGCACACCAGTGACATAAGTAAGAGGCACAACCTCTACCCATTTAGTAAAATACTCAGTGGGCAGTGATAATGTGGGTGTGGCCATCTGAAGAAGAAGGATGGAGCTTCCCTATGAGATCCAGGCCCCATTTAGAAAATGGCCAAGGTGTTGCAATAGGCTGCAAAGCCTGTGCTGGTGCATGTATCAAGTTCCCATACTTTTGGCATAGCTCACATTTCTTGACAAAATTACAACAGTCTGCTTCCATGGTGGGCCAATAATAACCTACCCTTAAGAGCTTCTTAGCCAAGACCATACCACTAGTGTGTGCTCCACAAATACCACTGTGTACTTCCTTAATAGCGTGGATTGAGTCAGTAACATCCAAACAGTGAAGCAGATTCCTGTCGTAGCCATGATGATAAAGGGTGCCTCCTAGGAGGGTATAATGGGCTATACAGTGGATAAGGGATTTCTTCTCAGAATGGGTAATGTCTAGGGGAAATGTGCCATCTTGTAGGTATCTAAATATAGGGTCATACCAAGGGGAGGATGGACCAACAATTTCACATGCCAAACAAGATTCTGGCATGTCGTATGCGGGTATTTGTAAATGCTCTACAAAGAAAGGCATTTTTCTCTCCTGAGGTGGAATGCGTAAGAGAGATCCAATTGTAGCCATAACATCTGTGCTGATCTATTATGTGACCTTGGTTTTTTCTCAAAGACAATCTGTGTAAAATACTCCTTCAAGGTTTCAACCAATTTCTTGTATGGAACAAGTTTCTCATCTTTAACCTTATACTCATCATTAACTTGCTTAATAATGAGTTGGGAGTCCCCAATGACTCGTAGCTATCTGATATTCCAAGTGATAGCCAACTTGAGGCCAGCAATGAGTGCCTCATACTCTGTAATGTTATTAGTGCAAGGGAATCCCAAATGGAATGCTCTTGGAATAACCTCACCTGTGGGAGTGATGAGCACTACTCCTGCCCCTGATCCTGTGGAAGGTGAATGATCCATCAAAATGGACTTTCCATTCTATAGATTCTTCAACATACATCATGGATGCATCTGGTAGGTCCAGACACAAAGGTTCCATTCCTGGTAGAGGAGCTTCTGCCAACTGATCAGCCAATACCTATCCTTTCAAGGATTTCTGATTCACAAACTCAATATCAAATTCACTTAGGAGAATGATCCAATTAGCCATTCATCCTGTAAGGGTGGGTTTGGATAAAAGGTACTTGAGAGGGTCAACTTTGGATATTAGCTTGGTTTTATTGTTAAGGAGATAATGGTGAAGTTTCTGAAAGGTGAAGACGACTGCTAAGAAGGCCTTTTCAATCTGTGGGTAATTTAACTCATAGGCAATCAAGAGTGTGACTAAGGTAATAAACTACCCTTTCTCTATGGTCTAGGTCATATTGGGCAAGTAGTGCACCAATAGCAAACTGGGTAGCTAAGAGATGTACAAGAGGAGAGGTTCACCTGGGGTAGGTGGCATGAGTACAGGTGGGTTGACAAGGTATTGTTTAAGTAATGCAAATGCCTTTTGACAATCTGGTCCCTAGTTGAATGCAACATCCTTTTTGAGGAGATGTGTAAATGGGTGGCACTTATCCACAAGTTGTGAAATAAAAGTGATGGATTGCCTGAATTTTCCTTGTAAACTTCTCAGTTGTTTGAGAGTTGTAGGTGGAGGCATTTCTGTGATAGTTGTAACCTTTGTAGGATCCACCTCTATCCCTCTTTGTGAAACAATGAAACCTAGGAGTTTTCCTGAAAAAACCAAAGACACACTTCTTAGGGTTCAAGTGTACCTTGTAATCCTGAAGACACTGAAAAATATGTTTTAGCACTTCAGGGTGCTCTCCTCTGCTTTTGGACTTTGCTAAGATATCATCAACGTAATCCTCCATGATGTCATTCATCATGTCATGGAAGATGACTGTCATTGCACATTGATAGGTGGCCCCGAAATTCTTGAGTCTGAAAGGCATGACCTTGTAACAAAATGTTCCCCAAGGGGTGATGAAAGTTGTTTTATGTTGATCTTCTTCTGCAATCTGAATTTGGTTATAACCTGAAAAACCATCCATTAAGGACAACATTTCATAACCAGCAGTGGAATCAATGATCATATCAATATTAGGCAAGGGGAAGTCATCCTTGGGACATGCTTTATTGATGTCATGGAAATCGGTGTAGATCCTTATGCCAACAGGTTTCTTCTGAATAGGGACTATGTTAGATATCCAATCTGAATAGTCAATGGGCTTAATGAAATCAGCAGCTAATAATTTTCAAGTTCTTCTTTGACAAGGAGTGCAATTTTAGGGTGCATCTTTCTCAACTTCTACTTGATGGGTTTGGCATCTGGGTGAACAACGAGGTTGTGCACGACCAAGTTTGGGTCCAAACTAGGAATATAAACGTATGAGCGTGCAAATATATCTTCATATTCTCTTAAAAGCTCTACAAAAACCTTTTTCTCTTGAGCTGAGAGTGAAGCTCCCAACTTTATCATTCTAGGTTCCTCTTTGAGCCAATGTTGACATTGATGGTTTCTTCCACAAGCATCTTAGAGGTATCTTCCATCCACGTAGGATCAGGGGGAAGAGTAAGGTCAACCTCCTTAGGTAGCTCATCATCATCCTTGAATGGATAGACCATTTTTTCCATAGGTTCTTCGTTTTGTTTGTCTACAAGTGCTTCAAAAAGTTTGTCACTATGAGACTTGCATTTATTCCTTGCACAAGGTTTCTCTGAAGTATTCTTACTCTTGTTTATGACCTTCTTACTCAAGATTCCACACATCTCTGCTTCTTCTCCAAAGTATGCACAGGTGTCTAGTTGAATTACAAATCCTTTCTTGTGATCCCCAGCCAGAATAGAATCCCTGAGTCCCATGAATTCTAAAATGCCTCATCATTCTCAAAGAAATCGATTGGCACATGAAATTGTTGATCCCAATCTACAAGTTTGGGATATACAAGGGTTACTTGGTAATTGGTTTGAGGATTGGATCTGGATAAGGTAAGGACAACTGAATCAGGGAATAGGTTAGTGGAGGCAAGATCCTCGTAGAGGCTACATTGGGAATCTGTGTCACTATCTGAATGAGATGAGTCATCCTCATGTTTGGAAGAGGTGGCATCAATCTCAAAGGGTGGATCGTCATGAGGTCTTATTCCAAGACCATGCTTGTTTGATTTGAAGCGAGGGATAGGAATGGGTTCTAATCACCCTTGTGCATTGATACCACATCCAAACCCATTGTAACCCATGACGTACATCATACGGTGGCCTTTGACATATAGCGGGGCCTGATGGCATGAAGCCATGGTACCTTCAGGTACTCTGTTGGTGGAATCTTCTAACATCTTTTCCTCAGATAAGAAACCACTAGGAATGAACTTCTCCAATGGTTTAGGGAATTGATCCTGAGTGCTTTTGAACTGAAAATAGGGTTTTCCATGTGTCCTAGGTGACACTGATAAATCTGATATTAATAAATCTTGTTCAAGAGTGAATGGCTCACCTGGGCCATATTTTTCTGACGTTTCCTCCCATGATGCAAAAGGGTTGACCAATGAAGGAAAGTCTTGATTACAAGGAGTGAGTGAATCTGGATCCACACATTCCTTGATAGCCTCTATTTGTAAAGGAACAACAATGTCTACAGAAGGGCATTCATAAGTTGCACGAGAAAAACTGTGCAAGGCTCTACAATGTGTAAATGGTTCTGGATCACCCTGAATGGTGATTATCTGTCCTTTATGGCACATCTTGATACATTGATGGAAATTTGAAGGAATGGCCTGCATGGCATGGATCCATGGGTGTCCTAAGAGCATGTTGTATGGTAGATCCAAGTCAAGGACATGGAATGTTGTATCATGACAAGTCGGCCCTACTTCCATTGGAACTACTATAGTGCCTACTGACTCTCACTCCTCATTATCATAGGTTGTGATTGTAATAGTTTTGGCACCTAGATCCATTTCTGAGTGGCCTAGCTACTTAACCAGCTTCAAAGTACAAATGTTTAGACCAGATCCACCATCCACAAGTACTCTCTTGATCTTGCGATGGGTAACAACTACTTCTAGATATAAGGGTAAGTTGTGCTCTGGGTCATTACGTGGGATTGCAACATGATCAAAAGTGATATGATCATTGGAGTCAAGGTGTGCAATCATGGCTTGGAGGTGTGTGGGATCTACATTGGTGGAGACTCCCAAACTTTGTAGTGTTTTATACAATATGTTTTTATGGGCAGTAGAGATTTTGAGGAGATCTAAAATTGATATCCTAGCAGGTGTTTTCTCTAACTGGTCTATCAAATTGTACTGACCTTCCTGAGGGATAGGTAGGGGATCTGGTATGATTAAATGAGCATGTCTCGTCCCTACTGCACAACTCTTTTCTAAGATCCTAATAGTATTGACCTGTTCATCAGATGAACGGATACATCCTATGAGGGAATCGAAGGGACTATCATTAGTGGGATAAATATAAGTGGCAGTCCTATAGTCATTGGAAGTTTGTCTGTGATCTGGCTTCCTTTTCTTTTTATCTGCATGGTTAGGAAAGGGCTCTTTAAAGATACCCATTTTCTCATTTGGACCTTGTCCTGAGTCAGGGGGAGAATCTACGGTGATTTTTCCCTCTTCAATGAGGTCTTGTATGTAATGACGTAGTCTCAAGCACCTATCTATCTTGTGCCCTTTAACACGGTGGAAGTCACAGTACTCATGCTCTTTGAACCAAATGGGTTTTGGAGCATTTTCTGGGTATGGTACCATCACGGTTGGGTATTCCACCATGTTTATGTTATCTAACTATTTTAGTATGGCAGATAGGGATTCTGTTAATGGTGTGAACGCATGTTTGGTGGGTGCCTTGGGATGAGGTCCTTGTGAGAGCTTTAAAAGCAGACCAGTCTGCATGGTTTGGACTCTTTTGGAGTCTGTAATGCCATCTCCAATGACATGTTTGTTTTTGTTGAAGAACTTTGGTTTATCTAAGGATTTTGCTTCATGTTTGTCTTTGACAACCGGTTTAAGTGTTCCCTTTGTGATGAGGGCCTTTTCAATTTGACTTCCCTTCTCTATAACTTCTTCAAAGTTAGAGCCACAGTGCATTTGTAAATGGAAGGCTATCTCTGGGTTCAAGTTAGGCACAAATATGCTTACTAGCTATTTTTCTGGCAAGGCACAAGGGAAATGACTTTGCCAACCTTCACCATCATTGTAAAAATATTGCAAAGGTTTTGTTGGGATTCTGTTTTGCATTACAGAGGTCATTCATTGTGATATCATTTTCCATGTTGTAGGAATAATGTCATACAATTTTTTCTGCTAATGTGGGCCATGTTGTAATGGAGCCCTTGGGTATGCTAAAGAACCATTCCAATCCCAGTGCCCCTAGGCTGCGAGGGAAGAGTCGTATTAAGAAGTTATCATTGTATGTGACCTCTTGGCAAGCCATATAAAAGTCTTTGATGTGATCACGAGGATCACCTTTGCTTTTATATTTATCAAATTTAGGAATGGTAAAATGCTTTGGGAAGGGTTTCCGTAACATGTCCTTATCGAAGGGGTAAGGGCATAGTTCTTCATACAAATATTTCCTACTATGTCCTATGTTTCCCTCTTGTAGTGTAGTAAGTGTGTCTTTCATTGATTGTAATTCTCATTCAATGAGTTGTTCTTTGGTAGGTGACATTGGTCTTTGTGCCTTAGCCACTTTAAAGGTCATGTCACTATACGGATCAAAGTGGAACTCGCTAGATTTCATTTTGAGTTTGTCTTTGTATACGTTCCTACTTGAAGAGCCTAAGTTTGCTAATTTTTGGCTCAGTTTCAGGATCTATTTTTGAAGGATCTCTTCTTCAATTAAAGGATCCTCTTCCTCATCAAACTTGGGAGGTGGTGAGGCTTTGCGCTCAATCTTCACTTTACGTGAAGCTTTGTAATAAGGTCACTCATGGATCACCAAGTGGCTTGGATGGGTCTCCTTCAATGGTGTTATGATGTTTCCCAGAAGTAGAAGCATACCCTACGTCAAAGGGGTTATCTATGTCTAAGAGGGATCTTTGTTCTTCTGTTTTATGATTAATGACCTTAGTTTCTACTTCATTTATTTGTGGAAGCTTAGCCCCTAATTCTAAGACTCTTGTGAGTACTTGATCTCTGTTGTAATAAAGGAGTTTGTCAAAGTGACCTAGGTCTAATTGGTGTTGTTCTTCAGAAGAGTCAGACTCCTCTCTGCTATGATCAATCAATGGCTTTGTGTCCTTTAACCTGTGAAAAGAGAGGTGCTAAGTTGTTTCCACTAAATGGGAAGGATTCAAAAGGATTTTCTCCTAAGTCATGATCATCTAGTTTGGATGCCATCTTTCATGATTCTAGGCATCACTAGTCAAAGTGATACTAGATTTTGTCTAAATGTGCTTCAAAATTTGTGTGAAACCTAGGTGTATGTTTGTGTAAGTCATTCGATGTGATGTTGAAATAACCTAGTGTGTTCTAGAAGTAACGTTATGCAGTTGTTTTTATGATTCAAAGAACACTCATATGAACACTCAAATGCAACGATCACTCAAATTGTCATTTCTGCCAAGCTTATACCCTAACTATGATTTTGGTGAAGGGTCCAAAGTGGATAGTGACAATATCATATCAATACGTAGGTCAAGTTAGAATTCTAACAAGGCCTAAATATTAAAGTGGTACTGACACAATCTCTCAACGAGGTATATTAAAACTAGTTTGAATGCCAATGAAAGCTAAGTTTCTGAAAAATGGATGTTGCGAGTATGTATAGCGTAACAACACTATCCTGATACATTAACCGAGAAAGCAAGGTGTTAGTATCAAGATGATGTTATTTCGGTATATATAAGGAAATATTGACACTCTCAAAAAGACTTAGATGATGTCAGAACTAAAATGAAGTATGAGAATATCAAGAAGTTTTTAGTTTGTGAGCTTTACGTAACCGCACAATAAAGGGACTTATATCAAGTTCTCAAGAAATTGAAAACATGACGTAAGTACCAAAATTGTGTGACTAGAATGCGAGAAAAAAATATCAACCTAAGGAGAGATAAATGATGAACCAAAATTAGCAGTAGTGAAGATGATCTTGAAATCAAGATCAAAGAACTATCAAAGATATGAAAACATACTTGCACACTTTAGACATTTAACAACCCAGCCACAAACATGGATGGGTGTAAACAGACAAAAAAGTGGTGAGTACTATCTTTGATAAAATGCATGAGGTATGCTTCCTTCTCACCCCAAAAAATGGGCAGTGAGAATGCAAGGGTATAGATCAAAAGATGAAAATAAACTAAGTGCCACTTGGGTAGAGTTTCACCTTGTCTGAAGGTGAGAATGAAACCGAGCTAAGTGAGATTTTGTTTAATTCCATGATGAAAGACACTTAGCTCAAACTTACATGGGCTCTTTTCCTTGTTCAAGAAACAAGGTTCAGACTCCAAGTGAGTTGTCACTTCATGATGGCTTGACGTGACAACAGACTAGCAAAGTGGGCTCCAAGATAGAATGGCTTCCCTAATAAGATCTCTCAACTAGGTGTCACAAGTTTTCTAGGAGCGAGCTTGATTTACCCAAAGAGTCACACTGACTGATTTGGGAGTATCTCAGCTTTACTTTACCCCCTTCTGATATAATGAGAAACTAGTGCATTCAGTTGTACCATCACTAGGGTCGCAATACATAACAACTTTGACTCTAACTTACAATGTAAAATCTAGTCAAGTGGGTAAGTGGAGACTTCCTGTTTCATCCACGAGGTTACTCAGTGGTGAATTACTTTAGGGTTCCTTGAACCACCCCCATTGTTGTAGCTTAAGGCGTGTTATGCCAAAGGGGTTATTTTCTAGTTGAGCAGATAGGGAGTACCCTTTTCCAAAACCTTGCAATACAATGTGAAGTGAAAATGGTGTGTTTTTTTATCTTGCTTAACTTAATGTGGTTTTAAGTAGCACACCTTTTGGCAACCTGTATGAAAACATGTGTGTTTAGACTTTTTTTGTTAGGCCCTGAAGAGTTATTAACTTTTACAAAATTGATATCAAAATGAGGTCAACTTTTTGACAAGTGATATGACCCAAACTAGGAGCACTAAAAATTATGTGAAAAAATCCATCAAATATGAGAGGATATATTAATTTGTGAAATGTATACATGAAAAGTTTGGCAGTGTTTTATGTGCCTTGTGAGCATACACCCCTTGATAAAAACCTAGTTTGGGTTTGCCTAAAACAAGTTTTTACGAAAAAAAACTTTAATACAAAACATTTTAGCCAACTTTGAGAGATGCATTAATCCACTTTTATCTCTAAGATAAAGTGTGTTGAAGAAAGTGAAAGGTTTTGCACTAGCTGTTTTTGATTCCCAAAATCACCTATGAAGGTGCTATGACAGAAGAGCATACACTGGTTTAAAAATCCCCTTTTGCAAAGAAAAAATGTGTATACACCATAGTTTGGGCAAAATGAAAGCCTGGTAAAAATTTTTTTACAAGGGCCTGAGAATACATAGGGTGCTTGAAATGGGTTTTTTGTCATTAGCAGTCAAAAAAATAGTTTACATAGTATTTTGCATTTTTGGAGGTCTCCGAAGGCACTTTGTGCGCCATGATTTTAGTGATGATACCTAAAGTACCTAATTTGGGTACCTGATGCCCCTCTGCTAAAAATGATAGTTTGAAGGAGACTTGCCCCCTTCAGAAAGGTGTATGTACCCCCTTGAAAAACCACCAAAAAACATGGAAAATGAAATTTTAAAAGTGTCAACAGGTTAGAATGTTAGTCCATTAAATCCTAGTTTCTAACATAAATTAACAAAAGCATGAAAATGAGGGTTAACTAATAAAGGATAGCTAAAAGCTCAAGCTAAAAAATATTTAACCCTATAAAGTTGTTTCTCCATGTAAAAAGTTAGAAACTGGAAATTAAAAAGCTTCAAAATGACCCCATTAATGGAGGATGGACTAAGTGTCCCATGGGCGTGCCAAATGTGTTCAATGAAAAGTTGTAAAAGCCATGGACATGGGGTAAGAATCTCTAAAGAAACCCCAAAGGCTTTTAACAAACTAGTCAGTGGACCATCAGATAAGAGATAAACAAGGATTCATCACTTTGCATACATTAATATTGAAAGAAACAAGCAAATCTAGCATATTTAGTAATCCTCTACTCTTGAAAGCTTTAAAAATGAACCTAGTAAGGATTCTAAGCAATCAGTTTGTGATTATGAGAATGGGAGCTCACCATTAATGGCTTCAAGGCCAATGGTTCTTCCCATTTACTCAATGCTTGGTGTGTAGTGCAATGGAAAAAACAATAGCTCAATAAAGAAATGAAATAACTCTAAACCCTAAGCAAAATGCTATAGTTTATGTTAGGAAGAAGGAGAGTTCTTAGAAATGAGAGGGGGTAGTGGGCTATTTATAGTTTTCCATTTGGGAAAGTGGGGGAATTTTGGTGCATGTGGGACTAAAGGATAAGCCAAAAAGTTAATTAGGGAGTCAAAGTAAGATTTGACTAGGTTTAGAAGAGGTTAATCATGGTTAGGACTAGTTAAACTAGGTTAGGCTAGTTAATCTTGTTTAGAGAGGAATTAGGGTTTTGAGAGGTTTTGAGAGGTCTAATCAATCCAATGAAATGAATTGATAGTCTAGGAAGCTAGTAGGAGCAGTCTAGAAGGGAATAAGAAGATGGTTTAGCTAATAAGGGACTATATTAACCCCATTAATTGGTTTACAAGAGGAATACGACCAAAAGAATGTTGTAAACAATGAGTTGGAGGATGTCTAATTGACGAGTTATTGTCAATTTGCAAGAAGGAGAATAGTTAGTGCAATATTAGGAATAATAGTGCTTTGATCAAACTAAAATGGGCAGTTAAATAGGTCTAACTGATGGTATGTTGTGAAAACAAGAAGGAAAATAGTTAGTGCAATATTAGGAATATTCATCTGAATTTGGTCTCAAATTCTAGAAACTACTTTAGGTCAGAATCTCTTTCATTCTCCTAAACCATGTGGGTTTGGCTGATATGAACATAGTCTACTCCACCATCATCTTGAAACCCATTAATAATGTAGAGACTCCAATCGTAAAAAACTAAGTCAATGACCCTATTTACACGGGAATTATTCCATATCCAAAGCCAAAAATGCACATCCAAAAGATTATAACACTACTCCAATGCCAAATAGAAAATGTGCATGAAGCTAATCAATAAAAATATAAAACCTACACAAAAATAATAAAACTTGAGATATTGTATTTCATTTAGGACATCTTATGGTCAGATTGACTGAGTTACTATATAGATCAATTAACCCCTACCTTATGGGGAGTCAAACATAATCTTCAATCCATACATAATCTCAACCCCATCTAGGAATATCTCTCTAACATAACTTAGTTATCTCAACATACTGAGGTAATCCTAAAAATACCAACGTGAGTTGTTTATACAAAGACTCACAACTAATTATAAAACCTATCTTATTAATAAGATATGTTTTTCTCATATTTAATGAATAGGTTGAATTTTATGGTTATTCACCCAGTATATATTAGGTCTCCATGATAATATATATTACATTAAAACATTAACCAATGTAAACAATATAATATTCCTAACATTTGAGAGGTCTAATCAATCCAATGAAATGGATTGATAGTCTAGGAAGCTAGTAGAAGTAGTCTAGAAGGGAATGAGAAGATGATTTAGTAAATAAAAGGACTATATTAGCTTGCTTAATTGATTTATCAAGAGGAATACGACCAAAAGAATGTCGTAAGAGGGGAGTTAGATAGGTCTAACTGACGGTATGTCGTCAATTTACAAGAAGGAGAATAGTTAGTGCAATATTAGGAATAATAGTTTTTTGACCAAACTATAGGTGTCTACATTTCCAAACCATATCATTTTCCGATATGAAATCCCATCCACCATCATCTCTAATAATGATAACTCCAAGAAAAAACAAGTCAATTCCCTTTGAAAATAATTCCATATCAAATGGAAATGGTCCACACAATATTACCCCCAAGGTAATAGTTAGGATGAAGCTTCTAATAAAACCCTCACAAAAATTCTTGAGAAAAATTTCAATACATATGGTAGAAACTAGCACTCGAGATCTACCCTACCTTATGGGATTATTGCACGTCCATACACACTCCCATAGGAGATATCCCTTACTAACTTATCTTTAGATTTGAGGTATTCATCTCCCTTGATATCAAGATACCCTCATTATGCATCTCCTTGCAATATCTGATAGATGATGAAGAGTACAAAATAATGCATATTAATGAGTTAAAATTTCTAGATGAGAAATGGATTCATATCTTCGAACACCTAAAATTTTACCAAAACAAAATGTGCCTAAATTATAAAAATTTCATCATCGCTATATATTTCAAGATTGGTGATCACATCCTTAAAGAGAATCAGAGTAACACCACAAAAAAGTGAGAAAAGAAAGAAATTTTAGAGCCTAACTGATTGAGCTCATATATAGTCATTGCAAAATATGGTTTTAAAGCATACAAATTGGATACAAAATATATTGAAGATATTGTTGAGCCCATGAATATCATGCACCCCAAATACTTCTACACCCGAGTGCAGTTAAAACATCTAAAAAACAAAAAACAAAATAATAATAAAAACATCAAAAGAGAAAGAGAAATAATTTGTCCAACAATGAAAACCATGCTTATAACACCTTAGATAAGTATCACAATGAAAACCAGTTTGTGGTGTCATGTGTAAGTCATGTTTTCTACAAGTACCTCACATTTGGGGGCATGCCCACTCCACCCAACTTTCATCCATCCATCAACCCACACTTATTGGTAGTTCTTCTTGACTCTAACCTTGATCCCAAACTGGACTACATTAAGACATTGTGCGGGGTACAATATTGGTATATATGAGCTTTTGTTGGGGGCACATTGCCACATAATCCCTTGTACATATATTTGCAAACATAAAAAATCTAAAAAATATTCAAAACAAATTACAAAATAAACAAAAAAATCCAAATACCCTTAAAAATCCTAAACATTCAAAACAAACTAAAATCTAAAAAATATCCAAATACCCTCCAAAATCTAAAACATTCAAAACAAACCAATATCCAAAATGCATCCAAAAACCATAAAATCCAAAAGCAGTAGAAAACAACAAAAAATCCTGGAGGTACACAAATCAAATTTTGACAAGTGGAGCACCATTAACATCACACGTCACAAAAAGATACATTGTTCTCCATAAAATTCTCCCCAACATACATAATTTCCTTGGGAAAACATGGATAACAGTATCATCTCTTGGGGCTCATCGCTTCTTTTCTACATCCGTCACGTACATCATCTCTTGTGGAAACATCGTTACCCTTATTATATTCCTACATGACTTTGGTGCTAAACAAAAAAAAAAACACATTTGATTTATTTTTGTGTTTTTTATTATGCTTGTTTATTTTGTTTCTTACTTATATGCATTGTAATTTATATTTGAGTCGGTCTTATGTTATTATTACACAATTTTCATTATGATATTTCATATTATAACGGATCTTGTTATGTGCTACATTAAATAAATGTTTATCAAGTTATTTAATTATTGTGTAAGAAATGCAACATGCATCACATGTTCCTATCATAGATTTTTTTTATCTAACATCAATTCATTGATCGATATTGTTCTACTTCACTTTGCGTTCTTCTATCTAATCACATGACTAAGTGTGCATCATCATAAAAAAACCAAAACAAGAGTAGAAACTACTCTAATAATCACATTCTAGATCATCTAATGAAAATCTCATCAATAACTATGTAACCATCTAGCTATCTAAACATCTACAGCTCACATCCATAATCATCGTCACACTATAAAGAATGGTACAAAGTACGATAAATAAATATTGCCGAATCATATATATATATATATATAGAGCTTGCAATGGTCAATATTTTGTGCAATTTCACGTTGACTATGAACTTGCGTGAAGGATAAGCACCACGCTCGGGATTCATTCCACATGCACTAGTCATAGTTAGGGTGACTCTCGCTTGGCGTTGGCCCCCCTTGGAGGTGGGTGTGCCCTCACGGATTGTGCTCTAGCTAAGGACATAAATCTCACCATTGTATCATTGATCCATTGTTACGATATGAGAATACTTACTCATATAAACCTTTACAGTATCCCATCATTTGTCCTAGTCACACGGGCTCTACCATCTTTTGATCCATGTCTTTCTCTCCATGCAATCTCTATACATCGGTTTGTTGTAACTTGTCCATCGATATTTCCCTATAGTTAGACCAACTATGTTTATAATCACACTATCTCCACATCCTTGATGCTAACTGTGTGATCAACTGAGATATCTCTGTATCTAGTTGTATGGTCTCAAATTTCAATCGAGAAGTCTTAGCATCTCTCGATGCTACTCCACCCTGCTACATGGGATCTTCTACTATGAGGAATACTATCTCGGCCTCCCGTGCCTAAATCTATATATATATATATATATATATATATATATATATCTCTCAAGTCTCTATAACTCTTCTTTGTGGTTATGCTACCCTGGAGTTGTCAGCTCCAGCTCCTGCTATAGTAGGAGCTTCACTCCCTCCCCCATCCAAATCCATGGCAACCGAACCTACTCCATTATCTCCACATGCAACTATTGATGGTCTTTCCCCATCTCTTATGGCTCCAGCCCCATCTCTCACCAATTGCTTGACTACCATGGTGGCCTCAATATATGCCTGTGATGTACTAGTGTGGTGGCCTCTCACAACTCTATCCTCCATCTCTCTAGGATTTCTAGTCACTCTAGCCCCATAAAAGCACCAACAAGAATCATACCCATCCTCGAATCCTGAATCAATCACATCCTTGCGTATCTACCAAATCACCTCCTTAATGGAGGTCCTACTCACTGCTACTATCACCACATGTACCATAGGCCCCCACTATCACCTCTCCCACTATACCCAACCAAATAAATGTGCACCTAATGGGATGTCATACCGATATTTGAACTGTTGTCGGAAACAGTCTAGTTTGAATATCTATATCATGAAATATATTTGTACCACAATATATTATTGTCCTGGAAAACCCCACCTAGTCATAATCTTCAACCCAACCCCACATAGCTACATAGGATCACCAAGTGATATCTTCCACTATTAGCTCATCTAGGACTCTCATGTAGTATCTAATGTCTACTTGATTCCCTTTGTTCCCACCTCCCACTGTCACCCGCCCATATGCCTCATCCTCCCTAGCTCACAATTCCCCTAGTGGTCACCCCACAAAATATTCTCCCATGTCGGGATCTATAGTAATGTTGATGGACCCACATTGCACCCACCTCTATATATCTTATCAAATGAAGGTCATGTATAAATGTTCCAACATGCATGGTGTCTAGAAAAAAATCCACTAATCCTTGACCATATTAGCTACAACATTGGCAAAACCTATCAAAAATTATCTTCTTGTCTTGTTAGGAAACCATCTACAGCTAATAAAGATCCACGAGGATTAGGAGAAATCGATCCATTAAATCTCCTCTCATATTAGAAATCAAATCAGTGATAAAACCATCTGAGGTAAATCATCCTTCCATGCCGCCCTCATCAGGGCTATTTGTGGTGTTATATCCTACAACTAAATCATATAACCCACTATTAGGATCCTCATGATATGGTAGACATCCTATAGAGTAACTATCATCTCCCTAATCGAAAGATGTAAGGTACTCATCTTCGAGTGCCATCTCTTGGCCAAGGTTATCAATAAAGCTCCATCTTCTCATATATTAAGAATTTGTGTTTTATAATACAAACCAACCTCCTTTAATACACCCCACTCCTCATTTGTGAGGTATCTCGTCAGAATCAAAACCAAATATTGCCTCTCATGGGCTACAATAATTGGTAGAGACACTCCTACAATCAAAATAAATAAAACATAGTCATTTTCCATCCAAAATCAAAAGCGTGATTACTTACATAAAAATGTCATAGCTAAATCAGAAAGGATATGAGATTCATCACATGCACTACATAATAAAATGTGCTACAATTTAATCAAATGCACTACAACATGAATCGCATACACCATTTCCAAAAAAAATAATCATAGACACTACGACTAGGAAACATATATTGTTGTCATGATCAAATGTGCTACACAAAACATATGCAGTAGCACATCCGTCGATACTGTGTTTGTGCCATTAATAGGCATATTAAACGTAAAAATTAAAATTCAAAAGTGTTACTTACCACTATCCCATGCTTCATTGGTTGGTGGTACTCTCTCACATGCTCATTGTTATGTCACTGTGTGGAAATCTGAACCATCTTCTCTCCACTCTCCTCAAAAATCTAGAGTGTTCTATTTCTTACTATGTAGGGTTAAAATGATTTTTTTTCTACTTTCCATATTGTTTTTAGCCCCTACCCCTCTTGTTTTTTACCACTGTGATCACTTCTTCACCTTTCAAGAGCCCCTCTACTTCTTCCATTACCACATGGTCTCTCAAGGGGGAATCACCCTATCAAATTTCATAATTTTCTTCTATTTTTCTTCCAACATCTATCTATGTTTACTATTTCATCTGAAATTGTTACACTACCCATGACACCCTCCCAAAGAGGGTAGAATGTAGACACCACAAATCCACCATTCGTAGTTCATTCTATAATTAAAAAATATTGTAAATCACCCCTTTTTCAATTAATTAAATCATCTTCATTGCATCGACACCCATAACATTCCATTTTCAATTAATCATATCTAATTGCTCCTAATCACAATTAACAAATTACTAATCATACATCTTCAGTATCCCACATGCATCAAAATCAACCAACATACCCCAACAAAAAACTATATGATGGGCCTTCCAAAGGTACAATCACACACATTCTCTCATGAAAGCTTTCTATTTTTAGAAACCTAGATAAATTGAGAACCATCTTATATAAGAATCTTACCAAAGCTAGATATCCTATAAATTTGGGAAACTTCCTTACATCATCCTCTTCCTTACAACACACTACTCAATCTTGTATAATCCACTTAAAGAATCCACATTTCCTTGAAGGAATTCCATACAACAAGGGCATATTTGCATTTATTTATGTATATGTACATGGTTTCTCTTCTTATGCATTATCTTGAGGTGTTTTTTAGGTTGTACATTAGATTATTCTTGATGTAAATTCTTATTATAAGTCTATAACTTATGCATGCATACTACCCAAGAAATAGAAGGGTAGGAAGACATTGGTCTCCAAGGTAATTAAGGATGTCTAAAAGGGTAGTTTGATGGAACCTTAAAAAGGAACCCTTCTTCATCATTAACAATTAGCTTCTTTATACATTTGGGAAAATCCTTCTAAAATATATCAGAAGTTGTTGGACAGCGATTGTCATTAGACCAAAACCCATAGGTATTAATATCCGCTACAATTTCCAGAGTTAGGATCTACAAGAGATGGTTAGTCCATATCAAAAAACTCGCGTGGAGCATTGCACACACATTCCAACAATCCCCCCCTCAGCATTACCGAGTGAGTTTCAAACTCGAGACCTGTCGCTCTGATACCATTTGTTGGACCACGATTTTTGTTAGACCAAAACCCATAGGTGTTAGTCTCCGCTACAATCTCCAGAATTAGGATCTACGAGAGACGGTTAGTCCATGTCACGAAACTCACGGGAAGTGCTGGACACACATGCCAACAATCTCCCCCTCAGCGTTGATCCATCGAGTGAGCATTCATGAACTAACGATGTACAATAAATGATCGCTCTGAAAAAAACTACCATTTGTTGAACCACGATTGCCGTTAAAGACCAAAACCTTACAGGTGTTAGTCTATCCGCTACAATTGTCAGAGTAAAAGGATTCTACGAGAGGCGGTATGAAAAAAGTCCAATGTCACGATAACTCACGGGGAGCGCTGGACACATCCATGCCAAGCACTTGTAGGAGAACTACTGAAGTCTCCAGCTTCAAGGGATGGATAATCCTGTCCCAACTGCTAATCTGGCATCCAGATCTTAACCTACCTGATGTTGACTAATTAGGCAGACCTTTCAAGCATTGAATGATCTTTGTAAGCGGTATGCCTAATGGGATTATCCAAGTTTTGATGATTTTTCTATGTTTCTTATATTTTGGGCTTGCAGTACTTGACTTTTAATATTGGAGAACGATTACTTCTACTGGTGGGCATATCATTTGGGCTTGCTGTTTTGATTTTTGTATAGGATTTGAAGTCATCATATCAACTTTATCAATTTGTGTACTTTATGTTTTCATGTTGAATGTTTTGTTGTCATGCCATTTGGAAGTAATTTGTAAGTGACCTTATTGTTGGCACTTGAAAACATGAGCACTTATAAAATAATGAGCAGTTCTCATTTCGAGTGAATGTTACCATTTTGAGTTTAAATGGCCTTATTATAACCCATGTTGCCTAGTGAAATATTATAATGTTTGTGAACTAGGGTGTGGATATTTGTAGGTCTGTTTTGCTGTTATAAATCACCCTTGGTAGCCGTTGGAAAGCCTTGTTGTCAACAAACCGGGCTAAGGTATTGTGAATTAAGCCTATTGTTTGAAGTTTCCCTTGGTAGTAAATGCAGGACACTCATTGGTTACAAGTAAACCCAACATCCGCGTGTGAATAATCCAGGTTCATTAGTTCCTACTCCTATCATTCACAATTTAGCTGCAACAGTGACAAGTATGTCCTAACCCTTAATTACCACACTAGTGAAATGAGGTTTTGTTTTTCTGTGTCAATAGACCCATTGTCACCATTAGGGTTATTAGGTTGTCTTGGGTCAATGTTTCCACTGGGAGAGGCAAGTGTGATTGTACCAGGCAGATAGAAGAAATGACCAGATCTGAACCATGTGTAGAAGATAGTGGCCCCATGCCACCTTGGTTGTACATTGACCTTGGCTTTGTGTTTGGCAACATGGAGGTCATTTCAAATGGACATTTACCATGGTGGTAAGTTCCTATTTTACCTAACAGAGTACAATTTGTTTGTGTCTCGACTTGAGTTTTGAATATCATGTGATGCAAGAGCATCTATGAGTTGTTAACTTGTTCTATCTCGGATGTGCATCACAATATTTTTGGCTTTACTTAGAAACTTCTGTTGTGTAAGTCCTAAGGGTCATCTACCGTCTATCATGTATGTCTGGTGTCCTCTAGGTTTTTCAACACGCCTATGGTTTCACGCCTTGTTCGCTCTCTACTCGCAATGTGAACTTTTCATACATATTGCGAGCTTGTAATTAGTGTTTTCCAATGACACCTTGGAGTCTATAAGCACGAAATATAGTGTTGCATCTCATACTGAGGTTAAGTTCACCAGATGCATAATTGAATCTTGGTCTGTCTGTCGAGTAACCACCACCACCTTCTTTTGTCATGGAGGTTATAGTAAATTCAACCAGCTCTAATACTGTCAGGACTGTTGGATGCCTGTGATACAGTCTAGAAGGCTTCTGGAAGACATAATCTATGGCGTTCAAATTGTAGATTAATTGGGGATTTTTTTTGGCATTCGTCGGGATCGATTCAAGGACAGTTTGGAGCTCCTAGAAATTGTTAAGATATTTAGCTTTGCAAACAAATGATCTATGAATCCCATAAAATTGGATAGGTAAGCTTGTGTGATTGTAGCTCGATGAATGTATGTGTGAACATCTGAAACTGATATTGGTCCATTTCTGTATAGAGAATGATACCACTAAAACCTTTTCACTCGTCTTTACCGCCTCGCATTCGATCCCGCATTGGTGAGCTCTACTCTATTTCCAAGTCCAGTGCAAAGCATTTCCATTAGAACTGTAACTATATACATGCATTCAGAGCTTAAGAGGTCATTGAGAATAAGTTTGTAGATGCTATTCCTAATTTTATCCACGTTTAAATGGTCTTCTATTGTGGAGATATTTTTTAGCTAAAAATAATCTCATGAAACTGTGTTTATTTGGGCATAAGATCATACTCAGGCTCAGATTACCCTTGTAGTTGTGTATACCTTGTTCCTTATTGACAGTTCAGAAGGGATATTAAACTAACCAATTAACAGCGGAGTGAAGACCAATTTAGAAGTTTTTGTTTGTAACTGCAATTTCGTTGGAGAAGTATTTACCTCAGTGTTCATGTAATTTTTAACATCTTAATCTCATCTGGGTATGTTCCATTCTGATATTTGTTTCATAGTCTTCTTTATTCCTTGCAGGCCTCTCCCCTATTTCTGATATTTGTTGCAGGCCTCTCCTTTGTTTGGGGAGACAATCCTCTCAACTCACCTAGCAAATGCCCAAGGTTTTCTACTCTGACGTGATATTTGTCCTAGTAAAGGCAGATTTATATTTGTATTGTAAATGTTGTTACGTTATTTTCTAATGAAATGGAAAATGATGATTTTGGCAAGAGGGCTAAAAATCACCCTCCAAAACGAATCAAACTGATGACCATTGGACATGTTTGAGGGTGTGTTCGTCTTTCTTTTTTAATTTTTCAATAATTTTTTTGAATGCATTAATTTTTTAAGTAGCAACAATAATGAGAAGATTCATTTTAGGGGTGTTTTAAATTAACTGTGTTGTATAGGTTAATTATTAGGGTACATATGGTTTAATAAATATCATTAACTACTATATTACATAATGTAATAACGAACTCGTTCTATTTTATTGTTATGGCATAAATATGAAATAAATTTAATGATTTGGCTTTGAGGAGGATTTGGAGGTTGTAGGGAAGATGGCGAGATTGGAGGTTAGAGAGGAATGAATAGGAGAAATGAACATCTGGAGGAGTCCTCATAGGAGGAATTGGAGGCTTTGGGGATTAAAGAAAACAAATATTTGCTAGATATTATTTGTTAGTGGTGATTTTATAAATGTAACTTATATTCTATCTTAACTAGAACTTATTTTTTTAAGCGAGAAGGGAGTTTAGATAGAAAATTTTACAAAGTTGATGCAAAGTGCAAAGTTATCATGTATAAAGTCAATGAACTAATAAGGGTACCTATAACTAGTGCTTTATTGATTTTTATTTTTATTTTTAAATGTTCAATAACATGTGCACTTTAAAGTTAAATTTGAATACGAGGTCCGAGGGAAAGTGGTAGAGGTCTGGTAAGGTGGGAGAGAGAAAAAAGGACATAAACGTTGGGAATAGAGAAGCGAACTTTTGGACCCAAAATTGGAGCTACCAAGGAGGGTATTCAATAAGCGACTTCAGGATGCTAGAGGGAAATGGAGATGTGTAGCCAGACCTTGAAGAGACTAGTAGGAATGGAGCTTAGAAGCAAATAATTAATATTGTTATTATTTTTACAAAAGGTAAGTCACTTGATTCCTTGGGTTGATTTTTAAATGATTCCAATGATATGTCACCTTAAAAGTTAAATTTGAATGCAGGTCGGAGGGAAATGGAGGAAGTTGGTCGGTGGGAGAGGAAAAAAGGTGTTATATCAGGGAATAGAGAAGTTGAAAGGAGTTGGAGAAAATTGTTGAGGAAAGTTAGTTTTTGAAGGAATAAGGATGGATGCTAGAGTTTTTAATGGAGTCTAACATAGTGAATTGCTTGAGAAGAGTACGGCTTTGCATCATCATGACAAGCCGCCCCTTCTAACGATGCTTGTGTCATGACGGTGTACCCTTTTATTTGAACAAAAAAATACTTATAATGTTTAATGCAACTGGTATTTTTCATCGATTAATATTAATGGGCATGAAATTACATGTATGATGACATGTAAATATCTTAAATAACTTCAATGATATATAATAATGTCATTATGTTCATACCATCTAATTTGATGCTAGAGGGAAATGACCAGTGTTAGAGATTGAAAGAATTTACATTAGTAGGAACTGGAGGAAGATCCAACATAATTAATAATTGTTAATGCCATTTTACATGAAGTGGAAAAGGTTTATGATTATATTTTAATGCAACCTATTTTTCTTGATTAATATTAATAGAAAGGTTTGCATGTGTGATGAATGCAAATCCATATAAATAAATCTTAATGAATTAATAATGTATTAGTTAGATCTTCTATATGCTTAGAGGGAATTATGGATCACATTGGAGATTGAATGAGACAATAGTAATGAATGGAGGGAGATTTCATAATAATTATCTAATTGTTTGTTATTAGTTTACAAATAAATTTATATTTTATTTTAATAGTAATAATGTATTAATTCATGTTCTATTGATGCTAGAGGGAACTGGAGGGTTGGAGATTGAAGAGAAATAATATGAACGGAGGGAGAACAAATAATTAATATTGTTTGTTATTAGTTTACAAAGGTAAATGCAATATTTTAGAATTAATAGCAAATAATGAAGAATTGATCTAAATATTAATAGAAAATTACATCCTTAAATGACATAATATATGTATAAAGCTCTGATACTCAATAATCATATTTAGTGTCATGCTTTATTGATTTTTTATTATTATTGTTTTATATCATTCAACAAAGTACAAGATATGATAGGAAGAAATAATTGTTGAAATTAGGAAAGGACATAATCCTTTAACATGCTTGTCGATGCCATATGAAGATGCAATGTTAGCATCAAATAATCTCTGCAATCATATCAAGGCCTTCAAATGCTTCATGGCCAAAGAGCCTAAGATAGGAAGGATGTTAGAACCCTTCGACCCCTCATTGAACATAATTTGTCGAAATATTAGTAATACCTTATGTAGAAGATTAACTAGCCTTTTTTATTTCGATCTAGACCAACTATGGGTAGGTTATGTCACTAGAATGTAAGAGGTGATTTAGCTTCTTCTATAAGATGCCCTCTTCATTTTGGCCAAAATAGACCTAATCAGGCTTTTTAAAGCTTTATAATTTAATAATTGGTCCTAAACCCTAGTTCGAGTTTATTAAGTCATTCTTAATGAAAAAACAGATTATGAAAGGAGGCTCTCTTTTGGCCTACATGCAAACCATTCTTTAATCTACTATAATAAAATTTCATATACATTTCCATATTAAGCGCACCTTCACCCATTTGATGGAAGCATGTGCTCCCTATTCTCATGGTGCAGGTGCCTCCTAATTATATTGTCTTATTATACTTCCAACTCAAAACAAGTTGGGCACATGACACCAGCAAATGGTTTTATGGTTTTAAGATAAAGCTCTCTCATAATCTACCCTCGTGTCATAGACACTCTACACAATTTGCCCCAATCCTTTGCCCTTCCTTTTGTTTATGGCCTAATTGTAAGTTTTAGTTTAAGACATGCAAAAGTGGTACATTTGTCCATTTTCCTTCCTTGAAATTGTTTATCATTAGGTGTCTTTATACTATAATATGTAAGTTGAGTTGTGTATGCTGCCCCCATCATGTTTAAATATGTTTACTTTTTATGTTGGTTGAATGAGTATGGATTTAAGTGCCAAGCAATTATCTGTCCATGTTTCTTATTAAAAGACAAATTCATCTAATCAAGCACACTTGTTTTGTTACTCAATTGGTATGTGGTGTTTTTCCTCTAAGAGAACAAAGGAACTAGGGGGAAAGAGTCAGTCATCGTGAATCATAATGTGGGAGGTTGTTAGAGCCACTTAACAATAATAATTTTTTTTTTTAAAAATACCCTTTTGGAGAGCATGATTTTTTTAATATACAGATTTTTCGTTCAAAAAATTTGAGTATGTGGAGAATATATTTTTGAAGGATTTAAAATAAGTACTTTTGAATACAAAGGTAAGGCAACCCATTAGTTGAGAATAAAATCACCTTTTATAGGTTGTTTATGTGTCATCATTTCATTGGTTCATTTATTGATATGATTTGATGCGACTTACTTTATTGGCTAGTTTTTATTTCATTTTTAACTTTAATCCAAACAACTATTAGTACTTTGTTTCACATAACTACTCACCCTCATTGGGCCATTCGCGGTCATTGGTTCCTTTCCCCTAATGGTAAGCAAATGTACTCGTATCAGTTAATTCTGATCTAAAAGGCTCTCATGTTAAAACAACAATAACACTAACTGATCAGAAATAAATTAAGACCTGCATTAATCGTTTTCTGAGCCTTTTAGAGTGGCATTAAATATGTTGCACAAGCAGAATTTTACATTTACATAATGTTCTACTCTTTGCCATGATACAAACTTCAAGTCATACTGTAGAAGTTCCAGTATCATCTTGTAATACTGTATATCTTGTAAATGAATGTCATTCATATGAGCTTTTCGTGACAAGGTTCCATAGTAGCATTTTCATTTCGTGCGAAATATACTGAAATCCAACATGAATTATCTTGATGTCCTTGAACTACTCCAACTCTTAAGAGTATTGAAACCAGTCTAAAAGAGATATTATGTTTCCAGTCCATATGATTAGAGAGAATACTTCTAGAAAAAACTGAAACTCATGCAGTTTTTTCCAGAAGTATTCTCTATAGCCTATCTAAAAGTCGAAACCAATTTTCCCAAGCTTTTTCTGTCTTTACTAATATCTGATTTCTTTTCCAGTCGATTTTAGAGTAAATAGTTATTAAAGAAGACCACACTCGTGCAGTAAAATGCTTCAAAAAATTACTATGACAAAATATTTAATTGAGAGTTGAGACATTCAAAATCATTTAGGAATAGGAAGGTAGAGGATAAATCATAAAATACATTAAGTGATATAATTTTGTTGGTCCCCAACAACCACACAGAATTTTGCAGAAGTCGGGAAGAGTTCTAAGTGCATTAGGTGATGGCAGTTCTTATACACAATTTTGGCAGCAAAAAACATGGATGATATTATGGGATGCCAGATACATTTAGTGTTTGTAACACAAATAAATGGAAAACTGATCACCATCTTTTTCCATTTCTTTCAAAAGGTCATTTTCTTTGAGACATGTCTCCATCAAAACCAGCTTATGTTTCCATACAAAGGGGTGAAACGAAACCTTGCTGTTTGTTTGATTTGTGGTATTCATACGAACTCTTAATAGCCTCCCAAAATGCTGGAATAGCAGATTCATCTGGTATTTCCTTGAAAGATGGAAGATAATTAACATCAATAATAACGTGATCTCCAGTGCCAGCTTGAATCTGTGAATGACATTCAATGAACTATTAGCCATTATATAACAAAAGGTTTATTATAAAAACAAAAAACCTAGGCAGTCATGAGATAAATCTCCCTCATTTACCGGTGAGGCTCCCGTGTAAGATGTTTATCAATCTGGTACGTATGAATCCTAATAACTATTTAGGGGGTTTTACTTTAATCACAAAGCTCATGAACCATAGCTTAACAATTCTGCAAGCAAGTAAGCAACTGTTTATGAAGTATTTTCAGAAGGGGGAAATAATGGAATTTGGGAAAGAAGAAAGGAAGATATGTAATTCAACCAATAGTTTACAGAGTTGGTTTCATACACATGGATTAAATAAACAAGTAGATCTCACAATATTCAGAAGTAAAGGAAAAGAAAATATAAGCTTCTAATCTAAATCCTAGATAACACAAAGTTTATCTAAAGATCCACACAGAAGTAAGAAGAAAATGCACCGTGGACACAAAGTTCTCCGGAAATCTGCCTTTATTCAATTCCTCAGCTTTCACAAAAATGACATCAAGGGCTGCAACACAAAGTCTGGAACTCAAGAATGTTGATTAACAAATTGTGATGATGATCCTTTAACCCGTAGGCTCTTCCTCTATTTATAGTGTATAGAGGGCAATTACAAATAGGAAGTTTTTAATGAATTGCCACATGTGGAAGCTATGAAAAGGGGAAGCAGCTGACAGTATTATCCCCTAGACTTTCTCTTTGCATGACATGCATGATTTATAATTGAAAATAAAACCTTATATTTTGTATGTCTGCCACCTATTTCCAAGTAATTGACTTCTTCCAGTAACTTGAAGTAACGACTTTTTATAGCCAATTACCTAAGTTTTACAATTTTAATTGATTACTCAATTGCTTTGTCAGAGAAAATAAGAGAAAGAAAAAGAAGTTATTCCAGTTGCAACACTCTCTATTTTGTCCTTCCTCCATACTCTGCATGCTGATCCAATATGCATTGTACTTCTGCTTCATCTATTTTAGCAATGAATGATCTGAATGATATCTCTGCCTTGAATCTGAGATGCTTTTTCTCCCATATGTTGTTGAATTTTTCCTTTGATTCTCACCAAACTGGATCTGGAAGCAGCTGACTGTGATTTGCTTGCGGGTGTTGCCTTTGACCTGTCTTCTCCTCTTATCCTTGAAGCTTTTGCAGTTCTTCTCTAGCATGTGCAGTTTTTCTCCAGTACGTGCACTAATAAGATGTTTGCCGTAAACAATTCAGACAAAACTCATCACCTTTTATTTTTAATTGCATATGAGCAATTTTAAATTCTGGAAAGCACTCCGGGTGAAGGAAAATACAAGTAAATTCAATGAAGGCTTCAACTGGAAGATTGGGAGCACATGCACAAGCTCCTGAAAGGAATTTTCCATGCAATGACTTCTACATGGGTTGCGTTAGAAACAAGAGAATGAATTTTTGCAGAAGCCTTTGCAATTATGAGAGTTGGATCTATTTCTTCCTCTGATTCTGAAGATATATTCAATGTATCAGACATTGACTTCTGCTTTCTTCACCAATATGGGCATAAATGAAGTATTCCTGCAAATAATTCAGACAAGTATGCAGTCCATAACATGAATATCTAATTTCTTCACCGAGATCTGATTATAAAGCCTGCTGCCCTCTATTTTTAGACTTTGCTTGCATGCCAAGCAAGCTAAAAATATTATTTTATTCACCTGTGCACTCACATCAACATGCAGATAGCCAGAATAATAAAAAGGAATCCTTTCCAACCCTAGGCGCCAAAACTGGATGCTTCCTGACAATTAAAAGAAGTCAGCTTTTAGGCATTTAATAATGCAAGGATGGGTCACACTTTTTGGCTATAAGCCAAGGGAAAAATGTGGGGGGCAGGCAGGTAAAATTTTACCCTACTTGCTAGGGTCTAATTATTTGCTTTTCAATTAAGTTGCTTTTGAGGGAAAAAACATAAGCAACAGGGTAAAATTTTACCCTGCCTGCTGGGTCTACTTTTTCGCTTTTCACTTAAGTTGCTTTTGAGGGAAAAACATAAGCAGCAGGCAGGTAAAATTTTACCCTGCCTGCTGGGGTCTATTTTCCGCTTTTCACTTAAGTTGCTTTTGAGGGAAAAACATAAGCAACAGGCAGGTAAAATTTTACCCTGCCTTGTTGGGGTTTTTTTTTCACTTTTCACTTCAAGTTGAATATTTGAAAAACATAAGCAACAGATCAAGGGCAAAAAGTGCGACTTGCTTTGGATTTGACTTCCCATATTTGGCGTGGACATTCAAGCTGAAGGGCAGCTTTGAAAATTGCGACTGGCATGAAGACTGCATTTCTTTCCATTTTTGGATTTTGGTGAAGAAAACACAAGTACAGAATAAAATTTTCCATTTTTGGAAAGGGTCCGGGAAGATCTAGCAGCAAAAACTTGCAAGTGCCATAACTTTCACTCCGTGGCTCCGTTTTAGGTGTCATTTTTTCTAAAAGTGCATATTTTCTCGAGCTCTACACATTGGTGGCAGTATTTTTCTTATTTTCATAAAATCCATTATTGCACCTTTTTGGACCAAGCAACCTCTTGCAATCTCCTGAAGGAATCCTGAGCTCTGGTCACCTTTAGACAGATTAATTAGCAATTAAAAACACTGGATAACTTTTCAAAACCCTAGGCCCGGGAAAAAGGTCTGGCAGGAAGAATGAATAGGCTACGGGGATTGCCAGACAGAAAAAGAAGAAAAACCAAAACACAGAAGAAATAAAAATGAAAAACCCCATCGGAAGTTGCAGACAATTGCTTTGAAAATAACCTGCCAATTAGCTGGTTAGTAAAAACTCTTCCCTGGTGAACACTCCATTGAGAGGTGGAAGCAATACTGGCGTGAAAATCCTCAGTAGGGTTCAACTGCAACACAATTTATTTTTAAACAGAACTTTATTTATTTAATAAATAAATAAATAAAATTCTCTCAGACAAAACCTGGCGAAGGGATAGAGTGAGTTTTAGCATGTGGGTATTTGTCGAATTTGGCTTTTATGACTCTCTGGGGATACCTTAGAGCAATGCAAACAACTGCAGGCAAAAAAAACACAAAACGACCCGCTACTTTGAAAAGAACGAATTTTTTTAAAAGGGGTAGTCCCAGATTTGAAAAGGAGCAAGATGATATCCTAAAATATCCTTGCCTGCAACAACAAGAAATACAGAAACCAATGGATAGTGCAAGAAAACACCGCCAAAAATATAAAACACAAAAAATTGGGTTTGTATTTGAGATTGGGGTCATAGGGCAGAGGGACACAAATAGAGAAGAAGAAAGGGAAGTATCTTGAGCAAGTTGAAGTTATGATTCCAATACAAGCCATGTATGTAAAGACACAAACAAGAACAGTAGATCAACATAAGTTACTGAGCAATATGTATAATTAATGCCTCAATTGAGATGAGCGTTGTCCACAACAAGGATAAAAACAATAATGCTACTTCAAAATGCCCTTTGGATAACACCACCACTATTTAAACTATTACTACCTGCAAGTAATTAAAATTACTGTATATGGGATATGCAAGAACGAGTTCAATCTCCTATGTAGCTCTAAACTTCCAATGGCAAAATTTTTCACAAATTTAAAATAATATTAATAATTGTTCTGGAGTAATGAAATGAAATGAAAGATTTTAATAACGTCCACGAGACTGAAGAGTCTATGGGACCACAAAAATTGAGATTTTAATCATATTTCAGACTCCTTTCAATATCCGCTCTTCGGCTGTGAATCTTGAGGATGAACCCCGCGGTCGCTTGAAGCTTTGTTCCTTTGAAGAGTTCCTCTAGTCTGTCCACCTTCAAGTTGTTTTCATACTGAATACGAATATCATCATATGCTGAACACTCCATAACGAAATGCCATTCTGTCTCGACGACCCCTTTGCTGCAGAAAAGACAAATTCTCCTTTCCCAATCTTCCTTTGGAATAGTCCATCTACCAGTTTCACATCGAAGATGATGCGATCCAATCCTTAACTGAGCCACTAGAATCCTTGCTTTACCCCTGATAGCTGCCCCTAGATAAGCTTTTTCATCATGTTCCCCATTGGGATTGAATTCTCTGATATAATGTGCTTTCTTTCGACCAATCTGACCCGTCCACATGGCAGTCCTGAACTTTTCTGTCACATAATTTTTTATTTCCCTGTTGCTGTTAGGACATTCTTGCAAGTTGATGTCCCATTTGTTCATCCATTTAAAATTCTGATTCATCCAAGTTTTCTTTCTGCGTTCCAAAGTATAGTCCACAACTATTTTGGGCCAGCGAAGATTGTCCATGCTTGCAACTTTTTTCAAATAGCTTATCATCCGAGATATTGCCGAAGCTTCCAACGAGAAAGTACCCGCTTCAGCCAACAAGATCTCATAAGGAACAGTTGATTTGACTTTAAGGGTGCTTGTGATTAGATGTTTCTGGATTCTCTCTATCTGTCTCCACCCGTGATTTGACATGCTACTTCCCCAAACTTCGCAGCCATAAAGAACCACCGGAGTGACCAACAGTCCAAAAAGGGTTTTCTTAGTTTTCCAGTCCCAAAGTTCAGCTTTCCTGCACCTGTTTTGAAGTAGGTAGGATGCTTTCCAACCTCCCTGTATCCTTTTTGCTTTACAAGTCTCCCAGCTAAGTTTGTGGTGAAAGTCAATCCCAAGATACTTGTATTCATTGACTATTTCCAAAGGACTCCCTTCAAAAAGAAAGGTATCTTGTCTTTCCTTCCTTTTCAAGGAGAAAATCATGATTTTTGTTTTGCTAGTGTTCACTTGCATCCCGACTTCTTGGCAGAAGAGCTCTAGCGCTTTTAGTTGTTCCCTCAAACCTTGAGCTGTTTTTGAAATTAGGATAAGGTCGTCAGCATAAAGAAGTAACTTCACCACGTAACTAGCTAACTGAATACCTCCTCCCTCAGTTTTGTTTAACCATTCTTCAAGCTTATCAATGTATAGCCCAAATAAGGTGGGAGAAAGAGGGCAACCTTGCTTGACACCGATGTCACTGCCGAAACACTCGGACATACCTTCTCTGGTTCTGATTTTAGCTCTGACCTGCTCATACAATTTATGAACTGCTGCTCTAAATTCATCTGGAATCCCAAGCTCCTCCATCCTGTCCCAAAGTTTCTTTCTGGGCACTGTGTCGAAAGCTTTCCTGAAATCAACAAAACAACAAAAAGCTTCTTCTCCTTGTGTGTCCCAAACCTTCTCAATCAAATGTCTGAGAGTAATACAATGGTCAATTGTTGAATGTTTAGGCCGAAAACCCGCTTGCCCTTTTGCTCTTTTATCCTCTCTTTCGGCCCAACTGCTGATTCTCCGTTCTATCATGCCTCCAAAGAGTTTACCAAGAAGAGGGTTGATCATAATGGTGCGATAATTGGACGGGTTATTAATGTCACCACTTTTAAATAGAGGGATGACAACGCTAGTCGTCCATTCTGTCGGAAAGCCATTCTGGTTGACATCATTGAATATTTTTCTGATGTGTGGCGTGAGGACCTCAACTCCCCATTTTAGAAATTCAGCCTGTAGACCATCGATGTCTTGAGCTTTACCACTTGCTAGATTCTTGATGCCCTGCCTGATGTCTTCTGTCGAGAAAAGCTTAATCGAAGTCTCGATTATGGGAGGAATATCTTTTTGTTGAGGACGCTCATAAAGGTTCCTTGCATATTCTAACCATTGCTCACCTGTGATATTATTTTCTATGTATTTTTTCTTTTGTTGTAGCTCCTTCCAAAAACCTTTGGGGTTGTGTTTTCCAAGAGAAATTAATTCTGTCCTTCTCTTGCACACATAGCTTTCTTTTTTGTGTTGTACCAATCTCTCATAAGTCTTTTTATTTTCTTTGTTCATCCCACTTTCTTTCAAAGCTCTCTTGGCAGTTTTACACTCTTCATCATACCATGGGTTTGTCGGAAAAGTATTTGCCGCTCCCTTTCTAGGTTTAGATCTCTTACAAAAACTTAGAGCCTTCTGGATCAAGGATATCAACAGATTACTACGTATATAACCACTCATTCCTTTGTATGTCATGTTCTCTATATCCTTTCTCGTTATCTGAAATTGCTGCTTAAGGGCTGCAACAAATATTTCTTGGTTTTCTTTATTGAGAATGATTTTTCCCTGTTTTTGGAATGCCTTTTGCATGTGCTGAGCCTGATTCCTTTGTTGCTGATTGAAGACGGTCCCAAGCTTTATCAAGAGAGGACTATGATCTGATTTTAATTCGATAGGACAATCTCCGATTTCAAACTCAAGTATCGTGGAGATAAAACTTTGAGAACAAATTACATAGTCTACAACACTTTGACCATTGTATGTTTTACAAGTAATATTGCCTGATCTGGGCCAAGCCCTCATGCCATTGCAAATAACCATGTTGTATAAGCTACATAAGCCTAGAAGCTCAACTCCAAAATGTGACACCCCTCCACTACCGTCTTGAGATAATCTTTCCCAAAGCTTGTTCTCTTCTTCTTTAAGCCACAACGGATTGTCTTCACCTCCTTCCAAGCTAGTCAACTGAAGAGATTGGTTATTTGCAGTCCTCGCATTGAAATCACCCAATAGAATTATTTCTCCAGATGCACTGAAAATAGAAATGTCTTTTTTTATTGAAGCGTATGGGTCTTCGCTATCCAGATTTCTTCTCTTATATGTCTTTGAACCTTTCGGTGCAAAGTAACAGGCAGCTAATCTGATTGTTGTCTTGTCATCTGTTATTTTCAGCCATATGTATTGCTTATTTGGATCTTCTTTTTCCACTTTGACATTTGCGATCCATATTTCCCTGATTAATACTGTGATTCCGCCGTGGCCTTTACCTGTTTCATTCCCTTCGTTCCAAACTGAAATTTTCTTGTAACCTTCAAATTCTGGAACCTTGCAGCGTTCATGCTCATGTGTTTCTGTAAGAATAATAATATCTTTCCCTTCTGCTATGGGCCCCAAACCCGGTCCTCTTCTCCATGGATAACCTCTGCAATTCCAGCTTACTATGTGCATGGATTCCCGTGGGGCCCCTAATTCCTATTTTCTGTTTGCAAAATGATCGCTGATTTGGGCTTTCCCATTTCTCATTTGTGCCCATTTTCCTGCTTCCCTTGCTTTTCTCACTTTCTCCCATTCTTTCCTTCGGTCTTCTTGTTGTGCGAATGTCAAATCTTCATCTAGATATATGTGTGTGCCTCTAAGAAATCCCCTATTTTTTAGGATAGCATGTTTGTCTTCTATTTTTCTCATGACCACTCGCACGTGCCGGTCCTTTCCTCCCTCTGTTCTCCTGCCAATCCTGTTTGCTTGTTGTATGTAGCCTGTCCACTTCAGTTCATCTTTAAGAAAGTCTCTTGTCAATATGTCAGTTCTTTCTTTTTCACCAAAATCTTTTAAACCCTTGATAATAAAATTCACTGCTCTGTCTTGTTGATCTTTCTCTTCTTTTATCTGTGTTTTGATGTGTTTCTCTATGACTTGCTTTTGTTCATTTGACGATCCACTTACTAATTGAGACCAAGTTCTGGCTTCTTCTATCCGATCCTTTAGTTGATTTTCTTTTATTTCCATGTCTTTAATTGCTGATTGAATCTCATCTATTTGAATTGTTTCCTTTCCTTTTAATGTTTCGGGTCTTTTTTCTCCCCTGTTTTCATATGTCCCAGATCTTGTTTTAGCATAGTTAACTCTTGTTGCCCTCTTTCCATGAGGTTTTGGAGATTTAGAACCTGTTCTTTGAGGATTTTATTTTCTCTTTCTAACTTGTATCTGACTTCTGTGAGTTCTTTCCTCTCACTGTTTTCTTGCAATTTCTGGTTTTCTAAAATTCCAAGCCTTTCCTTCATGTTCATGAGTTCCTTCACATATAATTCTGAAGACCACAAAAGAGGGGTCGAAGTAGGACTGTATAGGTATTTAGAGTCCTGGACTGCGTCTTCCCTTTCCTCCTTGTATGTTGCAGTTCTGTCGGTTTTGTTCAGCTTTGGATCCTTTTTATTATCCTTCGAACTTGATTGTTTTTCTTCCATTTTATGTTCTCTGAAAAAAAAATTCTCTTTGTTGTTTGTTGTCTTCGGTAGAATCAGTGTGAGGTTTTTCTTCTGGGTTCTTCTTAGTTTTTTTGCCTGTCTACGCCGTAGAATCCCTTTGTACTGTTTTGCATTCACATATACCAACTTTTTAGCTGTACCCGCTGTATGATTTTGGTAAATTTCTACCTTTCCCCAAATTTTGTTTTCTATTGCTGTATGTGTTTCTGGGATAATAGAACTCTGTGGTACCATATTTGGATTATCTTTGAAACCCTCGTGTTTAATCATGGTTTGCCTGCCTCGTTGGGACTAGATTTGACAGAAATATACAAAGAGTGCTGCAAAGAATAAAAAGGGTTGGTGGGTCTACCTGAGAAAGTGACTTATCAAATACGATTTTACCCAGATTGACCTTTGAATCCCGAATATTCGCAGCCCTGGCCCACAAACTCTGTCTTCCACTCGCAGCCCTGGCCCGCAACACTGTCCTCCACTCACAACCCTCCTTGTCTCAACTCTGTCGCAGCCCTGTCCGCAACCCTGACCTCCACGCAGCCCTGTCGCAGCCCCCCACGCAGCCCTCCACGCAGCCCTGTCCGCAGCAACACTGCCCCCGACGCGGGCCCGCAACACTGTCCACAACAACCCTGTCGGTGCCTCCCTTCACTGTCACGATCCGCGCCTCCCTTCACTGTCACTGTCTGCAGCAACCAGTCCACGATCGGCGCCTGTCACTGTAAATCGAACGAGACCCTGCATGCCTCCCTTCACTGTCACGATCCGCGCCTCACTACTCGTCAACACAAAAGACAGGTGGAGAAGAAGATGTCTATATTTTGAGACGAATCATCTAATAAACATGATCAGATCTTCCCTCATCAAAACTACATACATTCCTCTGATCACTATCTATTATATTAATATATCAACGATAGCTCCAAACACCTTCAAAAATTCTATTAGAGATAAATACATCAGTTTATCCTTATAACCAGCATTATTTACAAAGATTTATATATTCACTAAAGCCCCATATCTGATATAAACTTGATGAAGCCTTTGTTGCTGATGCAAGATTGTAATAAAATCTTATCTGTCATTAAACTGGGTGATATGTGTTTCCATAGCTGCAGTGACTCTGATTGCCATCTGCATTATAAGGATCTCCTCCATTTTTTGTATATAATATAACTTGTACCTTCCTTCTTTCATTGCTAGAAAGATAGCTTTTGATGTTAAATGGTTTGTACTTGAGCTTGGAATGGAGTCATCTTGGAAGCCATTTGGTAGGTGGTATTATACCACCATTCTACTAGGGCAATTCACTTACACCCTTTTCCCTGTTTATCTATTACATAACCGTGCAAGCTTCCATCCAAATACATATTAAGGGGGCTAAGATGAATTCGTAGCCATATTTGCACCCAACCTCTCATGTAGCTCTATCTAGAATAATTACAACCCCAAATACACCTACACTACAGCAGAACTTTTAACTACATACACAAACTACTGAAAGATGGCTTGAAGCTTAAATGAGACAGAACATTCAAATTCAACTCAGAAAGACTTGATGGCATCACTATAATTCATTTATGGCATCAACGAATGTGCACTTTTGAAATTTGGAAAAGCCTTTTTAGTTTCTGTGCAGGGTATGCAACTGCTTACAGAGTAACAAGCTTTCACTAACCAGCCATTACCTTGTGAACATGACATATCAAATTGATTTTACATGAAAATCTTGATTTTTTGAGTAAATACTTGGTGTTTTTCTCTACCAAAATTGGTGTGGCATTTATAACTGAATTTTTATATCATGCATATTGTTGACTATGCTTACTAGTACATGTTGTCACCCAGAAGTTGCACCCTAATAGAGAATGGTGTGTGTACTCTCTCTCCTGTTGACAAAATTGGAACACCTCAAGGTTGTGGGTAGCTTATGTCTGAGGTGACCCTAGAGAAGGATGGTTCCCTTGTGACTTACCTAAAAAACAAAGACCTTGACAAGGAAAAGGGAAGAGGAATGCAAAAAATGGGAAATAAGGGTGATACTTGCATGTAACTATGCACATAGAGAATTAAAGATTCACACACCTGCACAACTCTAAACTATTTTGCAAAATTATTTCAAGGGTTTTAGGAAAAGACAGCGGTAGAGGGAACGAATTCCACGTAAAGGAAAACACAATATCCTATCAAAGACAATAAATAATCAGAAAATAGCATTATGAGAGGGCAAAACGCGGCTTTATTTTATTCAGAGGTGCAAGTACAATGACTGAAGATGTCATAACTAATCAACCTCGAAGTATATCCTATAATTTACAATAAAAACCAGCCAATATAGGCCGTTCCTTGCTCATAATAGACTGTTGTTCCTTTTTCTTTATTTTAATCCATCTTCATGCTCTTTGGCGCCATATTTAGGAAATTAGTTCTATTTATTTTCTTTGTTTTTTGTTTAATTAATTTTTTATTCATGTTTTTCCTCCATGCATGCAACCTCCACCTTATCTCTCTATTGATGCAAATCCTTGGTACATGAATTACAGTAACATTTTGGCGACATCAAGGGATTGCTTGTTTACTAAACAAAGAGATTAGTAGCCTTGTACATCCATTGGGCTATAGAGTCACAAACCTCTGTCAACAACTTGTATCCTCCAAAACAAAACAACTAAAGTACCCTCTCCTACAAAGGAAACATGTGCATGCAAGCACATATTATGCAAGAAACAAACCTAAACTACTCCTAATCTAAACAAAGAGAAAGCAAAGCTAAACAAAACCACATACTAGTTGGGAGAAATAACTTTCTTTTCTCAAAAAGTGTGGCCACGAGATCAATTTTGCAACTAGATCACATGGTAAAAGTGCAGACATGGTTTGCACCATTGATTTGCTCAAAATGTAAGCCTATACAAGAATAAATCGCACTATAAGATCCACACTTTGTCTTTGTAGATGTTGGGGCTGATTTTTGGCAACGTGAAGCTATTACTTATGCTTTGAAATGAGCACAACTAATGGCAACTCCTTCTATGGCTCTAAACTAGCCAATTTCTTGATTGGACATGGTTTCCTCATAGTTGATAGACTGATTTTTCTGATCTGCACCTCTTCTTTGTGTGTGATATTATTATTTGGAGTACTTGAGGCACTTTCTTGATTATATTGGATGCTTGTAGACTAATCTAGACTCTTAGCCTATTTTTCCCCATGGGCTTTGGGATGTTGCAAGGGGAAAATTTATTAAATAATTAAATATTATTGCCGGGAGAGTGATTTTTATCATTTGAAATTAGAAAACAATAATTATTTAATTATTTAATTATGAAGATTATTTAATTTAATTCCCAAAATATAAAAATTAAATGGGGAATTAATTAAATAAATATTTAGGTGGCTTTTATTGATAAAATCACCCTTAGAAAAGGGGACGCCACACCTAGGAAAAATAAACTGCTTTTATTTAATAATTTCTCTCTCCTAGGGATTTCGAATTTTGTGTCTCCTTGCTTATAGGAGTGCTAGGATCATTGTTACATTATTATGTTATGATGAAATTAATTTGATACTCCATGCTTGGAGTTGGGATGCATGCCCATTGATGTTCTCTCTCTCTCTTGCGTGGGAGACGGTATTGAGCTGGTTTTGAGATTCAATTGAAGTATTTATTTGTGCAAGATCCATGTTTGTGGCTTTGGCAAACATTTTGGTTAAACTTGAAGATTAAGCGAAAATCTGCCTTTTTCTTTTCTACTGTAGCGAATGCACTGTAGCAGCTGGTTTTTATGATCAAATCACTAAGTGTTATTGAGTATGTTTGAGCTATTTTGTATGTGATAACTAAGGTAGAATCGACCAGCTCAGTTAGGTCTATATTCCTTGAAGTGAAGTAACTGAGATCTATGCATATTTTGTGTATTTGATTTGCCATGCATTCATTCCAGTTGCAGCGATTTGCATTATGGTGATTTAGGGACTGATTTAAATGGATTTTCTATGTGATTCGATTGGCTGGTTATATGATTGTGATCTCTTGTTTAAATGCATTGTGAAGTTGTACGACTTGGGTTTATAACTCCTATATTGCAGCGACCTATGCCTCAGTAGTTGTGGACTGTTTGTGAATGATAAATAACCAGATCTCTGTATGCTCATGTGCAGCGACAATCTGGGCATTGTCGGGTAACTCTCTTGGGCAATTTTTGAAGTAATTCGATTAGTAATTGCTCCCTTGTATACAGCGACTCCTTCTATGATGTTTGTGACCATTTGTACTTCATTTGAGATGGATAGATCAAGTTTAACCAGCATGATGTTACTTCCTTTGATAGCACCTTTATCCTGGGCAATAATTGGCAAGGGTTGACCTTAGCATCTCTTAATTGCAGCGATCAGCCTGGGTATATTATGGGACTGAATTTGGATGTGTTTGTTGTTCTTTCCTTGTGATAATAGAGCTGTTCTTCTTCTAATCAGCGACTTCCTCAAGTTGATAATTCAATATTTTATATGCATGTATATTGAGTTATATGTCCAGCGACTTCTTGATGGTTTGTTAGTCATATTGGATGTGACTTCGATATGGTGTGCTAGGATCTGATTTGGGGTTTGTAGTAAGCTGTTGTTCCTTCCTCAGAGCCATCAACTTATTTGAAAGCAAATATTGAAGGATATTAATGCATATTTGAGCTCCATGTGTCCAACAGATTGATAGTATGTGATGCAGGATGAATTGATGCCTTCTAGCAAAGATCCACATGTGGCTTGTCTAAATAATCATACCTTGATATAAGTACATTTTGGTTGGTTTTTCCATGATAAAGAGTGGTTTCATTTGTTTGCTTTTAGGAGAATACTGTGATCAGATTTCTATTGCAGCAGTATATCTCATGAGATTGTGGAATTTTAGTGGATGAGTTAAGGCCATTAAACCCTTACCTTGGGTTTATTGAGTCATTTACTCAACCGGTATAAGTAGTTTGTTGTGTTCAGTTGATTGATGCATTGAAGAGTTGGTTGTTTGCCTAATTTCTATTGATCTCAGAAAGTGGGATATTACAGTGGTATCAGAGCAACTTTCCTTTGCTCCTTGTGGGTTTGTTTGCAGAGTGAATCATGGAGCTTGCTAGTATCGGAGGTTTGAGGACCAAGCTCTATAAGCTTGGAAAAATGCTCAAGGGTCCTTCACTTGAGAAGAGCATATTGATCTACACTCTAGAAAAGGTGGTAAGTTGTTTGTGTTTGGTTAAGCAATCAGATTGTGGCTTGATGATTTCAGTTTTAGATCTTTTGGGGGCACATTTGGTTAGTCCTAGACTTTTGAAACATACAGATCCAGATGTGAGGCTTGTAGTTATCACTTGTATAAGTGAAATTATGAGGATTAAGGCTCCGAAACCACCCTATAATGACCACATCATGAAGGAAATATTTCAGCTCATGGTGGATAGTTTTGAGGGTCTTGGTGACACCACAAATGTTCTTTTTGCTAAGAGGGTCACTATTCTGAAAAATATGGCAAACATTAGATCTTGGGTCCTAATGATAGACTTGAAATGTGATGAACTCATTTTTCAAATGTTTGACAATTTCTTTACTTCTATTCATAGGGATCATGCAGAGATTGTGGTTTCTTCAATACAAATTATTATGTCTTCAATTCTAAATGAGGAGGATGATATTTTGATGCCACTTTTAACAATTTTATTTTGCCTACATGAGAAAGGAGAAGCAGGAAGTGTCACCAGCAGCAGAAACACTTGCTCAAGATATAATAAATCAGTGTAAAGAGAAGTTGAGGCCCTATTTGACTGACGAAGAGCTTGTTGGTCTGGTTGTACATGTGCAGCGAAAAACAGTGAAGGAAGAAGAGCCATTAGATGAGGAGCAAGGTAAAAGTTCTTTATTGGTTGAAAAGATTTCCTTGTCTTCTAATATTTGCATGCCTAGTGGAGTGATAGAAACGGGAATCATGAGAGAGGAGCAAAAAGAGAATTCAGATCTGCATATGGTGGAGTCAAGTTTAGGAAATGTAGCACTAAAGAAAAGGACTAAAATCCTGGGTTATGAAGATTTGGATGATGAGCATGAAGAGGCACATATGGAGGTAAATAGTGATGGTTTAGATTTTGATTCATATTATACTAATATTGAGCATGATGTGGATGAACATGAGCATGAGGAAAACTCAAATGTAAGGGAAGTGGTCCAAAAACTTCATGAGACATTAAAAGGACAAGAAGAAAGGGGAGATGATGACATCATTATGGAAAGGTATAACAACTCTTATGTCGATTGTTTTTATGCATTTCCTTTGCCTAGCTTCTTACCACAAGGAGAAGAAATTATGAAGTCATTTTATAATTCCTTGGCTACTAATTATATGGAGAGGGACATGAAGATGGTACATGATAGGAAAGCTATCTCCTTTTTTGATATGAGGGGTGACTCATCACACAAACATGTATATGGAAATGTGAAGGCAAGCTCTAAGGGTAAAGAGGTAAGGGAAGACAAATTTGGTACACATGTAAGTTTGCACTCTTTTGTTGATTGGGTTAAACTTGACATGAAGGATGCTAATATGTACTTCATTTTTACCACTTCATATTGTATGTTTTGCACAAATCCATATTGGGGAATATTGGGTGAATTTGTGAAAGTTAGTTTGGATCCTTTGAGGGAAACTACATTGGTTTGGCACCATCTTGTTGGTTGGGTACATAAAGTTGATATTGTCTTGAGTAGAAGTTCCGAATTATATATGGCAAGCTTAAACATTGGAAAGTGTGATGGGACTTTAGAAGATCCGAAAATAAGAAGGAAAGGTATTTTTCTGAGTGCCAATTTTCAGATTAAAGGAATTGTTATGGCAGCCCCTAAGAGTAAGCTACTTAGTTTCACCTTCATTCAATTCAGTTTTGATGACATTACTTGAACTAACTCTTGTGAGGAAGATTTTGGGATTACATGGAAGTATGATTGTCTTTTAAACATGGTGCATAAGGGGGCAACAATTTCCTACTTTCATATGGAATATGGTTCAAGTGACGTGCATGTTTTCTTTGATAAACGTTTTCAGATTTCATTTCAGCAGGATTATAAGGTGAATTGGTCTTTCTTTGGGTATACCTTCATGACATATTTTGCAGGGGTAATAATGACTAAGTCAAGGAAGGGAATGAGAAGAAGGAAATTAATGGGAGGTACCACATATTGCATAGTAATCAAAGATAACAGCTGCTGCCCCATCTTTTTGGTATCTAACATCATCATGATCAGTCCATTAATTCTTTTTACAGTGCAGATTTTTTATATGTATATGATGATATAGTTCTTGGTGTTTGATTGTAACTCGTGCATAGCTAATTGGGAAAGGTGAGGTCTGATTTTTGAAAAGAAGTGGCATGATTACAACAGTGTATGGGGTTGCATCGCTGTTTTTGGGGGCAGCCCATGCATGAAAGAAAGTTGGGCACCATCCAAGCCATGGGAATACCAAGAAGAAACAGGAAAAGTGTTCTTCAACACTCATTTTTCTAATTGGTTTGTTTCATGTGCAGGTTTGCGAAATAAATTGCAGCAGTTTACACTCTTTACTTTTAGGAGGAAGCAGCCCAAGATATTGCATATACTACTCCACTTGAGTGGCATGGGAGCCTGGTTTTGGAGAGCTACACTTTTGACACCAGACACGTGAGCTTGCTATTGCTTGAGGGCAAGCAATCTTGGGAAGGGAGGACTGTAATGTCCCCATTTTCTGAAGACCCTTAGCCTATTTTTCCCCGTGGGCTTTGGGATGTTGTAAGGGGAAAATTATATTAAATAATTAAATAGGGATGATTTTTATCATTTGAAATTAGAAAGCAATAATTATTTAATTATTTAATTATGAAGATTATTTAATTTAATTCCCAAAATATAAAAAATTAAATGGGGAATTAATTAAATAAATATTTAGGTGGCTTTTATTGATAAAATCACCCTTTGAAAAGGGGACGCCACACCTAGGAAAAATAAACTGCTTTTATTTAATAATTTCCCTCTCCTAGGGATTTCGAATTTTGTGCCTCCTTGCTTATAAAAGGAGTGCTAGGATCATTGTTACATGGATGTTATGATGAAATTAATTTGATACTCCATGCTTGGAGTTGGGATGCATGTCCATTGATGTTCTCTCTCTTTCTTGCGTGGGAGACGGTATTGAGCTGGTTTTGAGATTCAACTGAAATATTTATTTGTGAAATCCATGTTTGTGGCTTTGGCAAACATTTTGGTTAAACTTGCAAGCGAAAATCTGTCTCTTTCTACTGTAGCGAATCACTGTAGCAGCTAGGTTTTTATGATCAAATCAAAGTGTTATTGATATGTGTGAGCTATTTTGTATGTGATAACTAAGGTAGAATCGACCAGCTGCAGTTAGGTTATTCCTTGAAGTGAAGTAACTGAGATCTATGCATATTTTGTGTATTTGATGTATGAAATTCATTCCAGTTGCAGCGATTTGCATTATGGTGATTTAGGGACTGATTTAAATGCAATTTTCTATGTGATTCGATTGGCTGGTTATATGATTGTGATCTCTTGTTTAAATGCATTGTGAAGTTGTACGACTTGGGTTTATAACTCCTATATTGCAGCGACCTATGCCTCAGTAGTTGTGGACTGTTTGTGAATGATAAATAACCAGATCTCTGTATGCTCATGTGCAGCGACAATCTGGGCATTGTCGGGTAACTCTCTTGGGCAATTTTTGAAGTAATTCGATTAGTAATTGCTCCCTTGTATACAGCAACTCCTTCTATGATGTTTGTGGACCATTTGCTTACTTCATTTGAGATGGATAGATCAAGTTTAAATGCATGATGTTACTTCCTTTGACAAAAAGTTATCCTGGGCAATAATTAGCAAGGGTTTCTATTGGTTGCTCAAACATGCACCCGCGTCTCGGATCTCTGAAAAGGGACCGAAGGTGTCTGAGACCACAATGGAACCGTCCCCAAGTTGTGGGACCTTGCGAGCTTGGGACGGATCTTCGGAGAAGGCCGGTTCCTTTACCTACCTCTAACGCTACTGCTACTCCTAATGTTGAAAGCAAATCCTAGACTAAACATGCCAGAGGCAAGGGGCGCTCAAGTAAAACCTGCAACAGACAGAGAGAAGTAGCTTCCCTTACAAATTGCGACCATGTAATTGATTTGGCGTTGAACATGGTCGGGAATAAGAGTGAAAAACCCCCTTGCAGATGGCGTTTCACCCTCCTCAAAGTATCGACAAACAGAATATATACCTCCTAGAGTTGTTCTGTACTTGGATCTGGGAGGCGTTGCTGCTGACCTTTGGCGCACTGAAGCTCTACCTCAGGCTCTGAAATGAGTATGACCAATGGCAACTCTGTTTTTGGCTCTAGGGTAGCCAGATATCTGCTTGGGCATGGTTTGATCCTTGTGGTTTGCCCATTGTTCTGAAATTTAACTCCAAAAATGGAGTCTTTTTGTGGACCTTCTTGGATGGATGGTGTGAGAGAGATGATGACATCCTCTTGCCCTTTTTCTTCCTTCTCTTGTGAAGAACATGGAAGACTATGATCCTCCAACCTTGGTTCCAGAGGGCTGTCATGAAGTGCAAGTTGTTGTCCTTGAACACTCTCCTTCATGGCAGCAGGCTCATGTGCTTTGAAGATGGATGATGGAGGAGAAAATGATGTGACCTCCATGGGCTCCTCTCCATCAAAGCAATCTTCCAAGTCTGACAGACAGTCTGCTTCCTTGTTGTCCTGTTGTATGTGTTTGACGTCCTCCATGGTGTCCTCCGGATCTGCAATTTGATCACCATGGTTCCCTTCATCCTCAAACCTGAAGTTTGAAAGCTCAAACTCTTCTTCAACATCAGAGCTTGAAGGGGATGAAGTGGGAGGAAGAACTGAAGGTTCTTCTGTGGCCTGCTCTGCACTTAGAGCCTCTGAAACTGTATGGTCCTCCTCCATAACTGCACCCTCTGGAGCTAACCGATTCTCCTTTGGGACAGGCGCCCGTATGATTTCTCTTCCCAATCGGAGTTGCATGACTCATGCCATTCTTCAACTGTCTTGTAGTCATCGAACATGATGATGTTGGTTGGGAGAGGTGCATTGGCTGGGGGTTGTTCATTTATGGTACAACTAGGCAAAGGGGACTCGAAAGAAAAAGGATGGACGCAAAAGGGATGGAAGGCACGCGTGCAAGAGGAGCAGAGGTGCGCGCAAGAAGGGGAATGGAAGAGAAATGATGGTGAGATGAATTGGGAATGGGGGCAGCGCACAAGAAGCTAGGAACACGTGCAGCGGGCTGAGATGATGTAAGTTGGCGCAAAGGAGTGGGAGGGCTGTATGATGGTAGTGCAGAGTTGCCTCGCGCTAGATTCTTGAGCCTCCATCACTTCTTGTGCCCAATCTGTAATCTGGGGCAGCATCTTAATGATGAAGTACAACTTCATCTGGGCGCTAAACCAGCCTGGTACAGGGCCGACCCATGGACAAGGGACCTTGTAGCCAACTTTAGCTGCCTTTATAGAGCACTTGACTCTGAGATGGATCATGTCCATCTCCATCTCTTGCACCTGCCTCTCAAAATCAGCTTCGGCCAAAGAGTTACCACCATCATCTGCATAAACCTGTTCTTCATAAACATTTTGGTTAGAAAAAGGTGGGTTGTATGCATTTTTGGGATAATGGGCTTATAAAACTGATTTGGAGGATTTTGAAACTGTGGGGACAGAGGAAAATAGTTCTGCTACTGCAAATGAGAATCCCATGGCGGGAAAAAAGTCATGATTGCACAACTTCAAAAGAGGAATGTGGAATGGTGAAAAAGGAGAAATGAATGGAGAGATGAGGGGAGACTGGTTTGCACATGAGATAATGGGTGCGTTGAATCAGTGGAGTCGCCAGATATGTTGAAAAAATGCCTCCAAAGGTTGGATCTCAGCAATAACACATCGAACTTGCTGAGATAAAGATGTAAAGCTCTTCACTCTGGTCCCACCGGGCGTGCCAGAAACTGTTGGTTGCTCAAACGTGCACCCGCGTCTCGGATCTCTAAAAAGGGCCGAGGTGTTTAAGACCACAATGGAACCGTCCCCAAGTTGTGGGACCTTGCGCGCTTGGGACAGATCTCCGGAGAAGGCCGGTTCCTCTACCTACCTCTAACGCTACTGCTACTCCTAATGCTGAAAGCAAATCCTAGACTAAACATGCCAAGGGACCAGGGATAGAAGGATGTGCAGAAAGGGGAAATCCTAAGCTAAGGAAGGCGATAGCGCCAGAAGGAAAGGGTCGATCTCTCTCCACGAGCGGCGAAGGAAAGCAGAGAGGGCGGAGAGAAGAGGGCAGACACCGCGTGCCACAGATCAACACATGGGCTCGGCCTTCCAGTGCGCGCAACACATGAACGTGGGGACTGCAAGCACAGGAGTACGCACAACATGCCAGAAAACGCAAACAGAGAGGCGAGATGCAATGAAAACGAGAAAGGGAAGACAAGAGTTCCACAAAACACGATTTTATTGCTTAAGGGACGCACAATCATTTACATTCACGGCAGGAGGCGAGAAAACATTGCAGAGACCATGCCAAGGTCTGAGACCCGTGGGAAGTCGGCCACCATTTTGGCATGGTGCCGTTACAACAAGGAGGGATCTTTTTACAAAGTAGAACTCTGTTATTTATAAAAGAAGAAGGAGAGAAGAGAAGGAGAAAAGGAGGGAAACTCGGATTCAAATCTTCAACCACCAACAACCAACGATAAATGCCTGCAAATCCGCCTGCAGGGCTGTCAAATGCGCTTCCCCATGTCTATTTGGTGTGTGGAAGAAGGAAGAAGGCAAGATCTGATGAAATCTGGTAGTTGAGGTTGATTGGATGTGTGCATTGATGAGCTGAGAGACGTTTCCCTATTTTCGCCTAACAAATCCCGCCTATATTTGAATTTGAAAAGTCCAACGTGTAGCTTGTGTCAGCAGTTCTCTGACAAGTCCAGGCGCATGCCGATCTGAGCTCTGTAGCAAAAGATATGGTTGTCAGAAGATGTCAGAGTCGTCGGCGCACGGAAAACACGTGGCGCGTGCAGGTTGGCTGAAATGATGGCCAACTGTTCATTTGTTTTGTCTTTTCTGCCACGTGTCATGCACTGGTTGGTTGTCCAGATTCGGTGCCCTGTTGGCGCGCTTTGATTGGTCACGCGTGGCACACTCAAGTCTGACAGAAGATGACTTGGCATAGAAGGGCGCAAAGGAGAAGGTGCAAGGGTGCGCATGGAAGAAAGAGGCGGGAGGAAAGCAGAAAGCGCGCGTGACGCGCGGGAGCGAGAAACAAGCGCGCGAAAGGGAAACAGAGGGGAGGCACAGAGGGGAAGGCATACTTGCAGAAGGCAAGTATGGAAACAAGACGAGGCATTCAACTAGTGAAGCAGAGGAACGTATGGTTAAGGCGCAACTATTGTAACAAGAGGAATGGGACTTAGTGGCGTAAGACGAAGGGCGCCAAGGAGTTAGCTGATAGAAGTAAGTGCGAGGTGCGCGGGAAGGGAAAAATGGAAGGAGATAGAAGAATGCAAAGGGGAGCAGGAAGGCGCGCAAGGGCGCGCAGAGGAACTGCAACTGTGCCAAGGTGTCAAAAGAACAATCTTGAGTGCGCGCAACCTGAAATGTGAAACATCAGAGTCAGGATGAAAATATAAGTTATCCAGATAACTAGGAGAGTTATTTGGATTAGGAGAATACTGTGATCAGATTTCTATTGCAGAAGTATATATTCATGAGATTGTGGAATTTTAGTGGATGAGTTAAGGCCATTAAACCCTTACTTGAGTCATTTACTCAACCGGTATAAGTAGTTTGTTGTGTTCAGTTGATTGATGCATTGAAGAGTTGGTTGTTTGCCTAATTTCTATTGATCTCAGAAAGTGGGATATTACAGCTGCCCTGTTGATCCTCCGTCTGAAAAACCAAACAATGGAGTGTTCATCCCTTCCAAGGATGATCCTCCTCCTCTGCCTAGTGCTGCTGCCACTTGTGCTTAATTTTGTATTTTGATGTTTGTTGGACAATCTGCCCTTGGGGCCTTTTTCTACTGCCCTCATGACTTTTTTTTCGGTTGCCTATATGGCCGATACATTGTAGTGCCTTCGTGGCTTCTTTTTGGACCGTGAGTTCTCCGGTTGTCTTATTATTGTAAGTTTCTATTTATATTTTTGTAATTGAATGTGATGTTCCAATAGTAAAATAATAATCTCTTTGTAAAAATGTCCATAATGCTTTATGCTTAGAAAAGTACAACCAATCCAATTCAAACAAGGTGTATTTTACCAATGGGCTTAACACCTTGAACAAAGACCAGAAATAGCGAGAGGACACATGTACATGCTAAAATCTCAGGACAATGTGAGTAGAACTATCATCTCAGACCACTTCCTTAGAGACACCTCTTAGTTCGAGCACAATTGACAAATTTGGTTTTGTTGTCTAAAGTTCGCTGCTTCTGTTGTTTCTCTTCTAAATCCTTGGTCCCTCACTAAGCCAATCATATTCCTTGTTAAGCATCATATATATTGTTAGTCCATTATAAACCGCTTCTCAGTAGGAATTTTGTTTTCTTCATGGTCAAAATTCTCTTGGGAATGGATGGGCTTCAGTTGCTATTGGGTTATTTGCTAACTTGTTTCCAATGCATTTCAATAAAAGTTCCTTGCGGGATAGACTTGGCCCTTAAGATATAATTGTTTTCGAAAGATCGGTATTTGAAATTGTCTTAAATAAGCTTCAACTCGAAGCTAACGAGCTTTGTTAGTCAAATTAAAAACCAAGTGAAAGTTGTAAAACATGGATTGCTTGCTTAAGTAGCAATCTTAAGTCTGTGTAATATTTTAAATATGGACACTTACGGTTTATGCTATTTATTCTTTGGGTGGGTAATGACAGGAACCAGTTGCTGTCATTTTCTACTGAGATACAAGAGGAGCTTCTTGGCATGAAGATGGGCATTGGTAGGGATATTATCCCGATGTCCAACTAGTGCAAACATCAATTAAATAAATATAGTAACATTTTTCTTGCATGTATTTGTAGCATCAATTCTACGCAATGCATCTATCTAAGCATTCAAATTCACAGTATCTGTATCTGGTTCGGGTTGTTCGCGATAAAAATATCATCTTTGAATATTCTATTCCTCTTTTGCTTTAAATTCTTGATAACTCTTAGGATACTCATAATTTTAGCGCTTCATGTAAAGCAAGCCACCATGATGTTGAGATTTGATCTTTTGCCAATTTGTGGACGAACGAGTTAACATAAGAAAACTGCAAAAATTTTTGTTATCTTTGTCCATTCCTTGATTTACAATGCCAATTTTCAAACAGAAAATTGTTGTAAAAGGTCATTCTACTTTTTAAACAACTAATTATTCTTTTGACCCTAATTTGTGATGCTAAACTCTTAACAACAATTTTCTTTACCTCATTGTGACTGATGCATTCAGGATTGCCTCTTATTTGCATATTTGTACTATTCTCATTGGAACAATTTTTCCACTATTTTCAATTTTTAGGGTTGATTTCAAGTGCCATAAAGTTGAAGGAGCTTGCAACAAGTGACAAGGAGTTCAAGGAGCTTGCATTTATTGGTGTTGGGTGTATTGAGGTAAGTATTTTGTGATTTTTTTAGAGTGTTTTAGTTTGTTAATTGTATTTAATATTTTATTATTTTTTAGTTGTTTTTTTGGTTTGTTTTTTGTTATTGTTTTAACTTTTAAGAATTCATTTTTCTACATTTTTATTTGAATTTAAATTTTAAACTTCCAACATTTTCTCAAATCTAAATCTTGTTTTGAATTTTTTTTAAATGCACTTTGTGCAGTTAAAAACTTAAAATGGCTGCGAGTTCTAGTTCTGTGGTTTTTCAAATTAAAGGTCTCATTCAAAAAAAGTGATCCATCCTCCCCCCTTTGGAGGCTATGTCAAACAACTATGGATAACAATTACCAGGTGGAGGGACATTTTAAAATTTGGCTAAATCAACAAAAATGCTCACAATGTAATTATGCAATTTAAGAGCTCCTACAGTCGGGTGAAAGCCCATTTGTGTGGGGCTATTGGCCATGGAATCAGAACATGTGGAGGGTTGGATTAAAGGGGTTGCCAGTAATGCAAATACCCTTCATACATCAAAGAGCAAGAGGAAGCAGGATGCAACAATTGGCATTAAAATCCAATCATCCTATGGCAAGAAAAGGAAGATCACATAGGCATTCAGAAGCAAGCCACCTGTTACTCATTCTTTAATGTTGTGGCCCCAGATTACCCATGAACATTTTGTCTACACCTATTGCAACTAGAGGGGAAGAGGATTCAAACCTTGATAAATTAAATTGCAAAAGAACAAAGATGTAGGCCCATTGGAAAGGGCATTCCAGAAATGAAAGCAGGGACATAGCTAACCAAAGTGTTGGATGCTTTATTTATGCATGTGGTGATAAATTTGAATGTTGCATTAGATCGCCATTTGGCAAGATATGGTGAGATGTATTAATGAAGCCCTTTTAAAGGGTACATTAGCCCAGGGTATGGAAAGGTGCGCACCACCTTATTGTCAAAAGAAAGAAAAAAAAGTTGAAGGCTCATTGTTATCCCATCAAGGATCAATGGGTCGAAAAGCAGTGTCCATTGTTTCTGACGGATGGAAAGATACAGCAAAAAATAGTTGCCATTGATCAGATGTGGTTGCCGTGTGTCCTAAAGGGGCAATGTTTCCAGGGCTATTGATTGTGAGGGGCAAGTGAAGGATGCCCAATTCATTGCCAATCATCTTCATAGAATCCATTGAGGCACTGTGGGATCTCAAAATGTTGTCCAAGTTGTAACGGACAATGCAAAAAATTGTAGGAGCTGCAGGGTTGTTGGTTGAGGCACGGTATGGCACACAATTTTGGACACCTTGTGTGATATCATTCCCTCAACTTGATGTTACAAAAATTGGGCACAAAAATTGCTTGGATCAAACAAATATATGAGGAGGCAAGTGAGATTCAAATGTTCTTCAGCAACCACCACATGTCCCAAGCCATCTTTCGTAAATTCTCAACATTGCAGCTATTGAAGGTAATCCGTAACATTCTTTTTTACTTTTACCAAAATAATTATTAGTTTTTAAATTCATTAAAGGCTTAATTTTAGGTAAGTTTGTAATTTGTAGAATTTTGAATGTTTTAAGGATTTACTTGTCTTAATTTTATTTCTTTTGATTTCTTATTAGGTTGTTGAGACTCGATTTGCCTCGCACACACTCATCTTGAGACGGCTTGTGAAGGTGCGAGAGGCATTGGTGGCATGGTTATCAGTGACCTTTGGAGTACATATGGAGGCAAGCAAACAGTGAGAGGGCTAGAAATGTGAAATTGTTGATCCGGATGAAACATGGTGGGATCGTGTGGATTACTTGCTTAGTTTTACTGAGCCCATCGTGAGTATGTTGAGATTTGTTGATATGGATCATCCATGCATGGGTGAGATTTATGATGGAATTGACTCAATGATTGAGTCAATTAAGACCATCATAAATGCCAAAGAGCAAGATCCTACAGAGACCTTCTTCAAGGAAGTGCACTCACATCTCATTGAAAGGTGGAACAAAATGACTACTCCATTGCATCTTCTTGCTTTTGCCTTGACTCCAAAATACTATAGCGCAGAGATCCTTTCTTTGCCTAGGAGGGTCCCACCATATAGGGATGTTGAAGTTAGTGAGGGGTATAAGGCGGCATTTTCTAGAATCTTCCCAGATCCAGAAGTAGAAGACATGGTTAGAGCTTTTGTGAGTTTGTGAATTTCATATCCTCAAATGATTGGATCACTCCATTAGCGCTCTTCGTGACAAATACAGGATGGATGCTTATTCGTGGTGGTACCTCCATGGACAAGCATACCCCTACCTCATGCCACTTGCAATAAAAGTTTTATCACAAGTAAGATTTTAATTTTTTTAATTTCTTAACTCTTTCTTTTTTACTTTATATTTATAAGTTTAAAATTTTAATTTTGCATTGACTTTGCGGCTTGCCTCAATAGGTTGCGAGTTCTTCTTCAGCTGAGAGGTTATCAATTGGGGTACATATTCATTTATCCACTCAGTTAACCGCAACAAGTTGGAGCAAAAAGGCGGAGGATTTGGTCTTTGTGCATTCTAACCTGCGCCGTTCTATCACATAAGAAGGATGAGTACAGGAAAGGGCCAACAAAGTGTTGGGATATAGACCCATTGAGACTCCAAACTTGGATGTTCCCATTGCCCAACTTTCATTGCTAGACCCGGACCTAGATAGTACTTTGCGTGAGCTGCAAAGTGGGGCTAGCAGAGCGGCATTGCTGATAGTTCATACTCTTGGTGCTTGTGGTTCTAATGAACCAGGGATGGTAGTGATGCTCTCGTTGAAGACATTGGAGAAGATGTAGAGCCATTGAGACTATTAGGGCTATTACTAATTAGATTGTTGATGTATCTTGATTCATTTTTGTGTTTACAAAGATAATGATAATACATTGTAACATTTTGATTTGAACAATGTACTGGTTATAAGTTCAAACAATGAATTATCAATATGTTGTTGGCTAGATTTTCTGCATAGCACAAAACCTAGGCAGTCATGAGATAAATCTCCCTCATTTAACCGGTGAGGCTCCCGTGTCAGATTTGTCAATTTAAGTATGCTAATATCTAAATGGGGTTTTACTTTAACTACTCAGTTCATGAACCATAACTGAACAGTTCTGCAGCAAGTAAGCAACTGTTTAAAGAAAGGAAAAGTTATAGAAGAAGGTAATTACATAAACATAAAAGAAATGGGGAAGATGTGCATCCCAATCAGTAGATGGCAGAGCTGATTGCATGCACATAGAAGAATCCAATAGATATAAACACAGAATTCTAAACAAAGGCAGCTCTAGATCCAGATCTAAAATAACACAAAGTTTATTAAGAGATCTAAGATTAAAAGCAAGAAACACAGTACACCGTGACACAAAGTTCTCCGGAAACCTGCTCCTTTGTATTCCTTTGCTCCAAGTGGCTTTCAGGGGTTCAACACAAAGTCTGGAACACAAGATTGTTGCTTACAAATTCTGATCATTAACCCGAAGGTTCTTCCTCTACTTATAGAATGTAGAGGGGCAATTACAAGTTGGAAGCTTTTAGTTGAACTGGCACATGTGGAAGTTGGAAAAGAAACAACTGGCAATCTCCATCCTGGAATTCCTCTTTGCATGACATGTATGATTTGCAACTAAAAATAGAACCTTCTATTTTGCACGTCTGCCACCTATCTCCAAGTAGTTGACTTCTTCAAGTAATGGCTTTTAAACCAATCACTTAAGTTGTATAATTTAATTGATCGCTCAATTACTTTGTCGGAGGAAAGAAGAAAGAAGAGGAAAGCTGCAGTCTTGTCCTTTTTCATGTCTGCATGCAGCTGATTCTTTTGCCTTTGATTCTCACCAAACTGGATCTGGGAGTAGCTGGATCTGGAAGCAAGCTGGATCTTGGAGCGGCTAAGCTGGGATTGACTGGATCTGGAAACAACAAGCTGGAATTGGAAACAACTAGATTTTGCCTTTGCCTTGTCTTCTCTTTTATCCTTGAAGCTTTTGCAGTTCTTCTCCAGTACATGCATCAATGCAATGTTTGCCGTAGATAACTCATCATCCTTATTTTTAATTGCATATGAGCAATTAAAAATTCTGGAAAGCACTCCGGATGAATGAAAATTCAATGAAGGCTTCAACTGGAAGATGGGAGCATTTGCACAAGATCTTGGAAGGAATTTTCCACGCACTGACTTCTTCACGGGCTGCATTCAAAACAAGAGGATGAAGCCTTTGTGCCGGAAGCTTTTGCAACTATGAGATCTGGATCTGGATCTGCATATGGATTTGCATCTGCATCTGCATCTGGATTTGGATATGGATTTGCACCTGCATAACAAACTCTGGCAACTGGGCTGTGGATGGAAAAGCTGCAGCTCGAATAATTCCACTGCTTTTAATCTGCACGCATGAGTGAAGTTTTTCCTGCACGCATGAGTGAAGTCTTTCCTGCTCTGGATCTGTCTATCAATTCAGCAAGAGGTTCTGAGCCTAGATCCGTGTCTCCAATATCTGCAAATTTAGAAGTGATGCATGACTCTGTTGTGCTTTCTTTTTCATCTTTCTTCGCCATGGCTTTGTCTATCTTTGTCTGAATAATTCTTTTTCTTCTTATTTGACTGGATTTCTTCAAAATTGGTGTAGATCTGGATAATCCTTCAGATTCGGAGGATATATTCAATGTATTGGACATTGATTAAGCTCCTTTTCTTTTATAAAGCACCTGTAATGAATTCCTGCAATTAATTCAGACAAAGATGGCCACCGGAGCATGAATAGTGAATTTTAATTGTAAAAATCTGCACTTTTCAAGCCTGCTGCCCCAAAAATTGATGTTTAATTTGCACATAAAGAGAGCATGAATTTTTTCAACAACACCTGAGCACCTGTAACACCTATGCAAACAATTATGCAGACAAAATCAACCTCCTTCAAAGCATGCGCCAAATTTGGAAGCTTTTAGCCTTGTTTTCACCTTTGTCTGAGCAAAATCCTTCTTCAAATGGGGCGCACTTTTCCTCTTGGCTGCAATTCTTTACCTGTGAATTAAATAATTCACCCTTATGGCAGCCCATGCTTATATAACCCTCACAATTCTATAATTAATAATTGCCCTTCCTATTCCTGGCAATTAATTAATTAAAAATCATGCTTCTCTCTTTAAAAATAGCATGTTTAAGGACAGCCATCAAATAAATTAAATTAATCCAATTTAATCCTTCGCACTTCACTTCACTTAAGCTTAACAGTGTGCTTTGACCATAGCCGCTGAAAATAGAATTTAATTTAATCATTTAATGCTTCAAAAATCATTAAATTATCCTAAATGGGGCGCACTTTTTGACATGAAGGGGGCTGCCATTAAATAAATTAAATTTAATCAATTTAATCTATTTTTAAATTTCTTTTATTCCCTTTCCCTTTGTTGACTTTCTTCCAAGCTTGGGCGCCTATTTTGGAAGAAGAAATAATTAATTAAATCCACTTAAATGCATTATTATCTCTCCAAAGGGGGCGCACTTTTTTGCATAATAGAATTCTATTTTTAAGAATTTATGACAATGGGATTCTTTACCCTGCAAGGCAGCCCCAGAAATCCCATGATCCACTTAAGTGATTTGACTTTGACAATGGGATTATTTACCCTGCAAGGCAGGCAATAAAATCCCATGATTTCACTTAAGTCACTTTTCTTTTATTTCACCATGGGAATTTTTACCCTGCAAGGCAGGCAATAAATTCCCGCCTGCCTGCTGCCTCTAACTTTCCCACTGCAGCTTAAGTGACTTTTCTATCATGGGAAAAAGTACCCTGCAAGGCAGGTACAAAATTCCCACCTGCCTGTTGCTTATATTTTTCCCACTGCAGCTTAAATCCTTTGTTTTCCAAAAATGCGCCCAACCCCGCAGGGGCTTTTCTGTGCACGACTTCGCTTTTTCCCAGTGATCCAGACCTCCGATGGTGACTTCCTCCGGGCATAATGTGCGTATATGTTCTCCAGCTGCTCCAGGCCAAGAATCGGGCTTACCCGGCAAAGGAATTGTTCTAGAGAAATTTCACAGAAAATAAAACGGGACAACACAAAAACACGAAAAATTGCCAAAAGTTACAAATAAAGCCCAAAACTTATTCCAAGTTAAAACCCTTCTGGTACATAGGAATAATGACATGTTCGATCATAACAGAGTTAAAACAGAGCGCAAATAGCCTCAAACGGGGCTCAAAATAATTAAATACAAATTTCCCGCAGACAAATCCCGACGACAGAATATAACAATTTTGGGCATCTGGGTATTTGGCGAAAAAGGCTAATATGGCTCTTTGGGAATATCTTGACGCAATACAAGAACTTTCAGGCAATAAAAACACAAAACGACCCATTATTTTAAAAGTACGAAAAATTTTCGGATAGGGTAGTCACAGATTTCAGGATGAAATCTGAGTGACACCAATGCTTGCACAATGACGAAAAACTTATTGGGCTTCTTTGAAATGTTTGGATACTTGATCAGGAAGGGACTTGTATGGTATGTCATTCTTCATCAAGCAAACATTTCATTTTCAAAATTTGTGTATGAGTCATTTTCAGTCATATTGATTGAGGATAGAAATTTCAGTCATCATTGGAACATCTTTCTAGGAAACATATTTACCAATTCACTAGATTGATGTTCTTTAAGTGTATGGAAAAAAATACAAATGTGAATATTGAAACCTCTTGTGCTTGCAAGCTGTTGTCTTCTTATCCATTTTTATGAATATCACCCATCTTGATGTGGAGCTGTATTTCCTTGTTAGCCTATTCTGCTTCTACAATTCAGTTGAATTTAGCTCAGGCAATTAATGAACTTTATTATCACTTGATCTTTGTAAAGATTTTGGCAAATCTTGAATACTTGGGAGATGGAAACCAGTCATTCTAATTCTGAATGCTTTTGAAGGTCAAAAGGTATGATTACATCAGTGTTTGGAGCCACATAACAAAGTGTATGTGCAACTCATGCATTTGCATTTGGGAGTCCGTAGCGATTTGGGAGTCAGCCATGTCTTATGAGATATAAGTCAAAGGTCCACAGGAAAGAGTGTTCCCATCAATGATAGATTTTCCTAAATTAGTTGGTTAACATGTGCAGATTTAAAAAGCATTTAAAAGTGAGCATGCTAAGACATTCCTAACTTTCAGGATTGAAAGAATCTGATACAAAATTATTGCATCATTGATTTTCACAAACTTAACAATGGCTTGGGATTCCACCTTATGGGAGTGCTAAACACCTTTGTAACCCAGATATATGCATTTTTAAACCTATTGTTTGACACAAAAGCATATCTTGGGAAGTTCAAGACTGTACATGGAGAAATGCTCTTGGGATTGTTGAACCATTGGAAAAATGAAGACCCTCAGAGAAACTCTCTTCTTCATGGGTTTGAGGATTGAGCTTTTAGATGTGGTGTTCTAAGATATCTTGCAATAGTCTATTTTGCAATTAACAGCCAATGGAGCATGCAATTTTGCGCTACAAGAGGGCAATACTAATTCTACTTGAAATTTGCAAATAAAGCATATGCTTTGTATAGTTTAATTAAAAATCACCCCTTGAAATGCAAATAGCCATAGTGTTAGTTAAATTAAAGATATTATAATAAGTTCTTTAGCAAATTTTCCCTCCAAAAGGGAAAGTTTTAGCCAAGACTTATTCTTATTTGAATATTAAAGATTATACACCCCTCAAAACTCTATTCCAGGTCAAGCATTTAATTTAGTGGGTTATGTTGAAATGGAAATTAGATGAAATTAACATGCTTGGATCTAAATAAGGAGGTTGCTTAGCTTTGAAGCCTTCATGCCAAAGTTGTTAATATGAATCTATGCATTGTTCTTCCTAAGTATTGTGCTTGGTTTAGACTATTGGTGTATTTTTTCAGTAAATATGAGATTGTATGTGAAGGGTTTGCTAAGTAACTCTTCTTGACTAAAGATTCTGCTGCAATGCTTATTTCCTCAATGTTTGGATTGGGAAGTAAAATTCTTGAGGTTGCATGTTGTATGCAATGTGCCTTTGATTTGCAAGTCTTGATTGTGTTAGCATACAGCCATCTTATCTAAGTTTGTAGGAAGTTCATTGGGAATGTTTTGAGGCTAACAAGGGATGATTATAATTGCTGATTGCCTAACCCTAGTTTAGACTTGAATGGTATCAGTTTTCTACTGTTCAACCTTGAGTGGGTTTTTATCTTTCTACGTGATTTTCTGCTATTTCTTAACTGCAATGGAAAGCCCTAATTGCATGTCTAGTTTTTTTGCTTCTCCCCATTTTCATGGAAAAACACTGAGTATTGAATGAGTTATCAAATTTTAGAAGGGATCTCAGTTGTCTGCCCCTCCCAAATCTACTTTGATATTAATCAATATTTGTTTCATTCTGCATTTGGGATTTAGGATTTACCTATTTGCCAAATCATCCATGGTTGTCATTCAATTTTAGGAGGTTGTTGAAAGAAAGTGATCGCTGATAATTTTTGGAGTTTAGCTTTGAGCCTTGATCGTGGATACAAACCCCAATTTCATATTGGGAACCATAATCCTTGGGAATCAATTAGGGTTTCATGTTGGATGTACAAAACCCTAAGTTTTTGCATATTATTCCATAGTGTTTGTGGCCCAAACAACCAGTGATATTGAAAGTTTGAAGGTTTTTGAATACTTAATCAGAGCTTGATTTATTGATTGCATGCATGGACCAATACATCTTCTTGGCTCATAAACATCATCACCTTGGGATGTGCCAAATCCTAATTAAGCTTGTTAAAAATCTGATTTCCATGTGTTTCTTTACCAATTGCTTTCTCAGGTAATGGCCATTAATTTAATTATTGGCTTGGATAGTTCCATTTGGGTTGAAACCTCTTAACTCTAACATGGTAAAGTGATATTTTAGGTTGAAGCAAAAGGGTTCATCCATTCATTTGCTTGATCTTCCTAAATCAGTACTTCTCCATTTTATAATGGATTCCTAAAGGGGCAGTCTATTTTGGGCCAAGCAACTTTCCTATTACATGTTAGAAAAGTAAAGTTGTGTTAAATGAAAAATCAATTAATCAACTTCCCAGCAAGAGTTATACTCTTAAAACTTAGCAATGCTTCTACACAAACCAATCATAGGTCAATCTCAAGAGGGAATTTTTCCTTTGAAATGCTTCCACTTGCCACCTTTAGCTATATAAAGGGGTCAACCTTGGCTTGGAAAATTGGACAACTTACTGTTGGAAAATTCAAGCCTCTTCCAGCTTCTGAGAGCATGAAAAATTTGCTCCATTTTGATTCTTGAGGCAATGAAAACACTCATGCAGAGATCAAATTTAGATCGAAGCTCCTCGATAGCATTCAGATATGGTCTTTCTTGGCCGAGAACCCTAAATATAATAAGTTAGTCTCATTTGGATATACTCAAAGAGCCTACATTCAAATTTCTTGCAAAAACTATTTTTGCAATCATTTTCAAAGGTACCAATTCAGCCAAAAATTCCAAGAGCTTTCTTTGCACTACATGTTTTAACTTGCATATTTAGCCTTTCTAAAAGTGTTGCTTTGAAACTTACATTTCGGCATCGCAAATTGGTTGTTCCAAGTGGGGTTGCGGCCAGCTAAGACTGAAATGAAGCATTAAATAATTTACTCGCATTTATTACTTGGCAAAACTTTCCCAAAAAGACATTCTTAACAATTTCTGGGGCCAACAACTGATATTTTTAATCCCAATTTTTGGATTCTTCAACTATTTTCCTAAGGCTGATTACTTTAAACAGGAAACCCTTGATTTGACCCCTTACTCACCGAATCTTTCACTATTAAGCTCAAAGACCATATTTGTGAAAGCATTTTGTCTTCACTGTTGTCATAAGGTATTTAAAAACCATAAAATCACTTGGTGGTTTGATGATTTAAGCTTGCATCCCAATAGTGTTCTATCAAATTTTCTAAAGCTTTGGAAACATTTGGTCCCTTGTATGCCCACATTTGAGATTTTGGGATGAAAGTTGCAAAATCATCTGAATTGTTATTCTTAAATAAATTAGTTTAAAGATCCTATCAACATTTTTTGTTCATTATCTGTTGGTTTAATACGATGAAATCCTATTTCAGTTTTGATCCATGAAAGGGACATTACAACTTTAAACATCTTGAGATTGAATTTTACGAATTTTCTCTTCATATGAGAAACAATTTGGATGGTCATGACTGTTGATGACAAGGTCCATAAGTCCATGGTATCGAGTTTAGAGAGAAGGCATCTTGACTGCAAGTCCGTCAAAGCAGTTTTGTTATTGGCATTTTCAACTTTCTTATTCTTGTGTTCAACAATTTTGACCAATTTCTGGAAACTAGCTACTGCAATTTGTCTTGCCTCTCCAAGAACTCCCAAATGACCTTTGACCAAATGTGAATGGGTTTGGCTTTTTTTCCTTAGCATATAGTGCTTCCGCTGCATTACAAGATGAAAGGCTTGGATAATGTAATGTCCCTTTCTAGGGCTAAAACTGAAAATAAGGGTTTGGGCTTCAAACCCAAATGAGAGAAATCTGATTTTTACAACAGGAGTTCTGAAAAAGTGATCAAACCCTAGCTAGCCAACTGAAATCACACACTTTTAGGGCATCAAAAACCCTTCAAAACAATGAAATAGGTGTATAAATCCTCCTACTGGCAGCAAACTGTAATGCACTTAATGGCATCAATTCTCATGCAAACATCAAAATAAAAAATGACAGAGAATGCTTAAATATTTTATCCAACCATGAAGATATTTATCCAGCCAATATACTTTAAAATAAACAAGAAATGAGAGATAAATCATAGTTGTAATTAATTAAACAACAGAAGCACAGCTCGCACTAAGGGCTGGAAATGAGGATTCCAAACCCCAAAAATATCAATGGAAGTATTGAAATCAGCCTCTACTAAATTATGAGGAAGGTGATATCAGCTCCAATTGCCCAAGATGTGCCCTAGAAGGCACGTAACTCTTCCTCCAACCAAGCTCAACTACCCTAGGAGAGGGTCCAAAATTGATGTAGAAACCTTAGTAGCTCTTCCTCTCTCAAACCCTAGCTGCAAACCATTTCAACATCTACTTTCTTAGAAGCCCTTAGGAACACCAATTGGAGAGTTTCTCATTCTCCAACTTTGAACAAGGGTTTCGTCCTCCTTGTATGCCACACCAAAGGATTTTCGCCCTCTAGTGGAAAGGAATTGAGCAGTATCAGCCCAGAAACCAAGCAAGTATATTTTTTATGATAAGATAGATGCCCAAAATGAGTCCAAGTGACCCCTTTTATATCCTCTCTTGGTGGCGCCAAAGATCAATATAGGGAGTCTTCCCCATAACGACCTCATAAGGATGTTTGCTTTTAATTTTATCTTGGCTTTTCACCTCTTCAACTTAGGTATGACTGCCTCATAAGAGAAACCATGAAAGAAGAAAGGAAAATGCTCACAAAAAAGACTAAAAAACACAACAAACACTTCCCTTGATTCACCTATCCTTCTTGCCCCCAAGGGAAGTGGAATGGGCTAGAATTCATTTAATGCTGCTCCCACAAGAGTGCATTATTTGAAATTCGTTAGGGTAATCATACACACTTTGGCCTTGCTTTTGCCTCAAGTTGTGCCACTTCATTTTCAAGACATGCCTATTGTCTATGCATTTATTAAAGCTTCCCCAAGTAGATTTAGGGATGCTTACTAGTCTTAAGTGACTCTACATAATGGTCCTACCAAATGAGGGCATAGGCTATCATCTTGGTAAAGAGTATCTTGTCCGTACCATCATAATCACAAGAGTTGAAGTAGACCTCAAATTTGCTCTAGCCATTTATTTACTTTTCCAGCATTTACCTTTCCATCAAAAGGATCGATAACATATTTATCATCCAGCTTGATGGATGGAGGCATTTTGCTTTGGTCCCAAGCTACGTTGCCAGGATACGGGTTCGAGTATCGATATGGGTACGGGTACGATACGCGGATACGTCAATTTTAAAAAACCCTTGGATACGATATGTCTTGGATGCGTCTGTACATATTAAAAAATAAAAATAAATAAATATATATATATATATATTAAATCTACTCATTTTACTCATTTTTTAGTCCATAAAAAACAGAAATAGTAATACAAAACTTGAATCAATGTTCAAAACATTCAATATACTTAAGATTTTACATTTTCATTGATCATGTGTTTGCCATACATTTGATATATGAATATCATGTCAACATGAATACAAACAACCTTGAATATATCATTTAAATTCCTCAAAATCAAAAGTTTGCATGCCACTCCTGCTAGCTCCACTCTCTATAGCTCCGCTCTCCACTCCTTGTGAACTCCCTTGAATGTCATCTTCGCCATCAAATATTGACAGTTGGGCAAGAGTGGTTGCAAAGGCATTTGAGTCTGTTGCCTTTGGAAGAATATCCCAAAGTTTGCGAGGACCTCTAATATAGTGCTCAAACTTGTGTGACAAGAGGTGCAAATTGGAATGCACATATGCCAAATCCTTAGCCTTTTTGGATGCCAACTTTTTTCATTTAGCCGAGTGAATAAAGGCATATGTTCTCCAATTCCACTACGCGGAAAAATTGCTAGCCACCTATTACAATTTTTTGGTTAATTGTTGGAAATCTCAAATTAATAACATACCAAGTTCTAACAATGTATAAAGTATATGTTGGTATTGATTAAGTTAATAAAATTTTCAAAAAATGTTATCCTTGTGAGAGAATTTTGATGGCAATAGGTTGTACATACTTGACATCATAGCCATATACATAGCACCACTTGACTGAAGTCATGCTATGCTTGTCAAAAAGAGCTTCAATTTCTCCCATGCTACCTTCTGAAGCTGCAAACATTCCTATTTCATTGTAGATCACACTAGTTACAAATGGATCAGGAAAAAATCTTTTAGATGCTGCCCTATTTCCATCTGCAACTTTTTAGTCATCATATGGTGGTTGACCATTGGGTATCCAAAGTATTTCATTGGTATAATATTTTGAATTTCGAGTATAGGTAGGGAGATACAATGGGTTGGTTATTTTATTCTATCTCCTCATGAACACACTCTTAGCTTCATATTAAAATTTTTCTTTAGGATCTTGCTTTTTTTTATGATCTCTCTTATACTTTCGAGCACAGAGTCAATTCTATCATAAATTTTTTCTATGCGAGTATCATCTGTATCTATATATCTGATCATAAATAAATTAGATTTTAAAACTAAGCAAGTACTCAACCTTGATCCACCAATCATCGTCAAGAATCTATGAGTTTATCTTATGGGCTCTATTAGTGTTTGCCTGCCTCCACATGGTTCAAACATTGTTAATCACCATAATGTTTAGGGCCTCATTTACCTTGACAAGTCGTTTCAAGATGAGTGTGTGAAAGACAAATCTTGTCTCAACAACCTTAAAAATAAAAATATTTAGTAAATAATAAAATTTAAATTTTAGAATTTATGTAAACTACATTCTAAGTTTGAAAATTAAGACTTAAAAAAAACAAATTGAAAAGAAATTCAAGGTATAGAAAGAACATAAAAACTAAGAATTTGTTCCCTTACCTTCAACAACTCCAACCTTGAGAATCTCCCGAAGGTGATGATTTGTGACAAACATGTGAATGTTTTTTTTCTTTGTATAAATTTGCTCTATCTGCAAAATTTTAATAATATTTTGTAGCATCAAATTGAGGGAGCAGACTGCACAATGCAGTCAAAATATGTGCTTATATCTCCGCTCTACCATCAATGTTCTCTACAATTTTTTGCATTGTTCAAAATGACTTGGACAACATTTTATGGGCCCACCGACTCAATAGCCTCTATCAAAATGTTGACAATTAATTAAGCATCTTTCACTTGGTCCTCACAATTAACCACCTTTAAGAACATTGGCCTTTTAGGGCATACCACAACAACATTTATCAAGGGTCTATTTGAAGCATGTTTTCATCCATCTGATATAATGAAAACCCTTGAACGCTTCAAGGAATCCCTAATTGGCTTCAAATAAGTTTGCGAATGTGCTCCACTTCATTTGTCAAGAGTGTTGTTCTAACCTTTTTATAATTAGGGGCCTTTGTACCCTTATGGAGTTTCATTGATGGATTTCGACATTTGTTGCCAATATGGACGACCTCAATACATTGAAGGGAAACTCACATGCATACATGCATAGAGCAACTCAACTCATCAACAATATCTCTTTTCTCAATGTTCAATGCTTTTTCCAATGTCTGTTTTAGTTGTTTTTCATGAGGTGGCCTTCTTCATCTAAAGGGAGTTTCAAGTGGACTGAGTTTGAATGGAAGGGTGATTTGAAGCTGAAGGAAACTGTGGTTGGTCTTGTTGAAGGCCTCATTTGCAAAAAAATGTTCTATAATAAGCTCTGACAACTTGTGTAATGCATTCCTCTCACTCTTTCATGTTCTCCAATATTTTCGACTTTGTAACTTTCTCACACTTTTTGATCGTTGTTTTTCTAATCTCAGTTAAATGGGCTTTGAGTCGGGTAAATGAGGATTAAAAGTCAAATTGTCAATTGCTGCATACCTAAACATGAGAGCCACCACGAACATTGCTTTCCAATGCTCTCACATGTCTCTAGAGAGGAGAAGTGGGACCATGTTTTGTGGGAATCAAAATGTTTTCATGTGGGCCGTTTTCTGGGATTGCTTCCCCTCTTGCCCTCCACCTAAAGCTGAACTTGATGCCTTTTAAAAGTCCATATCTCAAACCTCCAATATGAATGAGAAACTTAAAAAACAACAAAAAAGCTCTAGAAAATACATTTTTAAAACTTTTCGCAAAATTTTGAAATCTCTAACCGTGTTTTTGTTTCTCTAGATCGTGTTACACGTAAGAGAAGAGCATATATAGAAGTTAGAATGGGACTTACATGAAAAAAACTTAACCCTGTTATCCTTTTCTGCTTTTGATCACCAAGATCACCATAAAGGTGCGAGGTGAGAGCATACACAAAGTTAATATGTTTAAAAAATAGCAAATATATTTTAGAAAACAGCAAAAAAAAGAACGAAAGAATAATTTTTTATAACTATCAAATACTTTTTGAGTCACCAAGTTACAAAGAGAAATGGAACATTTTTTTACTTAAAATTTTAAAATAAATATCATGATCATGAATGATGTGTACATTCTTGAATGGCACTTGGATGAAATTTCTTCCAAACACCATTCAAGAATACACACATCATTCATGATCATGATCACATAAAAAGTAAAAAAATGGAATAAAGGGTTACATGAAATGAGAAAAACTTGTATTTTTCTCCTTAAAAAGCTACTTCTTGTTGCTCCTTGCTTCTAAATTCCTCTTTCTAGCTGCTGATAAATTCCTCCTTGCTCTTGATTCCAAACATCTTGCTGCAATGGCTGCCTGCTAAATTTCTCCTTGCTCTTGTAAAAAACAACAATGAAATCAGAAATGAGAGTGTGTGTTAATTTTTTCCAAACAACATTCAAGAATGCACACATCATTCATGATCATGATCACATTAAAAACGGTAAAAAAAAATATAGGATAAAAGGCTGCATTTTGAAATGAGAAAAACTTGTATTTTTCTCCTTCAAGCTAGTTCTTGTTGAAAATCCTTGCTTCTAAATTCTTCTTTCAAGCTGCTGCTGAATTCCTCCTTGCTGCAATGGCTGCCTGCTAAATCCCTCCTCTCTCTTTAAAAAACAACAATGTTCAAATCAGGTAAATCTAGTGTGTGTTTAGCCATTGCATGTAGTGTGTTCTAGAAGTTTCCAGGGTATTTGTTTTTGTGTTTTAACTTTTTTTAAAATTTATTTTCTGGCTATGTTAAACACTTATGCATCGGAAAGCCCAAGTAAATCCTGGGGAACGTGTCGGAAATGCATACCATTTGCCAGGGGCATGCCCAAGAAAACAGTGCGTATTTGGGTAAAACTCTGTACTGTTTTGTACTTGCAAAATGAATCAGGTACATAAATTTCGGTTGCAGGAATTGGCTTTTGGAATTTCCATGCTAAAAATGTAGATCAGAAGGTAAAAATCATATAAGATCCTGACTTCCTGATACTCATTCTTTGGAGTAGCTTAGAAACTTCCATATAGTCACTAGTGTCTAAATTATTGAACATCCAGTTGTAAAGAAATCTATCATTCCCAGAAATAGCAGAGTAAAACTATGGACTCCCCTTGTGGAAATCCCCTACTTTTGGTAACCTTTTTTTGATGTTTTTCAATAGTGCTAATCCTCCTTTGAGATCATCCAATCACCATTTATTTTGGGTTTATGTTATTGTTTACAATCTATTCGGAATCCCCATGGTGCAAGGCTTGCTGGAACCAATGTAGGTCATCCCTGACTAAGGAGGTTAACTTTGAGTTCCAATATTAAGTTAAATGATTGAATCTTTTGTCCCCCAGGGGATTAGGGTGACAAAAAGTGGAGAAGTAATATTGTTATGCAACTAATAGATCACTATAGTCAGAGTCCATTCCATGAACTCTAGCCCCCAGATCTAAATTACAAGCTCGACAGCTCAATATGGTAGCATTTAGGACAACCCAGGTGTTGAAGTGTGAATGTTCACTACACAGTCATCTCTCGTAGATGGCACAAAAGTGCAACCTCAGAATTATTGGTTAAACATATTCTGACCTTGAAGTGTTGTGAGTTCACTTAGTTAGGAACTCATAACATATCACTTTTTTCCCCTTAGGTGTTAGGAGAAACATTCTCCTCACGGGACAAACTACTTGTATTTCAGTTAAGCCATTTTTGTCTGAGCACTGTTCTCAAATTTTGTCAGAGATCCATAGCCGGGGACATGTACCCAGCCTAATCTGCAGAAATGGAGAGGGTTGGTCCAACGCCAGGTTTAGGACCTTTCTCTCCAAAACACCTTTAGAAGACTCCTTGTCTGCCATTTCATTAATGCCCAGACAGACTAAAACTAAAATTAAGGTGGCCATACCAACAGCTTTTTTGAATGAGGCCTGAAGCGAACATTAAGGTGTTGAAATGCACAGAGGGTTCATAACCCAAAGTTGCGATACAACTGTTTCGTTAACCCAGTACACCTGTAAACTTTCTAATGATACAACTGTTTGCGGCCTCATTGACATCACAAACTAATGCAATCATCCTAAAAAAAATACTCTATAGCATGTGGTTGCATGTGTATATGCTTCGCGGACCCTCCAATTAATCTTGGTGAATCCACAACGAATCCTTTGACAAATCCTCCCATAAAAGATTGGTGGAATCTAGTTCGCTGATGACTGTCACGTGGTTCAGTTGTGTAATGTCCCTTTTAGGGCAAAACCGAAAAAAGGAAATTAGCCAAAACCTTAAGAATCCAAATCTGATTTTTAAAACCACCCAACTGAAAATAATCTGAATTTAGCAATATTCAAGGGCAGCGAACTATTTATGGAATTCAAGTCCACTTTTCACCATACAAATCAATGAATAATGCCACAAAACAATTACTCTAACCACGGCAATATTTATGAATCACAAATACATACAAAGATGGACGGAATATCAAATTACACAGCTGGAATTAATTATTCAAATCAGCAGCAAACTAGAAAAATCCGAGGGCTAGGAAAAATAGTTAAACTTCTCCAAAAATCACCAAAATGGAGATTTTGGCCTTATAAAATATGACAAATCAGATTATGAAGTGAAATATCAGTAATATGCCTTCTAGGGCATCAAACCACTCTCCAAGGTAGGTCGCTCCACATAAGAAAGGCTGCCCAATGCCAATAAAAATCTGAAAATTGATGTATTTTCCTCAAATCTGCAATTCTTCAAGCTCTCAATGTTGAAGGGTTTTTGTCCTCCAACAAAACTACTAGAAGGGTTTTTGTCCTTCTAGGAAGCCACATAAGAGGGTTTTCGTCCTCAAGTGGAAGAACAAGGAGCAACAAGATCACAATGCCCAAATAGGAAAATGCGCCAAAATCTAGATGCTCCAAATGAACCCTCTAATATTCTTTTATAACCCCCTTTTGGAGTTGAGGCTTGGAATAACAAGGCCGACCTTTTAAGTCATTATAATCTTTGATTAAGCCTCATTAAAGGCACTAAACCCAGCTGACCCACTAAGAATGGGTAATACAAAAACAAATCATGAATATGGATAATGAAAACTGAAATATAACCCATGATTTTCCATTGTTCAACTCTTATTTGTTAAGGAATCCTTTGTTTTAGATTAATTCGAAAAAAAGGGGACATCACAGTCCTTTCCCGAAATTGCTTGTCCTCAAGCAATTATAAGAACCCGAATCCCAAATGAATCTTAACTTCTTCTTCTTCGACATACCTGCAGATGAAGCAAACATATTAGAGAAAAAATGTGTTTCCTTCTTCATCCACTTATGCCTTGTGGAAATGATGGCCAATCCCCCTTCTTTGCTTGCACAACTCTCATCCATACATTGGTTGTCCCAAAATACCATCATGCTGCCCCAAACACTGTTGTAGTCATACATTTTCCACTAAAAAATCAGAATTAAAGTGGCTGGAATCCACCTCAAAACAGCCTTGCATAAATCCACCTCAAAACAACCTTGCATAAATCCACATCAATTGTCAACAACAATCCCTTCAACTGTATGGATGAAAACCCATCTGTGGAAGTCATAAGGGGGCTGGAAAATTTTATGACAGCAGTGAAACTAACATGACAACGGCTGTCATACTTCAAAATCCTTACCAAATCAAAAAATGACAGCGATCTAGGGGCTGAAAATGACCCTATAATGATTGTACCTTTACCCCAACTTCAGCAAACTGAAAATAACTCAAGTGCACAGCTAGAAGTAAGGGTATGGCAGCAAAAAAGAAATTATTACAGCAGTTGCCACACACGATATTCCGCACTTTAAATTCAGCCATATAATAGCTCCCAACTAACTTACTCATTTTTATGATTGAACTTATTTGAATGGCAGCAAGTACAAGTTTTGGCAAGAAAAACTAAATATTGGCAGTTCTTATATGAAAGACATCTCTCATACCCACAAAACTTTGTATGTAGCTCAATCCCCGATCTATTCTTGGTGAATGATGATCACAGTTCAACTTCATGGCAAAATGTACACTACTATGCACAAGTGATCCTTGAATAAATTTATTGGGTGTCAAGCAATGTTGCATAGAAAACATCCGAAAGTCAACATCAACAAGGAAGTCATATGGCTTACCCACTTTATACAACCAACACCTTGCTGCCCCAACTATGATGGTTGCCCTTATAGTCTTGTTCTCAAGTGTATGAATTGGCTTCAAAGAGTGCTCCATAGATGGTGAGCATTGGTTCTCCATCATACCATTGGTATGCATGACATAACATTAAGCTCTTTTCCTAATCACGTGGATGATGTCATCATTTCATTACATCTAAAAACATGGAAACTTTCAATGAGCTTACCTTCAGTGGCTGTTATAACAAGTTTCTCAATCAGTAAATCATGATTAGCACATTGGAAAGTAATTTTCCTTTTCACTTCTAGGTCTTCTAATGTCAAATCATGTTTGCCGATAGTTATGCTTGCCATAGACAAATTTGAACTATCCCTATTTCTCATGAGATCAGATGTAAACATCACAAAATCAGATCTGATTATCTTTGTAGAAAGTGGAAAAACACTTGGTTCCCATACCTTAGAGTGCGCAACATGGTGACTTTGAACCTGTAGTATCCCTTGCCTTGCTATCATGGATTCCCCCAAAAATTGAATCCATTGCATCCCACAAACCAATGTAACTTTGGCTGGCTTCATTCTAAGGAAAGCATCACATACCTTGCACCTTTGGCTACACCATTCACTTCTTATCTTCTTTCTACTAGGTATAGGCTGAACATTAAAGTAAAAACTCAACAACAACATGGAGCAGAGCAATGTAATACAGTTATCATACCTCTCCGAAAATGCGAACTGTTTCGGCATGTTAGTGAGCAATGAATTTGAAATCCCTTTGAGCCATGAGCTGCCCTTAACCTTCCTAAAACTCAGAATTTCTGAGTTAGAATCAGCCCTCAAAAATATAGCAACTGTACCTTACCTTCATGAACTCCTTGCAAATCTTATTTATCTTGTAGATTGTGGAGGAGAAAACATGATAGGGCCATAGGAAAGTGTATGTAGTCATCATTTCTTACCAGCTGATCACGATATCCAAAAACTTGACATGGTACAATGATAGACAATAAATATGAGTTATCTCTAGGTTCTCGGTTGTTAACCTTCATTGTATCGTTTAGCTTCTTTAAGGTGGTCATGGCACCCATGCACGGAACTTTTCTTGGACTGAATATGCCGGTAATTCCCCATGTTTGGCTGTTGTTATAAGCAGACCACCAGCATTATCAGTTGGCCCTTCATGTAGAACTTCTTTCAATCTCCTTGCCCTCATAAGAATTGTTGAAATGTCATCAACACAAACATCATTGTGAATCTAATATCTCCCTTCAAACATATGTATATCGAATGGATTACAAACCAAGCAGAAGGAAGTAATTACCTGTGCATGCATACCGTGGGTCTTCCGGAAAGGATGTAAGTATCCCTTATTACTCAAGCTGTACCTCATTTTTCTCATATTTGTATCAAATTGATTATGATGATGATCAATTCCATATGATGGTGAACTAGGGAGCAGTAAATCTGAAATGTCTTCAATCCTCAGACTTGCAACAAGACTTTCATCTTTCTTGGGCCCGTGCTTCATTATGTCATAACAAGGTGTTGTTAGGGAGACCAACCAAAGGATAAACCGTGGCAATAGGATTGGGGAGTTCTTACTCTCCCAAGGGTTGCTCCCTCTCAATAACCAGCTGCTGCAATATACCATCCGCTTTCTTTTTTTAGGGTAGTAGACATACCCATCCTCCTTTAGCGAACTTCAGGTTTTGACCCCTTCTCCAACAAACTCCGTAGCCACTCCTTGCCTTTCCAACAAGATGGGGCTCTTTTCCTCAAGTGTTGGGATGTTTCTCCCATTACCCTGAATTTAGTGTGGAATATCATGTGTGGCAACTGCTGTAATAATTTCTTTTTTGCTGCCACACCCTTGTTTACAGTTGTGCGCTTGAGTTATTTTCAGTTTGTTGAAGTTGGGGGTGAAGTTACAGTCATTATAAGGTCATTTTCAGCTCTTAGATTGTTGTCATTTCTTGATTTGGTAAGGATTTTGAAGTATGGCAATTGTTGTCATGTTATTTTCATTGCTGTCATAAATTTTTCCAGCCCCCTATCACTTCCACAAATGGCTTTCCAACCATACAGTTGAAGGGATTGTTCTTGACAATTGATGTTGATTTGTGCAAGGTTGTTTTGAGGTGGATTCCAGCCACTCTAATTCTGAATTTTGAGTGGAAAATGTATGATTACAGCAGTGTTTGGGGTAGCATGATGGTATTTTGGGACAACCAATGTATGGATAAGAGTTGTGCAAGCAAAGAAGGGGGATTGACCATCATTTCCACAAGGCATAAGTGGATGAAGAAGGAAACACATTTTTTCTCTAATATGGTTGCTTCATGTGCAAGATTTAAGATGAAAAGTTAAGGTGAGAAAAGATTGTTGTCTTATTGTAGACATCTAAAATCTGCCTATGCAGTTTTAATACTAAAATTACACTAATTATCCTATTTTCCGTCATTTATGTTATAATTAGTAGTTTCCCGCTAATTAACTAATATTTCCCTCCATTTCGGTCAATTAATGACACTTCGTTAATTAACTAGCCTTTCCCCCATTCCGAATATCAATTAACGACACTTCGTTAGTTATAATCCTCGTATAATCAATTAATTAATTATTATTACTTAATTAAGCCTTTATAACCTTGTATTTAATTAATAAACCTTATTAATTAAATTCCCCTCTTAAATCATCTAAATCCTACCTATTTTCTTCTAAATCCCCTCTAAATAGTTCTCTAAGCTTATCCTAGCCTATTAATTAATCCTAGTTGATTAATTAAATCATCTCCAACCATGAGTTTTTAATTCTAATCATGTTTATGTTTTCTAATTCTACGTTATCTTTTATCACACATTCACTAGGTTTCTAGCTTCTCCAAAGTTGGAAACCTATATAAAGAACCTACCTCCTTCCTTCATGCCTGACACCTTTACATCTTTGACACCACACTTTTGCTAGTGATTTTATTATGCACATGATAAGAGTAATTTCTTCTTGAAAAACTCATTCATTCTTGCATCCACTCTTCTCATTTGTGAGTGGTAAAGGAAGATCTAAACATGGCCATTAAACCATTTTGGTGAGATTTTTTCTTCATTTGGAGATAACATTCTTTTGATTGTTTATGATCAAGATAGGTTTATACTAAGAGCAATCATACACTTACAGAGCACATCTAATTTTCAAGAGTATTGCTTAAATGTTTAGTGTTTTTCATTGTTGATGAATTAGATTAGCTTTCCTCTTTAAGTTTTATCATGATGTTTATATTAGATTAGCTTTGTTATTGGAACTACTCAGTGTTAGTTTCTTTTCATTAGCTTAGCTTATTTATCATGCATACACCTATACACTTCATAATGATATTCTTGAGTGGGCAGCCTTGGAGCTTAAAAGAACTCATCTAGTCGTTGATTCCTCATACTCTAATGAAGTTACAACAGTTTGGAACACTTTTTGCATAGCTAATTACACTCATGTTTGGATTGGCTCGAGGGAAGCAAACAAGAAAAACATGTTCCTTCAAGTACTTCACCATTTGACTAGCACCAGATCAAGGCTTTGGGAGCACCATTTCATGTCTTTACATTGGGAAGTGATACTTGGACCTATGAGATTGCAATTGCTTGGGGACAAGCAATTTTGGAAAGGGAGGACTGTAATGTCCGTTCTTTCCAATTCGAGAGCATAATTTGGACTTCTTGCCATTCCTTCTCCATGACAAGGAAGTAAAGAAGATGGAGGAGAACCTTGAGCTTCCATTTGCATTGTTTTTTCTAATTTTTTAATTTTCTTTTAGTGTTTTTCCTCGTATAGCAGGTCGGCTGAGTTAGAGGCAATTAAAGGAAGCTAATGAAGGAAAAGAACATCTCTTGGGGGTCATCCTTTCCTTTTCAAGCTTTGGCGCCAATGGAGGAATACAAAAGGAGTCTTAAGACATCATTAAGCATCTAGATTTGGCGCATTTTTCTTAGCTTGAGCATTGAGAGCTTGTGGATCCTTGTTCTTCCACTTGAGGACGAAAATCCTCTTGTGTGGCTTTCCTAGAAGTACAAAAACCCTTCTAATGGTTTGGTGAAGGAAGAAAACCCTTCATTATTGCTTGGCATTAAATTTTAAGGTAGATTTAAGGAGAGAACATTCATTTTCAGGTTGTTATTGACTTCCTACATCTGGAGCAACCTGCCTTAGTGTAGGGTTTGAGGGGTTAAGGAACATATATTTGCATTTTCAATTTATAATTTGATTTGGCATATTTTTCAAGGCTGGAATCTACATTTGCATGATTTTTGGGGGTTTCTAGACCCATAATCTATAATTTTCTTTTGGTTGTGTAATATCCCCTTGTGGAATAGTAATAATATGTTATTAATTACTTGCAAAAACAAACAACTTAGAAGATAAACCCTTCTAGGTTTACCTCAACTAACCCTAGTGTCAGCTATAATACAACCCAAATGGGGTTGGAGTGAGCCAAGGTGAGGGTTTAGATGGGCAATCCAGTCGGTATTTATACTCCTTTTTTCAATATCCTTTTGCAGAAATAAAATAATAACTAAAACTGCTAAAAATCAACTAAAACTTTGAAAATTCATAACTTCCAAAATATTAACTCTTTTGAATTGAAACCAAGTGCAGCAAAAAGGGAAAATTATGAGCTTCTATCCATAATAAAAACCAAATCTTTTCAAGTATTAAAGTTTGAAATAATTCCATAATACTGATTCACCCCCCCTCTCAGTATAATTCAAAATGGAGTCAAATTCCATTAAAGATGTTTAAATGTAGAGAAACAGTAAGTGCAAATAGTTGCTGCAATCTAGGGGTGATCAAGGCTGCGAGGGAAGCACAGCCTCACCATCACAAGAACCTATAGCCAACGCCATAAAAATTAATTTCATTTTCGCTTAGAGAAAACAGTGCAATCATATATATATATATATATATATATATATATATATATATATATATATATATATATATATATATATATATATGTATGTATGTATATATGTATATAAATATGTATACAAACAGTGCAGTTTACAGTTAAACGTCTTTAATGGAATTTGACTCCATTTTGAATTATAATTTATATACATATTTAATTATTTAAATTATACTTTGAGAATTGAGACTTGAGTTTGTATTGATTCATAATGTTCAAAACATGATAGTAAATAACATAATACATTCAAGTTTCAACTTTAAAATTAAAAAAAATTGCATATTTTTTAAGTTTTTTTGAGTTGTCTTTTAAAAAAGACGTGTAGAGGCTCTGGGTATGGATGGAAACGCTTCCACAGAGGCAGGGTACGCTACGGGTACGGCAAAATCGTACCCGTAGCGTACTCTGCCTCTACCAGTACCTGGTATGTCTCCAAGTTGGTACGAGGACCCCCAAGGTGTTTCCGTGCAGTCTAGGTTTTTAGTGGTTTTTGGAGACTTCTATGTAATGTCCCTTTCTAGGGCTGAAACTGAAAAGAAGGGTTTGGCCTTAAACCCAAATGATAGAAATTAGATTTTTGGAACAGCAGTTATCAAACCCTAACAAACTGAAAATCACACTTTTAGGGCATCAAACTCCCTTCAAACCAGCTGGAAATTAGTCAATAAACCCCTCTATGGCAGCGAACTGTAACACCACTTAATGTCATTAATTCCCATGCAATAACAAGCTGAAAATGTCAAAGAATACTTCCAACTAATTTATCCAACCATGAAGATATTTATCTAGCCAATATACTTCAAAAATCAATAAAAAACAAGTGATAAACCACAATTGTAATTAAATAAACAACCGGAAGAAGTACAGATCATATTAGGGGCTGGAAATGATGATTCCAAAACCCCAAAATACCAATAAAGCGAGAAATCAACCTTATAAATTATGAGGAATATGAATATCAACTTCAAATGTCAAGATGTGCCCTAGAAGACACTCAAACCCTCCTCTACCCAAGTCGCCACCCTAGGAGAGGTTGCAAAGTTGATGTAGAAGACTTTGACAACTTTTTCTCCTACAAGCCCTAGCTACAAACCAGCAAGATCACCTTCTTTGAAGCCCTTAAGAACCACCAATTGGAGAGTTTTCGTTCTCCAACTTGAACAAGGGTTTCATTCTCCTTGTGCACCACACCAAAGGATTTTTGCCCTCTAGTGGAATGGAATAGAACAATCAGCCCCAAAACCAAGTGTAAAATTATAATAAAGATGCATGACCAAAATGAGTCCAAGAAACCCCTTATATATCTTCTTGGTGGCGCCAAAAGTCAATTAGGGAGTCTTTCCCATGACCGACCTCTTAAGGATGTTTGTTTTAGCTTTTAGCTTGGTTTTTCACCTCTCCAACCCAGCCAACCTGCCTCAAAAGAAAACCACAAAAATAAAAGGTAAATGCTCACAAAAAAGAATTAAAACGTCAACAAACACTTCTATTGTTCACCTTCTTCTTGACCACGGGAAGTGGAATGGGCTAGAAGTCTTCAAAGTGATTTAGTTCAAAAAAGGGGATATTATATTCTAGCATGGGTTTATCTCTCCTGTAAATGAAGTTGATGATAGGTGTTCCCTTGGTTGCAGGGCACAACTATAGGGGTTTGGGTATCGACTATTAAGACAACTTTGATGGCAAAAGGGTTGTGACAAATAGCACTGGGGACCAAAATATCCTCAATACATGTAGAGGAGAGATTCCTACAAAAAAAGAGAATTGTTGACAATGACAATTATTAAGGTGCATGTTTTTTATGATCTCCATTATCATTTGAAGGAGAAGAAGACTACTACAGAAATGTGGGTGATTTGAAGGTTTGGTTTGAACAACTATATGAGTAGTAGGTTTTCAAGATAGATCAAGAATTACTCAGGATTGATCCATAAGATTTTGATTGGATTTAGGACTACTTGGTTTGTGACAAGCATATTCCACAATATTTATAACCTAAGATGTAGGAAACAATTAAAGAGGGAAGTGTGTTTCTAGGGGGAAACAATTTGGAGGTGAAACAATAATTTGAAACACCCTAGAAATGTTGCTATAATCTGGGCACGTGCTGGCAAAGGACCAAAAACAGCATTGTTGTTTCCAGCAACATATTAATTTTAATGAAGGAAAAACTTCAAAAAATCCTACAATTTTTTTTTTTTAAAAAACTAATACTAACCTTACCTATCCTTAACCCACCCCCTAACCATAGTCAAACACAAAACAAAGGCTATAAAACTAATCATAAAAAAAACATTGCAAAGAAATTGAAAAGAACAAGATTTTTTTTTTTCATTTCAGACTATTAATGGCAGCCATTGCAGGTTTCAAGGGAGCAAAAACAATGGGTTTAGGAGCAAGGAGGAGTTTAGAGTCTAAAAGCAGCAGCAACAAAGATTACAAGATTCAAGGCAAAAAAGACCGGCTTTTTATTCATTCTGTTTTTCCATTTTCTTTTTAAATTTTTTTGACGTGATCACGTGTGCATTGCTCGAACAGAATTTTAAATTTCTTCCAAGTTCCATTTAAGAAATGCACACATGATCACAAAATCATGATATAATCTTAAAAACATGTTCTCTTTATAGAATGAAAACGGTCCAAACTCCACATAATTGTATAATAAATGTTTTTACAAAAATTATTCTTATAAGTTTTGTTGTTTGTTATAATTTCTACGTTTTTATTAGATGTTTTATTGTTTTTTGTAAGGTTTGTGTTCTTGTTGCAAGTTTGAGGCATAAATGACACCAAGTTTATAAAATATCCCTTTATAGGGCTGAAACTGAAAATTAGGAAATTAGCACAAATCCCAAAGATATCAAATCTGATTTCTAAACCAGCAGAAGGAAAATAAAACCCAGATTTGAACAGCGGTACAAAAATGCATCCAAAACACTTGAAATACTTCAAATAACTTTGCCAAAATGTATATGAGTCTTTTAGGCAACCACCAAACCAATATTCAATAAGAAATATGACTCAAAACACTGCTGGAAATTAATTAAAAACCAGCGAACTATGGCTGCAATAAAAGTTACGAAATAAGGGTTTTGAAACCCCAAACTTCAAAAAGAAAAGTAGATTCTGGCTTTATAAATAGAGGCAAATGTGAATATGAATTGAAATATATAATTCGTGCCCTTGAAGACACCAAACTCCTCACTAGGGTAAGTCGCTCCACCTAAGACAGACCAATCAATGCATGTAAAAATCTGATTATGACTTCTCCTTCACAAATCTATAGTAATCCTTCAAGCACACATAAGGAAGGAGGGTTTCTGCCCCCCTACCAACCACAAGAAGGGTTTTCGTCCTTCTCAGAAGATGCCACACATTTGGATTTGCACCCAAGTTTAAAACAATGAGCAATCAGCCCACAAGTCCAATTAGAGTAAATGCACCAAGATGTATCCGTGCAAATGAAGCCTTCACCTCCTTATATACCTCTAACTTTGGTGCCAAGGCTTGGAAGAACCAAGCTGACCCATATAAGTCATTATAATCTTTTATTATGCCTCTTTAAAAGCATTAAACCCAGCCGAGCTGCTTAATGCAAAGACACACTAAAAAAGAAACAATAAAAATTAGAAAATAAATGCAAAGGAAGCTCAATTTCTTTTCCCAACTCTTCTACTTTGTTGCCATTGAAAAGGGGATGGCAAGAAGCCAAAAATTAGGCCCTTAAGTGGGAAAAATGGACATTATAGTTTAGGTGAAGGGAAAAGTGGAGCAAATAAAGAATAAAGCCCAAGTGAAATAATTTCCATGAAATATGATCCCACTTCTCATATTTAGAGACGTGTGAGAGTGGTGAAAAACATTGTTTGTGGTGGCTCTTGTGCATGGATATGCAATCATTAAAATATATTATTTCAGGCCTCATAAACTCGACTCAGCCCTTTTGATAGGGATCGGAGGAATTGGGATCAAAAAATATGAGAAAGTTGGAAAGGAGAAAATGTTGTACATGGAAGAACAAGAGGAAGCTAATACGTAAGTTGCATGAGCTCAATGTAAATCACATCCTTTGAAGAGGAGACATTTAGGGAGACAACCCACACCTTCAGCTTCAACTTATTCTTTAAATCAAATTCAACCGATTGAAACTCCCTTTGATGAAGAGGTTGCCTCGCAAAAAAGAGCAAAAAGCACATGGGACAGAGCATTCAACATTGAAATAAGGGATATAGCTGATGAGTTGGTTGCTTGATGGATTTATGTTTGTGGGTTAACCTTCAACATATTGAGGTCACCATATTGGCAGTACAAGGTTAAACGCATCAATTAAGTTCCGCAAGGGTACATTGGCCCTAATTATGGAACTGTTCAAATCACATTCTTAGCAAAGAAAGTGGAGCATACACAAATTTCTTTGCAGCCAATTATTGGAAGAATGCTTGAAATAAACAATTGATAAATTTTGTTAACGTATGCCCTAAATGGGAAAATGTACCTAGAAGGTTGTTGATCATGAGGACCAAGTGAAAGATGTACATTTTATAGGTGACGTTTTAATAGAGGCTACTGAGTCAGTGGGTCCCCAAAATGTTTTCCAAGTCATCATGGACAAATGCAAAAAATTGTAAAGCGTCAAGATTGCTTATGCAAGTAAGATATGATAACATATTTTGAATTCCTTGTGTAGTCCACTCCATCAATTCAACGTGGCAAAAGATTACTAAAATCACATGGATAGAGTAGCTTTATATAGAGGCAAGTAACATTCAAATGTTTGTAACAAACCATCACATGTACCAAAACATCTTTAGGACATTCTCAAGGATGGAGTTGTTGAAGGTAAGGGAATAAATTCTTAGTTTCTACGATTTCAATTTCTTTTACATTTTAAGTATATTAATAAATTTAGAAGTCTGTAATGTCCCTTTCTGGGATGAAACTGAAAAGCAAGGAAATAGCACAAATCCCAATTGAGAGTAAATTGATTTTTACAACAGCTAACCAAAAAAATATTGTAAAACCTAGTAGCGAATTGTGTTTTCACTTCTAGGGCATCAAACACCCTCCAAACAAGCTAAAAATGGATATATAGATTCTTCAAATTATTGTACTTGACAAATGGAACAAATACCAATCAAAAGCACTCCAAAGTATATGCAAAGTTGGAAATTCTACACAGCTGCAAATAAATTTATGACAGCAGAATTACAACTCACAACAATGGCTGGAAATGGAGATTCCAAACCCCAAAAATCACATGAAAGTGTGCAATCAGCCTCTAAAATTATGAGGAATATGAATATCAACTCCAAATGAAGAAATGTGCCCTAGATGGCACCCAACTCCACCTCCAAGCAAGTCGCTACCCTAGGAGAGGGCCTAAAATTGGTGCTCAAACCCTAGCAGTTTTTCTCCCATCAAACTCTAGCTGAAAATCTGCAACATCAATCTTCTTGAAGCCCTTGGATACAACAAATTGAAGAGTTTTCGTTCCTCAATCAAGCAAGGAAGGGTTTCATCCTCCTCTTTAACCACACAAAAGAATTTTTACCCTTAAGTGGAAGTGATTAAGCAATCAGCCCAAAACCCATGCACATTATAATTTTAGACAAGAGGTGATCATCAAATGAGCTAAGTGAACCCTCTTTATACCTTATTATGGTGCCAAAACAGATTAGAGTGTCTCCAAACTAGGACCAACCTCATAAGGATACTTTTATTTTTATTTTTCCTTTGGCTTTTCACCTTCCTAAGCCAACCAGCTGACCTTGACTTTATGTAGAAAACTATTAAAGAAGAATGCAAATCTCATGAAAATAAATTGAAAAACATGACAATCACTTCCCTTGTTCATTTCTTCTTCTTGCCACGGGAAGTGGAATGGACTCGAAGTCTCTAAAACGAACTAGCTTGGAAAAGGAGACATTACAGTCCTCCCCCCCAAATTGCTTGCCCACAAGAAATTGCAAGCTCTCATGCCCATGTACCTCCATGCCAAAGTGAAAACATATGTTGTAATGCTCCAATAATCTATATCTTGTACCTGTCAAGTGAAGGTGCTGAGCTCTTGCAAACACAAGTGAAAAACTCATATGCAAAAGTACCCCTTTGCTCTTCTCTGGTGATGAAAGAGCCCATACACTTGCTCCATGACTATAGCCTTGAAGCTCCAATGGGTCCCATAATGTTACCGTGGGCTGATCCCTCCAAGGTATTGCACAACACAACTTGCATGTAAGCTGAAAATAAGTCATAACAGCCATAAGTCACTTGGGATTCCCTCCAATTCAGCACTAGGATGGTTGGGAGGATTGTCTTCACTAGTGGAGCCTCTCTACTATCATTACCATGCAAGGACTCTTAAATTGCACATGTGTATAGTTGTTCATGACTGAAAATATTATGACCAACAATATAGAAATGATACAAATATGACAAACCCATGCAAGCTTCAGTAATGTGATTGATGTAGAGGCGGTGGGTAACCATACAAGGACTGAAAACTCTCCATCTTCAGCTGCAATCCCATATGCTCCACCATTTGCTTGGGTGGGAAACAAACTCAACTGCTCTTCCCTTTTTATACCTGTACCTGCACATGGAACAAACTTATTAAAGAAAACAAGAGTTGCCCTCATTGTTGCTTCTTCATGCCTCATGGATATGATGGCAAGTTCTCTTTCATTGCTTGCAATCATCTCATATTCTCCACTCAAGTGATGGATGTTCAAAAGTTCACCAGGGCTGTCCCAAACACAGCTGTAACTATGCATTTTGTCCCCCAAAATTAGAAGGATAGTGGCTGGGATGCTTCTTATGATAGCTGAAAACACATCAAATGATAGTAGATTGGAAACCCTTCAACCTCATGGCTGGATACTCATGTCAAAAAAGTGGATAGGGAGCTGAAACTGTTGCGGACAGCGAATAAAAAAAAGGTACAACATTTGTCAAACTAAAAACTCGTGGAATTATTGCAATGTCAATGATATGGGGGCAGAAACAACCCAAAAATGATTGACAATGCTTCAATAGACAGAAAATTATCCCATTTCATCATTGTTTTCTTTCGCATGGCAGCAAACAAAGTATTTGGCAAACGGGAAATGTTGATAACAACAACACAAACATTTATAACAACATCCCTCATAGACCAAACAATAACATGATACGTTACTTCATCTTGGCTCATGAAAACTGAATTATTGCATACCTTGTTTCCCCACCAAATTGTGGGAAATTGTTGTATCTTCATGAAGCAAGCAGGTGTGAAGTCTTTCGGTGTAATCTCAACCTTCTTGAAATCTTCCCTCATGTAGTATCTCATTTCCTTATTCTGAAAATTTTGTGTAATCTCTTCCCCAACATAGCCACTTAATGCTTTAACAGTCTTATCAAGTCCCCTTTTTATTATCCATGTAGCTGAATTTACATTTTCAGTAGATGAATTATCCATAGCTTTTACATACATCCAAAAGTGGCAATCTTGAAAGTAACTTGAGTCCCACAAAACCATAACAAGTTGATTCATACAATCTTGATTATAAAAATAACATCTAGTTTGCTTACCATCTTTACACCTTAAGCATCTAGCTGGAATTATCTTCTTTTGGTGATTCCCTACGATCTTGTCTTCATGTGTGTTACTTAGCCCCCATGAGTGTTCTATTGACCAAGAACATTGATCCTTCACAATGCGATTAGAATGCACAACAAACCCTCTATGATTGCTCATAAATTTCCTTTCAATCCAAGTGCCTTGAGAAAGAGAACTCAATAGTGACATTAATGCCTCTATACACTTTGACCCACAAAAGATCATCTGGATCCCATATGCAAAAACAAACTTGAGCTTGACTCAAAGGATCTACATGCCCTAGGTTGCAAGTGGTATCCTTGACCCTATCACCCTTCTTAGCATGCTTTTCATGACGACAAGGATTTTGTAAGGATATCAAGCCTTTGTTAGAACCAATACTTCCATGCTTTGAATCATAGATATAGTCAAATTTTTTACCCTTCATCTTCCCATCAATTTTAACATGTTAAAAAAAAGAAGAAGATTGTAGCGACATAGTAGGAATCAACAAATATGAAATATAATCATTACTATCATACTTTAGGCTGTCTTCAACATGTTCATCTTCCTTTGGCGGATGAAAAATGATTGAGATATCTTCTACACCTCCATCCTTGTGACTAAGAATTACTGAGTTAGGACCAGCATCCTCCTTTCTCTTAGGCTCTTCATCTTCAACAAGTGAATCCCTTTCCGCTTTGACTTCATCCATACTTTTTGGACATGTGTATGGAGCACCTTCATAGCTCTTGCTAGAGTCATGGACACCATTATCTTGCTTCTTATTGGTTGTTCTAAAAATTCCAGCAAGCTGAACATCAACATTATCATCTGGCAATTGGGCTTTAACCACAAAATTCTCTCCACAATCTTGCAAATTTGACTTTCCTTCTTTCTTTGGCTCATGCTCCATGATTTCTTCTTCTTTCTTTATCACAAAGGAAGAATTATTTTCCTCTTCCTTTCTCAAGGCATGTTGCAAGTCTCCTTGTGTAGCTCGTGGTTTAGCCCTTGTTCTAATTCCAACTCAATCTTTCTTCAAGCTTATGATCTCAGCGAGTAACATGGCATCACGAATATTATTCGGAAGAGCCCTGTACTCCTTATAAATGGTAGCAATGTTGTGGCCCATCGAATGCCATGTCTCAACCTTTGGAATGGCTTCTTCCCTAGTAAGGAAGGTAGGCTGAAATGGCCTAAAAATAGCTCCAAAACTTGACCCCAAGGGGTGTCTCACACAATGAATCCCCAATGAACTTCCTTCTCCATTGTGGTGTCATGGCCCATGAAGATTTTGTGTACTATCCCTTTCAAGAGATGAAACCAACAATCAAGGAAATTGGCTCAAACCCCAAAGCAATCAAATCTGATTTTCAAATCTGTAGACTGAAATTAAACCCAGATTTGGACAGTGAACTGATTTTAGGAACAGCAGTATGAAAACTCACAATTTCACCCAAAATATCATCTAACAATGCATCCACATTTTTTATAAACCTTTTAGAGGGATTATAGGACCGTTTTCAACCCAAAAAACATGCATATGCTCAGTGAAAAATTAAATAAAACCAGCAGTAGTACAACTCCAAAATAATTATGGAAAGAGGATTTAGAAACCCCAAAAATTCACAATAAAGTAGATTCTGGCTTTATTAATAGAGGCGAATCTGAAAATGAAGTGAAATATCAAATATATGCCCTTCAAGGCACCAAACTTCACTCCAAGGTAGGTCGCTCCACCTAAGAGAGGCCACTCAATGCAAATATAAATATGATTACGATTCTTTTTCTTCAAATCTACAACAATCCCTCAAGCTGACACAAGGAGGGTTTACATCCCCCTACCGACCACTATAAGGGTTTTCGTCCTTCTAGGAGATGCCACACTCTTGGATTTTCGCCCAAGAGTGGAAGAACCAAGAGCAATCAACTCACAAGTCCAAGTAAATTCAATTCGCCAAGTAGATGATGCAAAAATGAAGCCTTCACTTCCTTTTATACCTCTCCTTCGGCGCCAAAGCTTGAAAAGATCATGGCCAACCCATAGAAAGCCATTTTAATTCTTTTAATTAATGCTTTTATAAATGCACTTAAACCCAGCTGACCTGCATTAAAAGAAGAAATACACTAAAAAATGGGAAACATTAAAATTAGAAAAATAAATGAAAAGAAATTGTGAGCTCACGATTTCCTTTTCCCCAACTCTACTTCTTTTCCATGGAAAAGGGGATGGCAAGAAGTCCAAAATCTGATTCTTAAGTGGGAAAAAGGGACATTACAGTCCTCCCTTCCCAAAATTGCTAGTCCTCAAGCAATTGCAAACCCAATGTATCTGTTGTCATGCACTCTTCATTCCCCCTCACTTTTCAAAGAAAAAGCCTCTGTTCCACATCCTCTATGAAGTAGGGAGGTGGCATCCTTGGTAAAGCATCCATAACCACATTAGGCTTTCCCTTAACGTCAATAGTGTTGTCCCAAGAACAACAATAATCATGCATTTTTCTTCCAAAAATCAGAATGTTCAAGTCTGAAAATAATACATCATAATCTCATTTTTTTGCTCCTTTCAGCTGAGATCCTCTTCCCTCAACATTCCATGACAAAATGCTCTTCAAAAATGGAAACACGTTGTTGTTCATGTCTGTTAATGGCAGCCCCATGTCTGATTTTTGCAAACTCAGCCCTATGACTATGACATAACGATTACAAAACTGAAATCTCACAAAGAAAGGCAACTCCATGAGTAAAGTAGGGACTGAAATTTGATTTACATACCCTTTGAAAAATTAGGAGAGCACAGGCCCTACAATTAAAATCAGTAGTTATCTTGGCCATAAACTTGAGAATGTAGGATCAGTCATTCTTAGCTTTCTCATGAATTCCTGATTTCATCATTTTTCAAATGGAATTAAATTTTCACATGTGAATTTTCAATACCAAGTTCTTGGTCTAAAATTTGGACTTCAGATACTCCAAACATTAGTTCATTAGTTGAAATACAAACAAAATGGTCATCAGCAAATTAAACCTTATCATGGGGCCATAAATCTGAATAATATGCTTAATCTCATCATTCTCTACCGATTTGGTCGCCATGAAAGAAAAGCTACAAGTCACTTTATCATGAATTGCTTCATTGCCTTCACCAGAGCTTCTTTGTAGTTCTCTCATGAGAACCATGGATGATCAAGCAATGGAAAATCACGAACTGCCCATCAAGCTAGCATGTTTCTAGCACATTTGATGGTTATGCATCCTCTTACATCAAATTCCTTTAATTCTTGTATAAGAAGTGATCCCTTATGTGATTTTTGTTCACCTTTCATCCTAGATGTCTCGGATGAAAGCCTTCGAATTATCAATCGATGGAGCATTTTAATAGAGGCCCATCAAAAGATCCTTGTTCGGCTTCACCCTTGATAGTCATTGAGAAGAACCAAATTGACTCTAATGGGTTCAATCATCTGGAGAATGGATCCCATCCATTTTTGTTCTTTCATAATTTTCCAGCCATTTACATCACCAACTTTATTCCGTTGTAATAAAGGCTTCCACAAATTAGATATACTTATATTCAATTTGTAACTAAAAGGCAATCTCCAAATCAATAGTTGATCTATAACCGTGCAAAAATGTGATTCCCATGGCAAAGTATCTTCAACCAAATACTTCTGAAACTTGAGGTTTTGGAAACATACCTTGTAATGTCCCACCTCTCTTTTCTTTGTTTGAAAATCTTATCTTATGATGATGAAGGTGAGCTCCCAATCTGGAATGCAACCATATGGACTCCGAAGCATAAGGTTAATATCAGCCATGCTAATTATATAAAAATCAGCACATATGCTTATATTGTTCCAATGTCTGCATGGAATTGGAAATACTTCTTGTAGCATGGCATGAAGTAACCATCCGGTTATCTTCATTGTCCTATATGCCTTGTAATCTTCATGTCTTCAATCCCAATTTTGCCAGCAATATTCATTAATGTTGAATCATGATTTGGACTTCACCATTAATTCAAAATTTGGCTTCGAATTCATCCTTGGAGGGTAGAGACCTTCACAAATTTCTTAGCATTCATATTAGTTTCAATTCAGTATCGAAGTGCATGGAGTAAGGACTAGTTTCTTCAAAGTACAATGGAGTAACAATGTCAAAACTTTCTTGATCTTGCAATTCAAGGGATCAACATGATGAACCACATACTTTTGCAAGGAAATATCTAAATGCCATAATCATGCTTGTTAGACATGTACATGACATGTGGTCCTTTAACAACAAAGCTTTGCCCATAACTGACACAAGTATGAAATATAAGAGGAGATAAAATTGTAATTTCCATCATACCTTGGGCTGAAATAAAAAACCACTTCATTGCTTGGAAGATGTAAAATAAGTCCTTAGAAGAGTCCTTCTCTAAACCATGCTCCTCATTAGCAAAGTAAACCCACTAGCAATGATAAATATTATACCATCTTGTCTATTAAACATCATATGGCTTAAATGTTGTTCCAAAATTTCCAAGGAATCTGAAAGTGATTGTATCTGTCATTCAGAAAAGCACCCTTTATCATCCATTGCTTCCTTTCTCACTCATACTTCCTTTGGTTCTCTCATGGACCCATGCAAATAACAATTCATAGAAGAGAAAATCTAGAATTCATGAAGGCTTAAAACATATCGTGTTTGAATTTTGGCCTTCCATAAGCATAAGAGAAACATCAAAACTGAAATTTTTATCTTCACCATTTTCCATCTTCCATACATGTGTTTAAATAGCATGGAGGAAGTAACCTGAATCATGGTGCATGTCCTTTGAAAAGCACTTGTAAGCTTTCTTTCAGACTTCTCTTCACCATCACAACGGTCAAAGTTCTAGATGGATTTCTTCACATACATGCCCTCTATTAAAAATCATTGAATCACCATGTAAAGATCAAAGAAAGTTGATACTTATAGATCAACTGCTTCAAATCCCCCGATCAATAAGCTCTTTGACAAAACTCCCTTTATAACATAGGCATCTAATTGAATGTATGCCATTTGTAAACAAACCCATGCAAGCACCATTACGTTGTCATTCTCTTGGAAAGATGCTTCCAATCAAACTTGTTACCATCCTCCTTTCCAATCATAGGAGTTCACAAGATAAATATGTATTCAGTATTAATCAAATCCAAGATCTAACAATGACCTCAACATGGACTTTCCGAAATAAGAATGTGGAGTAAAAGATCATCTTTCCTTCAACACATTCTGAAGCTCCCTTTGTGGCATGTGATGTCTAGGCTTGCGCCTAGGTCTGCCTCTATTCACTCCAATGAATTCAGCGAGTGAAATAGCCTCACAAATTTCCCTTGGAAGAGCCATATACTCCTCATAGTTTATGACAATAATCCGTCCAATGGAGGGCCTTTTTTCATCCTCTGGAATAGCTACTTCTGTAGGAAGGGAAGTGGGCCTTAGTAACATATCCGTGGGTTGATCCCATAGGTCGCCATGTATTGTTAGCTCCAGATGAGCTACCATCACCATTTTGAACCTTCAGTTCAAACATCTTTTAGAGGGATAGGGCTAGAAAATCCATTGTATCCGCTAGTCTCTCTTGAGCCTGGCAAGTTTAACTAATCAACTTTGGCTTCTTGACAAGTCTTGATCATGCAACATTGCTTAAGCCCTTGATTGGTCCGCCTTGTCTTTCTTCTTTGGTAGTAAAGGGAACCCTTGTTGCCTTCTTCTATTGAAACCCTAGGCCTTTGAAGATCCAAGTTCTGATACCATTGTAATATCCCTTTCAAGGGATGAAACTAACAATCAAGAAAATTAACTCAAAGCCCAAAGCAATCAAATCTGATTTTCAAATCAATGGATTGAAATTAAACCCAGATTTGGACAGGGAATAATTTTAGGAACAGTAATATGAAAAATCACAATTTCACCCAAAATATCATCTAACAATGCATCCACAATTTTTATAAACCTTTTAGAGAGATTCTAGGACTCTTTTCAACCCAAAAACATGCATATGCTCAGCTGAAAAATTAAATAAAACCAGCAGTAGTACAACTCCAAAATAATTATGGAAAGAGGGTTTAGAAACCCCAAAAATTCACAACAAAGTAGATTCCATCTTTATTAATAGAGGCAAATCTGAAAATGAAGTGAAATATCAAATATATGCCCTTCAAGGCACCAAACTTCACTCCAAGGTAGGTCACTCCACCTAGGAGAGGCCACTCAATGCAAATATAAATCTGATTATGATTCATTTTCCTCAAATCTGCAACAATCCCTCAAGCTCACACAAGGAAGGAGGGTTTCCGTCCCCCTACCAACCACTAGAAGGGTTTTCGTCTTTCTAGGAGATGCCACACACTTGGATTTTCACCCAAGAGTGGAAGAACCAAGAGCAATCAGCTCATAAATCCAAGTAGAATCAATTCGCCAAGATAGATGATGCACAAATGAAACCTTCACTTCCTTTTATACCTCCCCTTTGGCGCCAAAGCTTGGAAAGATCATGGTCTAACCATAGAAAGCCATTATATTCTTTTATTAAATCTCTTTAAATGCCTTAAGCCTAGCCAACCTTCTACAAGATCTTAATTACATTTGAGCTAAAAAGAATCCAACATTACTAAGATTAGAAAAACAAATGCAAACAGGGAGCTCAATTTCCTTTTCCAACTCCTCTAATCATTTACCGTGGAAAAGGGGATGGCAAGAAGTCCAAAATCTGATCCTTAAGTGGGAAAAGGGGACATTACATTTTGCAAAATTAGGGCTAGCAAATCCATCGTATTTGTTAACCTCTTTTTTTCTTCACTGAATCTATTCAACTCGGCTTCTTTGGAATCTTAGTGGCCCATGTTATCCCCTTCAAGTGGCTACTCTAAATTCTTCTTTCTGAATGAATACCCTCCAGGCTGGGATGATTTATGCTTTGATACCACCATAATGTCCCTTTCCGGATTGAAACTGAAAAACAACCAAATAGCACAAATCCCAATTAAGAGTAAACTAATTTTTACTACAGCTAACCAAATAAATATTGTAACCCCTAGCAGCGAATTGTATTTGCACTTTTAGGGCACCAAACACCCTCCAAACAAGCTGAAAATGGATATAGAGATTCTCCAAAATATTATACTTGACAGATGGAACAAATACCAATCAAAAGCACTCCAAAATATAAGCAAAATTAGAAATTCTACATAGCTGCAATTAAATTTATGACAGTAGAATTACAGCTTACAACAATGGCTGGAAATGGAGATTCCAAATCCCAAAAATCACATGAAAGTGTCCATTCAGCGTCTAAAATTATGCGGAATATGAATATCACCTCCAAATGAAGAAATGTACCCTAGATGGCACCCAATTCCATCTCTAAGCACGTCGCTACCCTAGTAGAGCGCCTAAAAAAGGTGCTCAAACCCTAATAGCTCTTCTCCCATCAAACCCTAGCTGAAAATATGCAACATCAATCTTCTTGAAGCCCTTGAAAACAACAAATTTAAGAGTTTTTGTTCTTCAATCAAGAAAGGATGGGTTTCCTCCTTGTTAGCCACACGAAAGGATTTTTGCCCTTAAGTGGAAGTGATTGAGCAATCGGCCCAAAAACCATGCAAGTTATAATTTTAGATAAGAGATGATCATCAAATGAGTAAAGCAAAGTGAACCCTTTTTATATGTTGTTGTGGCGCCAAAACAAATTATAGTGTCTCCAAACTAGGATTGACCTCATAAGTATACTTTACTTTTATTTTTCCTTTGGCTTTTCACCATCCTAACGCAGCTGACCTGACTTATGTAGAAAACTATTAAAGAAGAATGCACATGTTCATGAAAATAATAGAAAAAAAAGACAATTACTTCCCTTGTTTATTTTCTTCTTACCCCCAAAAAGTGGAATGGGCTCGAAGTTTCCAAAACGAACTAGCTTGGAAAAGGAGACATTACAAAATCTTAAATTTTTAAATTCAAAATGTAGTCTATTTCAAATTTAAATTTAGATAGAAACTAATTTTTTTATAGGTTACTAACACAAGATTTGTCTGATGTGATTGCCTTGAGACGACTTGTGTAGGTAAAAGAGGTCTTAAGCAACATGTTTATTGGCCACGTTTAGGGTGTATAGCGACAAGAAAATATGGATAGAGCCCAAAAGATAATATCTTTAATCCTTAATAATATTTGGTGGGCCAAGGTTGAGTTCTTGGTAAGTTTTACAGAGCCTATTCTATCTATGATATGTAAGTACAAATAATGCTTGTATGGGAGAAATTTCTTCTAGAATGGACTCTATGCTTGAACGTATGAAAGATGTCATCCAAAAAAAGAAAGATCCTATCAATAATTTTTGCAAAAAAGTTAAAGAGTGTGATCACAAGGAGGTGGAATAAGATGACCAACCTATTGCATTTCCTTGCATATTCTTTAAATACAAAATATTATAGCAATGAAATTCTTTGGTTGTCTGTTGGGAAACCACCATACAAAGGTTATGAAGTTGTGAATAGAACTAAGGCAACATTCAAAAGGTTTTCTCTTAATCCATCTGTAGCAAGTGTTGGCCGTGATAAAATGGGAATATTTGTAACTTCAAAAGGTAGCATGGGAGAAATTGAAGCTCTTTTCGATAAGTATAACATGACTCATGTCATGTGGCAGTATATGGCCATGATGTTGTGTACCTATGGCTCATTGCCATCAAATCTTTATCATAGGTACTTTCTTAAAGAAAATTTTATGTTTATCAATTAATCATTATATGATATATCTTTTAAATTTCCTATTTCTCTATTAAGCTATTAACATATATTTTTGTAAATTACTAATTTCCAACAACCTTGTGTATAATTGGGGCTAGTAACTCTTGAGCAAAGTAGAATTACATACTCCTTTATCCACTCAAGTAAATGAAATAAGTTGGCATCCAAGAAGGCTACAGATTTAGTATACCTGCATTCCAATTTTCACCTTCTATCACACAAGACTGACTATACTAGAGGGCCTGCCAAACTTTGGGATATTCATCAAGAGACTATTGACTTGGATGCTTCGGCAACAACTCTCGCCAAATTTTCATAACTTGGTTTTGACGATGACAATCAAGGGCATTGTTTACATGGAGTGGAAAGATGAGCTAGTGGGAGCGGAATTCATGGTGTTAATGGTCATATTGATTTTGAGGAGAATCTAGATGATCTATTCTACATCAAGATCCTCACATAGACATAGTGAGCCAATTTAATATTTACATTAACATTTTTATGTTTGAATCTATAAAACATGATGTCACATAAGTTGGTGAAACTTTAAGCATGTTGAATTTTTTGAACTTTGATGAATACTATATATTTTAAGTGTTATATGTTATGGACTAAAAACGAGTATCGTGCATTTTTCAATATGCAAGGGAAGAAATTTGAGTTTTGGCCTAAAAGATTTGTTATCAAAAATGTTGTCAATAATTTCAAGCAGTATATTTGATAAGAGTGCTAAGATAATAAGTTTATCACGTTTGAAAATGTTCCAAAGAGTCAAGGGCCATATGCTTTGGTGGCTACAATGGACAAGGAGAGTCACATACGGCATGATAAATTGAGCCACCTAAATTTCAAAAGCATGTAGTTGATGGGCTATTTGAATATGGTCCCTTGTCTACCTTATATTTCTCCTTCCAAATGTGTGTGAGGGCTATGTTCCTGGGAAGCATCAGCAAAAACAGTTCAAGAAAAGGAAATGCATGACAGGTAAAGGGACATCAATAATAGGTTCATTCTTATATTTAACACAAGAATCATCCATCTCTATCATGAGTGAGGCACATCTTTAATTTCATTGACAACTTTTCTAGCACTCAGGTTTGTTTTCCAAATATGAAATATCTTGCCTTGAAAAGTTCATTGACAAGAGAGCTAGGTCAGGAAACAATCTAAGCATCCTATCACATGTTTTAGATCAAAAAGAAGAGGCATCCTTTGGAGGATTTTGATCAACGCATAGCATTGTATGGCAGCGAACTACTTCATATATTCCCCAACAAATTGGTATAGCGAAACGGAAAAACAAAACATTGATCGAGATGGAAAAATGCATGTTATAGTAAACAGGTGCACATAACAAGTTTTGGATTGGGGCTATTTGTTGTGCTAATATTGGCTGTCTCACATTTCTAATAAGTCGTTGAATAGTCGGCACTCTGAATTCTATGCGAAATTGAATGGTTCGGATTGATCCTAACCAGCTACATTACTTTGGTAATAGTTATTAATAATACAAGAATTTTGAAAAATTTGTTAAATTCAATTTGCTACAATTCAAAATAAATACAAATTTGTAGAATAATTCTGTTTTGAATAGGATTCCTACTACGGCCATAAGGGATGTCACACCACATGAGAAGTGGTGTGGTAGGAAACCTACAATTACACACATTCACAGTGTTTGATAGTTGCATATGGGCTCATATCTTAGATGAGAAGCAGAAGCTAGATCCTAAGAGTCATGCATGTGTGATGGTGGACTAGTATGAGGATAGTAAGACATGATCCCAAAACCAGGAATTTATCATTCGACTGGATGTTTTCTTTGATGACACTATCCTTTGAGGGGGTGCAAAAGTGACGTGGTTCCGTTCATTTGGCAGATTTCTACGAGTCAAATCAAGATGAGGCTCCAAGATTGGATGGGGTAACTCTTTTAGTGGTGATTGTTAGATAAGGAAGTTGTTTCAAATGGAGGAGATGACTTTTGCACAAGCTGCATTGGAGGATGTGACAACTCCTAATGGTTGGGCAGGTTCAAGTGGTGAAGTTCTACCTACGGATAGCTGATTGCATGAATATCCTGGTTCTAGGGGAGAGCTTAATCATCCTAAGAGGGCCACTAAAAACCTTGAGGAGGCTAAGAATGATAAAAGGAATGAAACTACCATTGGAGGGCGTGTATTGGAAAGCAGGCCAATTTTGCACACATGACTAGGGCTATGGACACTTGTGACCACAATCCTTCAAAGAGGCCAGCGAAGAGATGAGTGGAAGAGATCTGCGGAAGATGAATTCAAATCCTTAATGAAGAATCAAACATGGGAGCTTGTACCTCATTGAGTAAATTGATTTTTGGGGTGCCTTAAGGTGTCCACCAATATCCTCGGTGTTCTTGTGTATGGTCTATTAAACGTATGCAGGTTTCTACTTCTTGTTGATCATAGGATCTTGCACTTAATTCTAACAAAATCACCAGTCACTCAATACTTGTTTTAGACATTTAAAAATGTTGATTGCTAAAAGAGACAATGCATTTCAGCTTCCAAATGCACTACTAATATAATAAAGAAACAAATGCAGCTTTTAGATCACCATTTAGAATTCTCAAAGCATATTCATTGTATTATCATAGTGTTTAGGATTATTATTGAAATCACGCAGCTAAGACTCGACTAAGAGAAAAAAACAAATGAAGAATTTAATTTAATTCCAAATAATGTTGTAAATCAATGCAAAGAAATATCTTAAATACCTCTAGCTCATATGCCACTCATGACATCGATTGCAAGAACTAAAGCCTTTTTGCAATCTCATTGATATGAAGAAATATAAAACAAATATCATTAAACTCAGTAAGCATATTTTATATTTAAATTACAAGCAAAAAAAGAAATATGAAAATAAAACATGAACGTGACAAAATCAAGACCAGAAATAAGTAAAATAAAAGAGCCACGAGAAAGAACAAACACACACCTGAAGAACCGCTGGAAGAGGGACAGGAAGGTCAACAAAATCTTCCTTTTTAAAAATCACTGCCTGCATTTTGCAAATGACATTCAATCTTTTTGGAAAACGAAGGAGAATCATTGATGATTATGGCACTTCCTTCTTATGATCTGATAATGGAAATGGAATCAAAGCAATCATGCAAACACAGCTGTAAAACTGTGAAGAAAAAAAAGAAAATAATAATTCGATCTACTTGTTATATGGAAAACAAGAATATATATGGTTTCCTGAGTCTTTCCCAAAACAAAAAGATTGTGTATTTATGCATTCAATTCTTTATAGACTCAAATGTGACCAAATCTTACTACAGGAAAGGTTTATTACTATTATGTAATATTGTTAAAGTCTTAATCACGTGATCACATTTCACTTGAAAATAATATCTTTGTATTAGATGAAAACCGAAGTTACCAAGAAACCAGAACGGGTATGGGTATGGGACACACAAATTTTGTATGAACCCTTGGAAGCGTTTGTACAAAAATATTTGAAAAAAAATAAATATATATAAACAAAATTACACATAATATCCATGTTTTGTGATATCACGAAACGGTTGCATTTTTTCGGGTGTTTTATTTCTTTGTTTCGGTCCCACGCCGATAGGGGAGCTCGGGTGCCCCTGCACTTGATTTGTCCCCTGCGCCTTCAATGTGTGCCACTCGCGGTATCCTTCTGGAGGCGGAGAATATTGCTATCGTTTGCATTAAATACACAAACATTGATGCCTCCATTAGAACCATGTCTGAGCATGCCCTAATATGCAGATTCGCCGGATTTTGGCCTAAAGCTCCGAATATGCTTAATTGGCTACAAAATAACTAATCAATTTCCTCTTGCAGCCACGTAAATCTTCATCCACATAGCTTTTTTCAAGTAACTTTTGATAACTCTTCGGCTCGTGATGATGCTTTATGCGCTGGCCCCTGGTTCATGGGTCAGGCAGGCTTATTGATAAAGCCTTGGGTGGAAAACTCAAACCGAGTCTTGAAAACATGAACAAAGTCTTTGTTTGGACTAGATTATACGGGCCCCCCACAGAGCTTTGGAATGAAAAACCCTTGTCCAAGTGGGAAACCGGCTTGGTGAATTCATCTACACAGAAAAACCAGTGGAAACAGGGGTGCTTGTTGTCTAGGCCCGGATTTGCGTCAATCTAGACATTTTTCAACCGCTGCCTAGCTCAATTTGTTTTAAATCTTAAACCAAGGAATGGCAGCAGGATCTAGATTATCAAAATGTCCCCTTCTAATGTCAAAAATGTCATAAGCATGGTCACTTTGTTCGGTAATGCCCGGATCTGAAAAAAAAAAAAACTTCACAAGATGAGGAGGGTTTTGCTAAGCCTAAGAAGAAAAATAATCCCTCCATGAAGAAATTGTGGAATAAAATGGTAAACTCAGAAAAATTAGACGAACCCTTTAAGGAAATATCCACTAAAAATGGGTTCAAAGCCCTTGAAAATCTAGAGGAACCCCTAAATACCCCTAAGCTAGAATCCAAACTGCCCTCTAATCCGAATCTTGAGGAAGTTGAGTCTGAAGACGGCGAGATTCATGAATCGGAGGAGGAATAATAGGAGGAAATCAGATTAGATGTTATCTCCCTTGATCAACTCAAATCCTTCCTAAATAGTCAAGAACCAGACAAGATAGAAGAATTGGACAGTACAATCAAATCAATTAAAGCTGGCAAAATCAAACTTGGGCGACCCCCTCTTTCCAACTCTCGTAACTTGGAAGCTCAAATCGACATCGGTAAAGGTAGTCAAAAGCAAATCTCTTAAATGCTACACAAGAAAATTAGATCAGAAATAGAAAATCAAGTTCCATTGGAAATGGTGCATGAAGACAAAGGAAAAAATAAAAATGGACCAATCCTTAAAATCGGAAGAAAATCCCCAATTCGACCGCAAACCCGCAGTAGCAGTGGGATCAAGACCCCTCAATGATAATTGCCTCCTAGAACATGTGTGGGTTAAATGCCACACAAAAGCATTGATTGTTAAAGCATTTTATTGACAAGGAAAAACTGGATGACTAGTTGCATTCATCTAGATATCACATGCTAGGTGGAGAACTTTGTGTGGTTTGAGGCCTCTTCAAGAGTAGTGCCAATGTAGTGGTGCATAAATTGCACTTCAACCAAACACTAACCTTCTTGTAGGGTCTTCCACCATGGTTAGGGTTTGAGTTCCATTCAATTGATTTCATATGGTTTCAGGATTGTGTGACACTTAGGGTTTGACACTGAAGCATATTTTTAGACCACCAAAGGGCACAAAAATTACAGAACCCTCATTCCAAGTAGGTCCAAGACCATACAGAAAGGTCCAAGACCATACATATGTTCATTAATAGACCTGTACAATTCTTGTACCAGGCAGGTTTTCAAGTCACAATTCCAAAATGAAGCATCAACATGATCGTTACTCCCAGTTTGTCCAGTCTGTGTACCCAAATCTCTTCTACACCACTTTGTATAGCTAAGTACATCTCTCCTCTTGTATTTTCCAGCTTGTAGCATATTGTAAACAACTAGTTGCAAGTGCTAATACGTTATTTTGATATGTACAATTAATGTTAGAAGTTAATTAATCAAAATAGCTCTTAGTATCGAACCTTACATTTTTTTTGGGTTGTTGTGCATTCCATAACAAATATTAAGTTAATCTTAAAAAGGGTGTAACATTTGGTGAACCCGTCTCTTGCATCAAACATTTTGGATAAAACCCTTGTTCCCATAGGGTTTCATTTCTACCATTATGTATATTCTCATTCATTCTTGGTGTTGTCATTTTTCCTTCCTTCCTATATCATCATGATTAATGTAACAAATATTCTATAACAATCAATCCTTAAGCATATAGGGGATCTCATTTCTCCTTCTAATTGAGATATTATTCCCCTTATGTTGGTACACAACATTACACTATGCATTTCATCTATATTGGATCCTATTCTATTGTTGATATCTTTACTATTGAAACTGATAGTGAAATTCTATTTTCATTGTTATCATGACCATGTACAAGGTGAAGGCTCTAATACTAATTTTGATAATAATTCCCATGGCCTTCCCGAGGATGAGGCACAACATCTTCACATTTCCTACAAGAAAATCTTCTTAATATTGATATTCTCTATATGCTTCAAAGAACAACTTAAGTTTATTTCATATCAATCTAATATGAGACATCTATTATTCCCACCTATACATGCCTACATCTATGGGGGCACCTCATATTTCAACACATAATGTCTCTATATCCATTCCTACATCTATCGATGTTCCTACATGCAATCATAGTGTGGCTCACATGTTTCTTCTACTAGCACGCAAGCTCTTGAAATCCTTGTTCATTCTTTACAAGCTCAAATCTTACAATTGCAACAAGGTGCATCTGTTGCTTCTCATTCTATGGATTCTACTCAATTGCTTCATAACCCACTTGCGCCATAAGTGGTTTCTTATCCCTTGCCTCTTGGTTTTATTGTTCCTAAGCTTCCTATTTATGATGGCAAGAGTGACCCTGTAGAACACCTTCGATCATTCCATGCAGCATGCTTTGACTATGCATCTAATGATATCTTACTTACAAATATTTTCCCTAGAAGTCTCAAGGACTTTGCTTTACAATGGTTCTATGATCTCCCCACACATTTTGTGTGATCTTTCACCACTTTGGAAAATCAGTTTCTTGCACAATTTTCTATCAATATTGCTGACAAAGTATCTTATGCTCAAATGTCTAAAGTCCAACAAGGATCTAATGAGCACATCAGTGATTATGTTTCATTCTACAAGACTATGCTCACTAAAATGAATAATATCTTTGTTGATAGTGAACTTCAAGATCTCTTCACACAAAGCTTTATTTCCCCTTTGCAAGAATCAATCATATTTGACAAGTTCCCCTCATTTGATCATCTATGTCATACACTCAAAGAACGTGAGGCCAAGTTACTACATATAAATAAGCTTAAGTATGTTGTTAGTTCTTCTACTACATCTACTGCCGAATTCCCAAGTAAAACCACATTCAACGGTAAGACTAATGACAATATGCCTATTACTAAAGACACTGTTAATGTCATATCCCAACCTACTAAGCTACAATTACAACCTACACGAAGGTAATTTATGTTTACCTTGTGCTCCACACATTATGCTAAAATAATTACTTGAGTGCAATCTTGTGTCTCTCCCTCCACCACTTGAGGTTGATGCGAGCAAGCCTCATGGTAAGAGTTTTGATGCTAATGCTTATTGTGACTATCATAGATGCATTGGTCACCTCACTAATCAATGTATTAAGCTTAAACATGTTATACAAGATCTTATTGATACAAATGCAATTGAATGGGATGAGCCCATTGAATCCTCTAAGCCTACTAATGATAATCCAAAGCTAAAAATATTCAATGATCCACTTCCTAATCATAACACTGACAAATCTACTTTGGAAGTGCATAATGCTCATCATGCAGTACCACCTCCACCTTCTTATGATCACCCATTAGATGCAATGATTGACACTATTGTTCCTATGTCACCTTCTCCACTAGTTATTACTTTTGATGACTTTGATATGGATGATACTCTTGTCTCAGATACTTTGTATATTCACACATCTATTAATCAAGTACCCATACATAGTGTTTTGGTTGATCCACATAATAAGCATAATCTATGTACTCTCAAGCTACTTCATTCTCTTAGCTATTCTAAAAATCACATCACATGTGATTCTAATTCTTCCTATGGACATATTATTCTACCTATCACTATCAGCTATGTTACTACACAAGTCCCATTTCTAGTGGCTTCCACTCTTAGCTCAGGTGACATGCATTTAGGTATCCCTTGGTTATGTGCTCTTAGGGTTGTCCCATCTATCATACACCAATGTGTCAAGTTTATTCATCAACAACAAGTTGTCACAATTTGAGGTATTCCCTTTTGATCCTCTCCTCTTCCTATAGGTTTCCTTGTCATACTTCTATAGTTTTTATTTGTTATATCTAGGCTCTCGCCCTCCTAGGTCTCCAAATAGGCCTTCTACTTCACATATTATCTCTAGTGGCTCTCGCCCTCCTAGGCCTCCAAATAGGCCTTTACTTCACATGTTATCTCTAGTGGCTCTTTCCCTCCTAGGATTCCTCATAGGTCTTCTAGTGCACACATTATCTCTAGTGGCTCTCACTTTTCAGTCCTCCTCCTCATAATTGCTTTTCTCCATCACACACTACTTCTCATGGATCTAGTCCACCTAGTTCTCCTCTCAGGACTTCTATGGCACATATTACAGCATTTGTATCACTCACACATGAGCATCTTTCTTTGGCACAATTGAGGCCCATAAGCCTCCCATTTCTTTTGGATCTTAATTTTCCTCCTCATGAGGCTCTCATTGGGTATCTTGTTCTACCCCTCTCCCTGTACATAGCTATATTCAAAAATATAAAAACATTCAAATATTTGCAAAAATACAAAACCAAGACCTATACACATAGCTTATATTTTTAGCACTTTACATTACATATGTTGTTTGTCACTATGGTTTGATTGATAGCATATATTTTTTCTACTCTTTACACACATGTTCATGAGGTATATTGAGCTTGATGTAGGACACACAAATCGTTACATGCTAATAGGAGCTAGCTTGGTTCCTTACATTCTTCTCTTGGGGGCATCCCTCCACACTATACAAGTGTTATTGTTTCATTATAGTTCCTTTCTACTTCCTCATTATGCTTGATTACATATATTGTGTACATGTTATCTTTTGAACTAACAGGACTAACACGTGTCTTGTGTGCAGTGCTGACATATCTTGCTTCATGTGTTTTCTTACTACTTGTTATATTTACTTTTATCATTATTTGACATATTTTTTCTATACATGGTTTGTTACTTTTTGTGTTACTACTTGTCTATTTCATTGTATGTGGCTATGAGTGCCTTACTTGTCTTGTGACACCATGGGTGTCCCATGTTTGTGGCTCTATGCATTTCTTGTGTGACATTGCTTCTCTTGTATGTGGCCTAAGTGCCTTGATTGTCTTGTGACACCATGGGTGTCCCATGTTTGTGGCTCTATGCCTTGATGTGACTCTTCTCTACATGTTATTGCTTTTTTTCTCACTTGATTGTTGTTATGTCTCTATACTAGTTCTATTACATTTGTGTTCCTACTATTATTGTTGCTATTGTTTTCACTATCATTGTTATTCTTGTTGTTATGGTTTTTGTCTCTTTGTGCACCATGGTCTCCACCATGCACAAGCCCTTTTGCAGGTACAGGTTCTCAAAGGTGGCCACCACTTCAACATTCCACATTCTTCTACAACTTCTCAGATATATAGTACATGGGTATACATCTTTTCTTTTGAGATGTGCACTCAAATGGTTTATCATACATGCCTCAAAAGGGGGGGCATTCATTGGGATATATTCTACACTTACAAGTAAATTTCTAGGTTCAGAACACAGGTTTTCACAGGAAAAGTCCTCAGAAACATTTCCAGATACAAAATTTGGTAGAAATTACACAGGTCAAGACCGTACAAAAAGGTTAAGATTATATGGACGTTCTTGACCCTAACATATGTTTCTTCCCTGGGGAAGTTACACTAGATTTTTCTACAGTTTCATATTTCCACTTATGGATACAAGTTTTTGGCATAATCTCATACTCAGTTGACACAATTCATAGTAGTTTACAGGGGCATGAAATATTTTTCCTCCACTTCAGTACTCAATTTTGGTTACAAAATATAGGGTTTTGGGGGCATGAAGTCTCCTTCTCCATCATCATTTCAGCATCTTACACACTTTACTCATAGTATGCACACACAGAAGGGCATGGGGGCACTCATTCTCTTTTATACTTTGTGTCTATATATACAAAGTTGGGCTCCTAGATTTATCTGCAGTGGTGTGGTATGTGGGGTTATGGAAAGTATCAAAGTAGCTAAGTTCTTCATAGGCATTCTTTCCTCTCCTCGTTCTAAAGGGGAAGATATCAAGGTTACTAAAAACTTTGATACATGGTATTCTTCCTTCATGGGGTGCATTATTAACTCTCTCTTCTCCTCTCTCCACCTTATATTTGGTGTTGGGTTGCATGCACCCAATACTCTAGTTTCTCCTTCAACACAATTGGGGACTGATCACCCCCAATCCTTGGAAAAAGTTCAACAAAACAATCCAAATCTCCAACTTGCAAGAAAAGAATGGGAAATTCTTCCCTCTACAAAATAAACAAGTGTATTCCTTTCCATGTTTTACATCTCTTTATTTCACTTTATGCAAGTTCAAATTCTATATTTACATTTGAGTTACAGTTTAATTTCTACTATGGACATTGACTACACTTTGTGTTGTAGGTTTCATCATGGAGCATGCCAACAAAGTCTGGATGATTAAAATGCCGCAGGGGCTTAATCTGAAAATGTAAAAATTACAATCAAATTTAAATGATGAAATTAGCATGCTTATCATCATTATGTGGAATGTTGATGATTTGGACTACCTACTTTTTTGTTGATGTGAGGTGAATGCAAGATTACGTACACCCTCGTTAAAAGGTGAGGGAGGGCATCATCGGGGAGAGGATGGAAGATTGTGATAACAAACTTGAAACTCGAAGGAAATTGAGAACCAACACACACCACGGTAAGGGGGTAGTCGCATTTAGTTACTTATCTTATGCATGAATTCTTTATGTTCTCTTGTATTTCGTTCTTCTGTTGATATCAATAGACGATAAGCGGATTACGCCGATGTGGCTAAATGCCACTGGCATAACCCGGCCATTGTTCATCGTTATTTAACGATGTTGTGAGTAATTGGTTTATTTATTTTTATAAGCAGTTATAATAATTAAATGTGAGTTTGAAAATGTAACAAAATGGCTGGAACATGTTGTTGTGTGTTATGATCGTCTGTTTGAACGATGAATGGTTGGCAATTAAATGGTTCGTCTTTGATCTCGTTGACGTTGATGTATAACGGGAAAAGGGCCTAACCTGACATTGAGTTGTATTTGATGTACCAAGGGGCATGTGAGATAAGTTATTAGTTTAAATTTTATTTTAATCCTAGAGAGATTATGATTTAAAATTACTAATTACTAATCACTTTGCATTAAATAAAACTTAGCCTTAATGCTAAGTTAAAAAAGAAACATTATAAGTCGATGGAGATAGGCATTAAAGTTGAAAAGTTTTAATTTAAATTCATGCAAATGAATTAAAAGATGGATATTTAAATAAAACATGAGGGATACGTGGATAAGGAAAAGATAAGGATTTAGTTAAAAAGTTTATTGAAAATTCATGCAAAGAAATTAGAGGGGGATATTTATTAAACATGTGGATACGTGGGAAAAGTAAAAGATAAGAAAAAGTAATTTGGGAGTTAAGTTGACTTGTGTGGAAATGTGGGAAGGAGAAGAGGAGGTAAAACAACGGTTGTGAGGAGAAAATGGAGGAATTGTTGGTGGAAAAAAACAACTATTTCATATGGTTTTCTCTTTGTATGCACATACAGATTTTTGTCTAGAACGAGAAGGATTGGAGCTTAAGTATTTTGGCAAAAATTGATTTGGAAGCATTCACAGACAAGGGTTTTCTCTGGTTTTTTTTTTTATTAAAATATGAAGATATGAACTGTTGTTTGATTAAATAGAATGCATGAAAAATACCCATTTTTGGGCTTATGTTTTGAAAATAAATTTGTGAAGTTTTCTACCCTTTCGGGTATGCATTTGAATGTGATTTTGGATTGTTATGCTCTCTATTTTTAAGGCATAAATTTGAAGAACTGGTCCTGTGCGTTTTGTGGTTGTATCTGTAAAACACCCAAAACTGGCATGATGCCATGCATTTTAAATATGAAAAATGGTATGCGTTTTTGGTATTTTAAATGTGGAAAATGCCCAGTTCGACCTGCATTTTGAATTTAAATGTGAAAATTGGCCTGTGTTTTTGGATTTTAAATGTAAAAATACCCATTCGGGTGATTGCACGTTTTTGTGGATTTAAAATGTGTAAAAAGCAATTTTAGATGTTGGCTTGCATGTTTGTGGTTTTAAATGTGAAAAATACCAAATTTGGGTCATGGTTTACACATTTTTGTGAGATGTGATAAATGCATTGAAAAATCCTATTTTAATTTTTTGCTTTTAAAGTTTTAAATTGAGTAAAAACATTCCAAGGAAAACAAACTTTCAGTCTTTCTGAGTCGTTGTTTGTTAACAGAATAATAGAGTAAGTACCCATTATCGGGTTGCATATTTTTGTATAAAAACAAAGTTATATTGAAGATGTTTTTTTTTATTGATCTATACCCAAATTTGGGTCTACTTATTTTGATATAGTGGTTGTGCTATGTGCATTCAAGTCGACTGTTTACAAGAGTTTTAAGTCTGTGAATTCATTAAAATATGTATAAAAAAATGTGTTGTTTAAAAGAGGTCAGTTTGACACTCTTTATGGTCGACATAACTTATATATTGAATTGTGTTTTTATTAAATCAACATTGTTCTAGGTCTGCATTTTTAGTATCATTTAGATGACATTAATGGTTGTTTTTGGGATGATAGTATTCCCCATATGGAAAAGGATAATTGCATATTTAAACTACATAAGTGTTCTTTGTCAGTTTGGCCGCATACCTATTTTTGGGACTGCATGAAACTACTTGTTTTAGTGGGAAGTCAAACTCATTTTGAACTTGCTAATGAAGAGAAAATAGTGATTGAAATATTCAAAGAATGGGAATAAATCATTTGTGGGTTGAGCAATGGTTTATTGTTTTTAAACAATGAAAGATAAGTGACTAGATGAAATAGGCGATTACGCCAAATGACTATTATTAAAATATTACTTCTTGAATTACTACTAAACTTTATCTTGCGGTAAATAAATTACAGTGCTTGATTATTATTGTTGTTTTGATTATTTGAGCATGAGGTTAAAATATGATGTTTGATGTTATCATCCGTAGAGAGAGAGAGACTTATGTTATCATGGTCGTAGCAAAGCTACGATCATGATAACATAAGTCCTCAACTTATTAAAACACATTAAAGAAATGTGAATGATTGTAAAAATGATAAAAAGGTTTTGGGGAAAAACAGATTGTTATTTAACTGTTGTTTTGTGCATTGATAAACGTGCTAAGGAATGTTGTTAAACGTTAAACCAGAAATGAAATCCTTAAGCTTATGTATGCATGCTAACATGTTGTGAAAACCATACAAGCATACATACATATGCTTACGGAGGGCAATTTTCCTATGTTTAGAAGAATTTTGAAACATTAATAGATGACTATTTTTTTGTGTGTGATTATGAAATCAGAACATATTGTAAATGCTTTAATGGAATGTTTTGGATGAGAAATGTTGTTTACGAAGTGGTGTATGAGATAGTTGTGTTGTGAAAGGATGACAAATCATATTTTTTGTGCAAACTATATAATCAACTTGCATTAGCATAGCTGGAAAACTTTGGCCAAAGTAATGTATCTAGTTGTAGTCATTGTCAGCTCACTTATCCTTATTCTATACTAGTTAGGAATTATTTGATGGTATTGGTTACCATGATCTAATGACGGGTTGCATTTTTAAAATTTGGGTATATTACACATGGTTCTCAATTTACTATTCCTTGTTGATAGTTAATTATCTCAATTTGCCTTCCTCGTGAAGGGTCGGGCCCCTCTCGCTTGCGAGAGGTGTGTGGGGGAACCGAAAGGTTCTGTGATAGGAGTAGCTCTCCGATGATGCTCTCCCTCTAATACAGTTGCACATTTGAGATGGACATGTACACAGGAACTTCTGAAAGGAACTTTTGGAAAGAACGAGTTATCGTTGCTTTTAAATACATGTACTAAGTTTGTTATTATACAATGTTGTACTTGAGACAGGCATGTTGTCTCATACTTGGATACAAAATATGATGTAACTCTAATAATTATAATTGATTTATGAACTAATTGTTGGTAAGACTATTGTATGGAATATTGTGAAAACAATGTTTAAGGTTTTAATTTGACTATGTTCGTCGAAAATTATTCTAAGTAAATTAAAAGAATGTCTTGTGAAAAAAAAAAAATATTTCCACTTTTTAGACTTGTGATAACGTATGGGAACATTACAAAATATGACCTCTAAGCAATTCCCCCTCTTGAAAATAATGAATTAGTGACTCAAACATGCGGGGAATGATTGCTTTCACCTTTAATAATTGGTATAAGTCCATCCATGCAAGAAATCATACCATACATCCATGAAAACATATTCACTATGCTCATGATACAAGTCGCCTAGGGCTAAATAGAAAGATATCAACTCCAAATTCCTTGAGATATTCAATAATTCCAAATATCCTTGCTTGAGGGTTTTCGTCCCCAAGACAAGTTCCACTATCAAGGGTTTTCGTCCTTGAAGTGGTCTCAAACAAGGGTTTTCGTCCTTGATAAAAGAGAGAAAAGGTACAACCTTTACCCAAAAGAAATAATAAGATTCAACATATCCATCAAATGGCCAAGCATCCTCCTTTTATAACAATAAGGGGTGTTACATCACAACTTATGGCCGACCTTATAATAAGTACCTTTTAATTATCTAATTTGTATTTAGAGCCTACATGCTCAAAATACCTTATATTTTAATTAAATAAGTTCTTCTATTGGAGCACTTGGCTTCCCAATAGGAATACATGATAGTAATGAAAATATCTACTTAGAAAATGTTATCCAAGTCTTCCCCTTGTTTCTTTCCTTGAACCCGCAGGGAGGAAGAATGGGTTAAGGTCTTCGATTCCACTAATCTCCAAAAAGGGACATGACACTATACCCTCAGGTAATATTTTCCTTTAAGCATGTAATTTTCATTTCATACTTAAAGGGGGGCAAATGTAGACACTCAAATTTGGCAATTTATCATTTTGACATTGTTGGTTGTGACTATGTTTTTTGGCTAAGGCAAACACCTAGATCCTATCCCCACTCAGCAGATCTTTCTATCTCTCTCCTAACTTGTTTGTTCTTATACATTGATGTGTCTACACTTTTTGAATATAAATCAATAAAATCAATGTGTAACCTATGCCCATCATGATGCAACTTCCATATTTCATCCACCTTCTCCCTGTCCAAAACCATACAGTAATGTCAAGATGTGGAATCCAGTCATGGCCGACCTGTACGATATTAGACTAACATATCTTCCAACTTTGCTTTCAATTGTATTATGTTTTATGGGCCTTTTCATGTTCTTGGTTTGGTCTTTACTTGACAAATTACCTTCGAAGCCCTATATAAACAAGTTTATATCACCTCATTTACACATCTGGAAAGAACATAGCAAATCACTTGGCTCACTCATTGCACATACATATAAAATGCACTCAACGCTCCATAAATTTCCCCAAAGCTGATGCACATCCATTAGGGAAGCAACTACCACGGTTCTGAAACACTAAACTAGGTCAAAGAGTTAAGCTTTCCTCATATCCAAGCACTCAAAGAGCCCTATTCAATGTCTTAGCAAGGGCGCAACCATCTCAAGCATGTTCAAAGTGAATCAAGTGGTCAACTAGCTACATTCATCTAGATATCACATGCTACGTGGAGAACTACGTGTGGTTTGAGGCCTCTTTGGAGTAGTACCGACGTAGGCAGGCATAGATAGCACTTCAACACAAAAACTAACTTTCTTGTAGGGTCTTCCACCCATGATTAGGGTTTGAGCTCCATTCAGCTGATTTCAGATGTTTTTAGGATTGTGCGACACTTAGGATTTGACAGTGAAGCATATTTCCAGACCAACGAATGGCACAAGTTGCAAAACCCCACTCCTAACAGATCTAAGACCGTATAGAAGGTCCAAGACCATACAATTATTCCTAGCAAACCTGTACAGTTCCATATCAGTGCAGTTTCAAGTCACGGTTCCTAGAACAAAGCATCTACATGCTCATTTCTCCCAGTCTGTACATCCAAATCTCTCATGTACCATTTTGTGTAGCTAAGTACATTTTCCCTCTTTTGTTTCTCAAGCTTGTAGCATAGTGTAAATATTTTTTGCAAGTATCAATACATTATTTTGATATTGTATCCATGAATACAGATTAGGGGGCATCCCTCATCTAGATGGATAGATGGCCAGTTGACGTTGAGTCAATACGTTACTCTAATATTGTATGGTAAATGTTGGAAGTTAATTAATAAGAATACCTCATATTATCAAACCTTGCATTCCTTTTTAGTTGTGCATTTTATGACAATCTTAAGTTAATCTTAAAAAGGGTGTAAAGTATTATTAAATTATTTCCCTAACTTTATCCCTTAGCTTACGGGAAATAAGTTATAGGTTATAGTATTCTAATATTGTATGGTTAATATTGGAAGTTAATTAATCAGAATAGCTCTTAGTATCAAACCTTACATTCCTTTTTGGTTGGTGTGCATTCCATGGCAGTCTTAAGTTATGCTTAAAAAGGGTGTAAACAATAGTTAAATTATTTCCCTAACTTTATCCCTTAGTCTACGGAAAATAAGGAATAGGCTACGGGTTTCCTGATTATTTTAATTCTAAAAAGGGGGCATGATAAATAAATGTGAAGGCTCTAAGATTCACCCAATCAGAAAAAGTGTCTACCATAGGTTACAACTAGAGATTTTTTGTCAACAAAGGATCTATGTACACCATACTCTACATCCAACTCATGAAAACATTAACTCATCCTATTCAAGATCACGAATAGGTTGTGTTGGTTCCCGGTACGGACATTAAAATCACACAAAAGAATCATATTGCCAATAGTGGATTATTGAGAGGACTCTAGATACAGGCCAAGGTATGGGTCTCCATCAATATGAATGACAAATGGGGGTGTGGTGGAGGAGAAGTAGCATACAACTATGAACACATCCTAAAATGAGTGTGGATCCATCTCAACTTCTAGCCACATGTATCTAAAAAGGACATCATAAGCCATATTTGAAACTTTTAACATGAGGCTAGCCTGAATGAAGCACGCTATACCACTTGAACCACAAACACCACCTGATCACACAAGTTCCCTTTGACTGGAGGGAAGGCCCATTCAGGGCTCTCATGGGTCTTAGAGAGGAAGATGAGATCTTGGGAAACAATAGCATCCTAGAAGGTACTTGGAGAAGACCATATCATTATAGTTCCAACAAGCAATGGAGATGAAACCAACGCCCCTTGAGGCGAGTAGTCGTCATCATGCTAACGGTTTAAGGTGTGACTGCCCAGGAAAGGGAGAGTCACGAATAATGGCCCTGCGTATTGTATAACATCCCATTTGTTCTCTTTTTCAATGTTATAAATTGAGCACAAGCTTTCCAAAGCTCCTCCACGTGGAATCCTTTAAGGTCTGTATCTAGGTAGATGTTTTGAAAAGGGAGACGAGATTCTTTTTACCCCTGGAGTGTGTAAGAATTCATCCGTAGACTGGAACTAGATGACTAAAAGAGTTGTCCAATAAAATCCAAATTTGGTTAAGGGAGATATCCTTAAGGTCCAAGGATTCATGCTACGTCTAATTGTTTTTGGGTGATGCAAAATTACATGTGAACTTTGATGTTACTAGATCATTAGGCATGGGACACCATTCCGCTCCATCTCCCCTACATTAAAAACGATTTCCTAGGTCTAATCTCTTTAGAATCCTAAGTAAAAACAAATTTGCTAGCAATAGACTTTCAAAGATGATGGCCAACCTTGGAGTCCATAATCAGAGGCCATGTTGATAGTCAACGACGTAATATTAGTTCCGCGGGGAGGGAATATCTCGCTATGTCTTTATCCTTCCATAGTATTAGTGTTGGCTTACTTATTTTCTCACAAAAATAAATTTATATTAGGTCTATGCCTCTAAAACTATCATAAATACCAAGGTTAACAAAGATCCTACTACTTGGTACAAAGTCTTGGTCCTAACCTCCCATGTATAAATATCCTCTACTTCTGCAAAGTCTTGGCCCCCTCCCATGTATAGATATCCTCCACCATGGGCTCACCTTTTGCTTTGTCTATACAAGGTAAAAATCATGTCCACACTTGAGAGCCACATAGCTATCCAAACTCTCCCACATGTTTTCCTACATCAAAATGCTTCTTTATCATGGAATTTCAATTGTTGGTAATCAGCTATGCCATTACATCCTTTTATTTGGTATACAGATCAAGGGAGTGATAATTGTGGATAAAGGGGTGCACCCACTTCAAATTCAAGTGTTATATACTGTCCTGAAATTAGAACAAAGATTAATATTAACTTCGCAAATGAGAATTTTAACAAACTTCCACACCAGTCAAATCAAGAAGAATTAGATCCTTTTGATTCAAGCTCAAATAACCCAATGTCAGCTAATTACAACCCACAATGGGGTTGGAAGTAGCCAAGGTCCTTGGGTTAAATGGGGACCAAATTGGAATTTCTTTTCCTCTTAATATTTTATTTTTTATAACAGCATAATTCTTTAAAATAGACTTAGGATATTGAAAACTTCTAAAATTCATTTCTCTTGATACTCAGTCTTTTTAGAAACAAAGTATTTAATAAACTTTGGGATTTTTCCCTTGAAATGAACTTTGAACAGGGTTTTTTCTGAGGACTAAAACCCCTTCAAAAATATCATTTAAAATTCCAGATTGGCGCTAGGGTTAGCTCCTAAATTATTAAATTTTAACCATCACTTCTTTTCTAATTTCTTCACTCTCTGAAAAAGACTTGTTTTGATCTCACAAAAATGCCAATTAACAGGCTGAACTGAAATCACTTAATTTTTAAGCATCAAAATGCATTCCCAAACAATTAATAAACTCAACCCCAAACTATGCAATGAAATTATTTGGTATCTTAGTTTCAACCAAGCAAAATCCTGTCAAACTTTTGATTTTGGGCCACAAAAATATGAAGAATAATATTCAAAATTTTTTCGCACTCAAACACACAAACCCTAATTTTTCCTTCAAAAAAATAGGTCGCCCAGCACATTTAGCTTATCAAATCATCTCCAAAAATTAGAAATTAATTGCAAAACGGCAGTAAGATCAAAATACACTTGTTTAACCATGGTTTCATGCAAACAAAACTCAGATTTCCTTCACCAATCAATTTGCTAGGGTTAGGAACACTTTCCCAATCATGTTTTTCGCCACACAATAGATGCAACATACAACACAAATGGATCCTTAGCAAAATCCTATTTACTTCAATTCCAAATCAATGAGAGAGAGAGAGAGAGCACTACAATCTAGTTTGCACCAATTGGGCATACATCCCATTTCTCAATGTTGCATGGAGTGGTATCAAATGATCAAATCAACATGTTGTGAAATGACCATACCCTCACATCCCTTAAATAGACTTCCAAAGGGATTGACCCACTTGGAGGGAAAATACACTTTTTAAGCTTTGCAATTACAAGTTGAATAGCCAAGTCTGACCCCTTTGCCCAAGTAACCTTTCATTAACCAATTAAAACATTTAATATCCTAAGACTATGTGCACTTTATTATTTTCTAATTAAATAATAAAAAGTAACTAACCTGATGTGCACATTTTTAGAACTAACTAGAGACTCCCACTTGTAGCGCTAGGCATGCCTAAGGGGTCTACAATGCAAATGATTAGATTCAACAGAAGACTAGTGAATGTTGAAGGATAGACTAAAGAAGTTTGTGACTAGTTCCAACCTTAGATATTTTTTCGTTCATCATCAGATTGGCTAGCAAGAGGTTGGACAATATTTACAATCTCTTTAGACACAACCTTAGGTATTTCAAGACAAAAAGACATATGCTCGGTTATGGACTCAATAGTTTTATCTAATTTATCAACAGAGAAAGAAAAGGAATTGCCTTTAGTATTTAAAATATCGATACGATACGTCTTGGATACGTCCGTACATATTATATATATATTTTACATGGCTACTCAGGTTCTTACTCATTTTTCAGTCCATAAAGTATTCTGAAATAGTAATACAAAACTTGAATCAATGTTCAAAACATTCAATATACTTAAGACTTTGCATTTTTATTGATTATGATGGCTGCCATACATATGATATACGAATATCATGTTAACATGAATACGAACAAAACTTGAAATTTTAAAAATATACTAGTAACTAGATAATGTTCAAATTTTCAAAACAAACAATATACTTAAGATTTTACATTTGTTTGGCAAATTTCATTGTTCATGTGGCTGCCATACATATGATATAGGAATACAAACAAATCTAGAATATATCATCTAGATTTTCCTCAAAATCAAGTTCATGTGGCTGCCACATAAATTTAGCTCCACTCTCATTAGATGGCAAACTCTACTTTAGAGAAATATGAGGTATAGATTAGAAAAGCTAGTTTTGGAAAGAGCAAGGCCCAGATATTTTTTGGATACTAAAAGATAACGTAACTGGATACGATTTTGTACGTATGTACAATGGAGTATTCTTAAGCGTTCCGTTCGTATTCTTCGCGTATCAAAATTCGAGACGTTCAGGCAGGACTTTAGGGGTTTTGAGTATCCGTGCATATTAATTCAGGCTCAATGCTTTATCAACTCTATAGACTTGCAATGACTCACCGCGTTGTTGGAATTAGATACATGGTTAAAGACCAAATGTTTGACCGCAGGATACATCGTATCTATCTTGCGATAAATCTTTGTAATGGGGCAATTGGACAAGATATAGTTTTCATATGAAGGGACCATATGTGGCTAAATGCAAGTGTAAGACTTGTTTAAGGAATCTTTGTGCAAATTGCCCAAGCTAAGAAAAGACTTCAAAAGAAATAGGATTTAGGAGACTAGTTTGGATAGATGACAAGACAAAGAACTTAAAACCTATCAAATCTTAAATCCATAAGACAACATAGGGTGGAGGCATTAAGTCTACCGCATTCAGGAATTCCGATCTAGACTACATCCTATATGAGAAAGTTTAACTATTTTATCTTAGGCTTTGATATCAGCGGGAGCCTATAAGATTCGTTTGAATTCATATTTGGTTTATGGAATCAAAGCCAAGGGTTTTAGGGCTTTTTGGTTGTTTCGAGGGGGTTCGCTATCCTGTAGACATGAAATGATACGATCTGAAGCTTATCATAACCGATCAGTGCCCGTATATGTCGAAATCAAGGTGTTCCACTATGACTTGCGATCAGAAATTATTGTACATCGGCAACATAATATCCCTTCAAAATTAAGTGCAAGCAAACTCTACAAGCACTTCAAACTTGCCCTTCCAATGCATTTGAGAAGAAATTGCCGGAATTCAAAATTTTTGTGGTTAAATATTAGGTATTCAAGATTGCAGGTGTTCTATCACCTCAAAATTATATTATATGTATGAATAAATATCTAAGCAAATATTGTTTTTTTTACTGATTATATCTAAGCAAATATTGGTAATATTTAAAAATATATATTAAATTGAAGGTATATATATTATTCACTAGTCAATGAACTAGTAACTAATAATCGCGAATTTATGACAGTGGGTAATAATATATTACTTATTATAGAATCTCTAAGTCAATTAGTAACTACCAATTTATTATTGTATACATAATAATATAACTAATAACTAAGAAGGTTATTAACTGAATTAGTTAGATTAATAATAACTAATAGTCATATTAAATTAGTTGGGGGATAATAATAAATTAGTAAATCTCTTGTCGAAGATTTAATCACGAATTTTTTCTCGAATTTTTGTAGATGACTGAAAATGAATTTTATACTCCACGAATTCGAAGCACTTGATTCTTAGGGTGGCGACCTCTTAGAGAAGATTCAAACACATTTTTCTATGCACAAAATTCACTCAAAATTTTGAAAAATATGCTAATGAGATTATAAAAAAATACCAGCAATCATTAGAGGCAAGAAATCTGATTTTTTGAGGCTCGCAACTGCTAGTTTGAATTTACAATGAAACTCTTCCTCTACAGCAATTAAATACTAATTTTTAGGACTGAAATAACACTCATATTCACCCAAACAATTGATAAAATGATAGATTTCACCTTTAGAAACTATGGAGAATCCAATCATACAATTTAGATCACACAAAGACCATCCACTTTACCTCTGAAACACTCTCCCAAGCAAGTCGCTTAGGGCATAAATTAATTATATGCAGCAATGGAGATAGAAAACTAAGTGTAGTGTGGGGTTTCATCTACACAACTTCTCCTACAAGGGTTTTCATTCTTGAGACAGTCATCAATCAAGGGTTTTCGTCCTTGAGAGAGATAAAGAGATGCTTCACAAGCAATCCTTCAACCAAGATTATGAAAATTCAACCTAAGCATGATTCAATTATGGCCAAGCAACCTCCTTTTATAACAATAAGGAGCACTTTACAATACAAAAAAGATGGTCGACTTCAGATAAGGTAACTTTTAATAATCTAATTTGTATTTGGAGCCTACATGCCCAAAATACTTTTATTTTCTAACTAAATGAGTTCTTCTATTGGAGCGCTAGGCTTCCCAATAGGACTACATGATAATAATAATAATTACTACTAAATTCTCATCAAAATGTCATCAATATCTTCCCCTTGCTCCCTTCCTTCAACCTACGTGGGGAGAAAATCGGTCTTCAAGAAATGCTAGTTTCCAAAAAGGGACATGACAGTCCCCCATCCCCAAGATTGCTTGTCCTCAAGCAAAGGTGAACTCAGATGCTCCAAAGTCTTGGCTACTCCTTGCGTGTTCTCCTCTTATGTCCCTCTATGGTCCTCATGAGGAGTTGGTCTTGTGACATATTGGATGTCAAAATCATAGGTTTGTATCGTGTTGACCCATCTTTGTTGCCTTTCATTTAAATTCTTTTGCTAAAGGAAGAACCTTAAACTATTATGATTGGTCTTCACCACAAACAAAATATCACCAAAAATTGGCCAAAGCATGCATAATGGGCAGCATTTCGTGATCATAAATGTGAAGATTCAACTTATGCTTCTTGAGTTTCCTACTTTCAAATGCAATAGGACGTTGGGTTTGCATTAAAACAGCCCCTATTCCTTCACCATAAGCATCACATTCCACTACAAATGGGAGAGAAAAATCAGGTACAGCTAATACTTGGCTTGAGCACATGAGTGCCTTGAGTTTATCAAATGTCCTTTGAGTTGAAAGTGACCAGCTAAATGCACCTCTTTTGGTTAAATCAGTTAGAGGAGCTGCAAGCTGAGAAAAACCTTTCACAAACCTTCTATAATAACTGCATAACCCAAGGAACCCTCTAAGTTGTGAAATGGAGGTGGGTGGAGGCCAATCATGTATTGCTTGTATCTTTTGTTGATCCACATGCACTCCTTGAGAATTGATGATATACCCAAGGTACAAAATTACATTCAATACAAATTCACACTTGGATTTCTTTACAAATAAAGGCTGTTGTTCTAAAACTCCCAATACTATATCAAGATGTTGGAGGTGTTCCTCCCATGTTTTGTTGTAGATCAAAATATCATCAAAGAAAACAAGCACAAATTTTCTTAAGTACTCACCAAATATGTGGTGCATGCATGATTGGAAGGTTGCCGGTGCATTGGTCAAGCCAAATGGCATGACAAGAAACTCTTAAGTGTCCATAGTGGCATCTAAAGGTTGTCTTGTACACATCTTCCTCTCGTATCCAGATTTGGTGATAGACGGATCTCAAATAAATCATTGAAAATAAGAACTCTCCATGTAGCTCATCAATTAATTCATCTATCTGTGGAATGCGGTACCGGTACTTGATGCTTTTCTTATTTAGCATCCGGTAATTATCGCACATTCTTAGAGTCCCATCCTTCTTCTTAACAAGACCTACTGAAGAGGAAACGGGGCTCGAACCTTGTCTAATAAATCCCATATCCAATAGCTCCCAGATGGTTCTCTCAATCTTCTTTTGGGTGTCGGTAAGGAGACAAAATTCTAGAGCACCTTGGATGTGGCTTGGATCAATTCAATCATTAAAGCCCTTATTGTCTTTTGAAAGCATTACTCCATGTCTCTTTGATTCCTCAACATCAACTCTTCCAAGTAGCTCATTTCATCAGAAGGTGGAGACCTGTGTTCCTTATCCCCCGTGTTCTTTGTTGGAGTCCTTTGGTACACTTTAAACCCTTCCTAGCCGGAATTCATGCAAATCTGAAAATCTGAATTTACCCTCACTGGGAGGAACGATGCTTTGATACCATTGAAATGTCCCTTTTGGGATTAAATTTGAGGAATTTGGATTTTCCCCAAAATCGTAATGGAACATTGCTGGAACTTATGACAGCAACATGCAAAAACTTGAATTTTATGACACCCACACAAAAATTAGAGCCAATAATGGTTAGCAACCTGTTTTTGGTCCCCAAAACCCTAGGCGACCTAGGTAAAATTCAGATTTTAGTATTTCTCACACACAAATCTTCAAAAAGATATCAACCAATTGAAATCCTTGATGAAATAATGCAAAATTTGTGCTTCAACATCAAAGTATAGGATTCTGGAATTAATTATTGGCCACAAATAGCTGAAACTTCAAAAATTCATAACTTCTAAAATAGTAGGAATTATAATGAAAACAATAACTCAAAATGACCAAAAAATGGCGGTTATCAAACAAAATTAAGTTCAGATTTTTCCAACCACAAACTCACTAAAATGTTGTCCCGAAATAACCAAAGGGATCGCCCAAACTAGAAATGGGTATGGTACAAAGTTACATGGGGACGCGCCCCCCCCCCATTTTTGACAAGTCCGAGATGTCCCGAACGTCCTAAAGACGTCAGGACATGGGGGAAACGTTTCCCACACGTTTCCTACAGTGCATGCTTCGACAGAAACGTCCTAGGGACGTTTGAAAACAAGGGGGGATGCCTCAAAAGTGTGGAAAACGTCTAAAGGATGTCGGGGACGTCCAGACGTCCCCGACGTTTCCTACGTCGACTACTGCCTTTTAAAAAACAAAACACATTTTAAACAATCAAAACTATTTTTTTTAAATTGTAAATCACTTATAGCATAAAAAAACAACATTCCTAACCTAATCCTAACCCTAAAAGTGCAATTTTATGTTATAAATTTACATTATGGGCTCATTTCATATTCACACCAAGCAAGAGCAAGAGGTATTTATAATTTTATTTGCTTACAATACTTGTTAAAGTCTTTTTTTTTAATTTAGATTCTATTTGCAATTTTTAGGGGTTGTTTTTTAGCATTTGCATCTACATTCACAATGTAATCATACATATAGTTTGTAGGATTTTAAAAAATGCATATTGCATGGGGTTTGGTTGTAACTGGTTACATTTTTTTGTAGGCTTTTACGAAATGCATATTGGTTAAAGTTATTTTTTTTAATTACATTTTAAAAGTTAAAAAACAAAAAACATATTACATACTAGTAACTGAATAGGGGTTTGGATGTAACTTGTGGTTGTTTTCGTTGTTTATAAGTTAAAATTAAAATCATAATCATTGCTTATACTTTTTTTTAAAAATTAATTCATTACATAATAAATCAATCATATAGTTATGGTTGTTTTTTATTCATTGCAGCAATCATCACCATGAGTTCTTCTTCTGAGAATGAGTATGAATCAGAGCAAGAGCGGGTTGAACGAGAACTTGAGATAGGTGGCCGTGGAAGTGTTGGTGATGCCACAATAGGGGAAAGTGGAGAAGGGCCACAAAATGTAGTGGCAACGGCAACTGGTGGTTCAGCTGGTAGTGCTACAAATTGCCCTTCTCAAATGTTGTCCAAATTTTCCATTGGACCATTTGATAAGAAGAAGCCATTGCAACAATTTTCCCAGATAATTGAGAACCCCAAGTCTAGAGGGGGGAGCAAAGTATGGAAGTGCAACATATGTGCACTGACTTCGCATGGCAGCATCTCTAGGACCAATGCACACTTGTTGCACCTTACAGGAAGGGGGGTTGGCACTTGTAACGGCCTTTCACTAGAGCAGAGAGTTGAGATGGTGAGAATCTTCAATGGAAATACCACGGACAATGTGCCAGAAGTTAGTGGTTCTACGGCTAACACTCCATTGAACACTCATAGGACTGACAAACATAGTAATACTTTGGTTGGTTCTACTTTTTGAGTGTCAGAAGCGGAAAGCAAAGGGAAGACAAATGTCGTGGGGGCAGCCCCCAATTCATTTGTTGACATGTTTGATTAAAAGGCAAGTGAAGAGGTCGATGATACTATTGGGAAATTTTTCTATGTTGTTGGGTTTCCATTTAATGTCGTTCGCTCTCCTTATTACAAGGAGGCTATAGCTAAGGTTGCAAAAGTAGGTACAAGTTATGTGCCTCCTGGAGACACAAAACTGAGGACAATAATCTTGCATAGAAACTATTTTAAGGTTAATCTGTTGATGGAGGAGATGAAGGTGACATGGGTGTCACATGGATGTGGCATTATCATGGATGGGTGGACGGATATTAGACATCGTCCTGTCATCAATATCATTGTCTCTTGCAAAGATAGACCGTACTTCTTGAGAGAAATTGATTGTTCTGGGAAGTGGAAAGATGATGTGTTTCAGTATCAGATTTTGAAGGATGCCATTGAGGAGGTTGGACCTTCAAATGTTGTACAAGTTGTCACGGATGCAGCTTATGTGTGCAGAGCAGCAGACAAGCTAGTGGAGCAGGAGTATAGGCATATTTATTGGACTCCATATTGTGTGCATGACATAAACAATGCACTGAAAGACATAGGGAAGATTTAGTGGGTCAACCAGATAGTGACTGAGGCCAGGGACGTGTAGAAGATCATATGTAATCACCATACATCATTGGCAATTTTTCGAAATTTTTCAAAGAAGGAATTTTTGAAACCGATTGACACCCGCTTTGCATCTAATTTTATTTTGTTGGAGAGGATGTCTGAGTCCCTTGCAAATTATGATTATGGCACAGGATTGGACTAGGTGGCATGAGTCCAAGACAAATCAAGGGAAAAGAGTGAACGAAGTGGTGTTGCGGGAAACATTTTGGGTTGATATGAAAGACATCATATCAATCATAGCTCCAAGTTTTAGTGTCATCAAATATGGGGATTCTAACAACCCCAATCTTGGTGAGATCTATGAGCGCATTGACAACATGGTTGGGCAAATGAAGGCAGTTATTCGAGTGAGGGACCCCACTTTGGAGTTCTATAATGAACATATACAGGCCATTATTCAACAGAGATGGGAGAAGTTGAACACCCCTCTTCATATGGTTGCGTATGCATTGAATCCCAAATGGTATGTGGAGATGCCAAGCAGAGTTATCCCATTGGATGATGATGAGGTGAAGAAGGGCCTTATGATAAAAAAATGTACAGTCCATAGGAGGCTTCACAGATCATGTTGGAGTGGCTCGACTTCACTGAACTTGATGGGTACAAAACATCAGCAAAGGCGGACAGGATAATAATAGCACAAGAGAAGCCAGTGAGTTGGTAGCGACTGTATGGGCCTCCAGGACTGTTGTGACCACTTGCCATTCGCCTCCTTTCCCAGGTTTCTAGCTCCTCTGCCTCTGAGAGGAACTGATCTACATATGGTTGGATCCACTATGTTAAGAGAATAGGCTTACCTCTACGAGAGCAGAGAAGCTTGTAGTTGTACACAATGTTTTGAGTCTTATGGATCGCAAGACACCTGAGTACAAACAGACCCCAGCATTACGGTGGGATGTAGACCCCGAGGAGTCGAGGCAGGTTGAAGAGGACAATATTGTGCAGCGGGGATTGATTGGGCTTACCTTTGTGGACGAGGATGCTAGCTTCACCGACGAGTTCATGGATATTGCTTCAGATGTTGATTCTAATTTTTAGGCTGATACTTGTAGTTGTCCTCTTTTTTTTGTAATATTGGCAATAGACAATTCTTGGTGCATTTGGATATGAGCCTATTGTCTATATATTAACTATTGTCACTTGATCAATCATAATTTAGAATGGTTTTATAATTTATTTTAGCTTGTTTCAAATTCAAAATTCAAATATGTATTATGAATTTTAAATTTATGACATTAACATATTGATATTATGGTATTAAGGAATGAATTTGATGTTTATGAGTTCAAGTTTCACCTTATTTAAATCTCAAATGGTTTTATTTCAGCTTATTTATATAGTTTAGTCACTATATCTTTATATTTATATATTTTTTAATTAGCTGCACCCCCCCCCCACCCCGTCGTGCCCAATATTTAGAATTTTTTTGCTGTCCTGGAGTCTTAGGTAACGATGGTATGGTAGCCCCCAAAAATGTGCCCTAGCTGGAAATTGTGCTCTAGCATGGATAGAAACACTTGTTCTAAAATTCCAAATATGAATCTCACTTGTGACTCTTGAATGAAGCCACCAAAGCAACAAATGAGGTTTTCATCCCCGAGTGTTGTGACTATTGAGGGGTTTCATTCTCAATAGGATCCAATGAGGATTTTCGCCCTCAAAGGCTGAAAATGTGAGCTCAATGCTCCAATTTCCAAAGACAAATATCAAGATTCATATCAATACCCTTGTAATGAGCCCCAACGTTTACCTTTATAGCCTTTTTATTTCTTTTCCTTGTGGAGCACTCCATGTGCGATAATAGAAATACTTTATTTCTATTTTAACATTCACTTTTCCCACTTAAAGAGGAACGACCACCCTTTTTAACATTTTGTTTTCTATTTTGAAGTTGGCACTTTGCACTTTAGCCACCAACTTGCTATTTCTAGTGCTATAATTGGCAATTTGCCTTTTTACAAAAAAATTACAAAGCTGAAAATAGAAATTTACAATTATAACACGATTGTACTTCCCTTATTTTCTCCCTTAAAGCCCACGAGAAATAGAAATGAGCCAAAGGTCTTCAAATCGAACCGGCTTGGAAAAGGGGACATTACACCTCCACATGAGAATTCACCTTATCCTTGCTCAACATTCATTTATCAATCATTTACATCATTGGACGTGGTCAGTAGCACAACTTGTATTGCATCTCAAACTTCAATTTGACTCCTTCAATGAACCACTACTTTATTCCAACAATCAGAGGGTTCTCCAATTTTGCGATCCACTCTTTTAACCCCATGTTGTAGGCTCGCATAGAGTAATTCTTCCCATGCTTCAAGTTATGAATCTCAAAGACAATCTCATTGTCATCCCTCAACAACCTCAATTCCTTCTCGAAAGAAATCCTAACTTTTCCCGATTGCTTGAGTCGATCTTATCCTACTCGACATATCATTCAATGGTGATTCCTCTGAAATTTGATGGAAAAGATCAACACAAGTAGCCTTTATCAATCTAACTATTGGAGATCCAAATCCTAACATAGGTTGCAGAGGTGGAGTGGATCCAAGTTACCATCCCTCGTGAACTTTGGTAATCTCTTTGTCGCTCAAGGGTGATGGGCATGCAATAACAGTTTTTAATCTAGTGGTCTCTCTTACAGGTAGCAATATTTTTGGCGGTATTCCCCTTCTCTATTTTGACTAGCCCTACTAGCTCTCCTCCTTCCAACCTGCCAGCTCCTCTTCCTCCAGTAGGTCAGCAGCCATGTTTCTACCTTAGCATTTTCAACCTCACTCTCCACAACAAGATCTTCCAAGAAATTCGGTGAAATCTACAATTGTACATTATCATTCAACACCTCAACTACCTCTGCTTTAGGGTCCCCTCTTACCTTAACCATGAGTTTCCTCTACTTTCTTCTCAATGTCACTGAAAACCCTCTTGTTCTTGGGCACATCTTCCTCAACAGGCATTCCACAATCGAGATGGTCTCTATCATCTTTCATTGTTTGATCCTTTTGTTGACAAGGCTCTTTGTAGAAAGTTTTCTTCTCTCCAATGGTCTTTTCCTTGTCAATGGTCTTCTCCCTACCACCAATCATAGCATTCCAACTGTCCATACTCTTGTCGGCACTACTAGATTTACTTCTAACAGCTTTGCTACTCTATTTGCTACCTATTTTCTTTGTTTTCGTCCATTGAGGGGTCTCAAATTCTTCTACCACCTTACGTTGTTGAACCCCTGTCAAGACTCTTGATTGCTTCATCGTTTTCTTCTCTTCCTTTTCACTATCTTTACAAACCTTTTATCGACATCCCATCATTGAAATAATCCTTTAATTGTACATCATAATTCCAAACTTATCAATTTGTCTCAACTTATAGCTCTCCTTGACAATCTCACTCCCTATTTTATTTCTCCTCTTTTCTCTTCATTTGATCCTCCTAGTATTTGAGAGTGCATTCTCTCTCTAATTTCGTGAATTTTTGGCAAATTCGTGTCAGTTCGAGGAAGCAATGGGCAATGAAAGTTGGAAGGTGTGTTTTCACTCGATAGGTTCCGTACATGTCAAGCTCTCCACCACGTCCACAAGAAGTGTTTTTGTTCTCCCCAAAGTCCCATAGGTCAAAGTCAGCCATGGCCACATTCTAGACAATAGTCAAATCTCTTGTTAATTCTTTTTCCTCCCATCAAAGTGCTTCACTCACATACCATTCTGAACTTATCAAAAATTTAGTGTCTCAATTTTGTTTCTTCAAAAACAATCTCAATGTCCACTCTTGGACAATGGACAGGTGACACTGTGATATGAATAGCAACAGTAGCACAAGCAAGATTCATGATGGCAACGAATTGGCAACATATACTATGAACTGGAATTTAAATGTAGTATAGTGAACATTCATCAACAATTGCAATGAAAATCTGAACATCATGTTATAACAATGAGCTGAGCACCATATATCAAAACAAAGTCTCTATCGAATATGTTCATGCTGTAGAATCAATCACAAGAATCAGGCCTAACACCGTACATGGACATCGGTGGATCCTAAAACCATCCAACGCATCCCTCCTAAGTATTGTGTTCGTCGAGTTGGCCAGCCAATTCCCGAAACCACCTTACTCAACAAAAAATTAAATATCCCACCACACCACAATAATAACACAGATCTTTTTTTATTAATTCAAAATGCAAGAACTCCATTTACTTCATAACTTGAAGAAAATGCAATGGAATTAGTCCATATCCTAAACAATATACTGAAACTAAATTTGGTCAATTCCTCTTGCTAAGATTTTGAAATAACTCGACTGCAATGGGGTCATTTAGCTTCCCAATCTTCTCTGAACAACTTTCTATCTCTAATTTCTCAAAATAGGGGCTACGTGAAAGCCAGAATTTGCTTCCTACCTCAATATAAAAGCCAATCATACATGTCTCAAGTCAAAGCATGTAAGAATTATTCAAATGGGTAATTTACTTGAAGTTCTTGTTTAAAAAAAAAAGTTTATGGGCCTTCACTGTTTCAAGAAGCAATCGACATTGATTTGGCCATGCATTGCACATTTTTTATTTACTTTCCAAGATATACAATAATATAATCATACAATTCATCAATGCCATGGCAAGTTAAAACATAAAAAACATTGTTAGGACAGATCATAACTAGTTTTATATTAAGATCTGAAGGCTTCCTCTTCCAACATAGGATGTCATAACTTCAGGTCTTTAGTAACAACTGTCTGTAGTTTTTGTCTCACTTACCTTTAAATACCAATCAACAAATTATATTGCAATGGATGTAAAAAGGACGTACCATGATATGTGCATCAGACACCCCACAGGAAATCTGTGGTTTCACAATTGCGGGAAGGAGTAATTGAGCTTGATCAAGTTTTTCCGCTAAATCTGGTTCATTGAAGCTCGAGATCTGAGATTTTTACAGGTGTAATTAACTAAGAATAATCTTTAAAAACAATACCAAAAATACTTTCCTATCAATTCAAGCATAATTCCTGTTATAGAATTGTTTTAGACAGATTCAAAATATCCAAATGGATATTCAAATAAGGTATTCATGGTAATTGACATGATCTTGTAGAGACCAAACTCACAAATTTAGTGCTTCAAAGAGAGGAGATAAATATTTCCTGTGAAAGATGCACTAAACCATTACTTTCAGGCCTAATTTCCAGACGCATATAAACATTGTTTCATGATAAACTCACATTGTTTCCAACTGCCATTATGAAGATATTACAAAACCATCTATTCAATGAAAATGTCCCCATCCACACATTCATAATGCTTCATGTAGCTAATAATATGCGAGAAGCTATAACACAAAATGGTTATTTTATATGCCTGAACTATTTGCAAATGTTATTTTTTCTAATCTTTGATTGCATTTTGAAATTTATTTGAAAAACTTTTTGCTACAAAACTCCATTTGAAAATTTCCAAGGCATGTGACCTTTTAAGAGCCCCAACACATAGACATTAACCATTTCACCATTGCAATGAAATTGATCAGAGATGATGTGACATAGCCACATATTTTATTAAATATAGCCAAATGGGCTAGTGTAATTAATTAAACTTTTTACATAGTCACATGGGCTTATTATATTTTCTCTATGTACATATTGATTCTCTTCGAAGAGTTCTTCTAGAAGCCTCCTTTTTTTATTCTTCCCTTAGAAGCTTCCTTTTGTCTAGAAGCTTCTTTGTATATCATTCTACTTTATAAATAGCTGATACAAAAGAGTGTACAACATAGGTATAGTTGCAGCTAATTGCTTTGTGTTTTTTCCTTACTTGCAATTTTGGTCATATTATTACCATCACGGCCTAGCAATCATGGCCCCTAGATCTGGTCACCTCAAGGGTGTCATTTTTACCCTTACTAGATCTAACACTGTTAGGGCTTTCTTGGTTTTGTCCAATTCCTCTTTGTCTAAATGCAGTTTTTTCACATTCAAGGATTCAACAACCCGGTTTTTGTTTCCGACAACCCTTTTTGGAGATCCCCATGCCCAAATGAATGTATCTCGTACCTAGGCAGGTTGTCATGATACTTGGACAAGTGAGATAGTATGTCTTCTTTGGTCTTCGACACCCCTACTGATTTAGACAAGGGAGCAACCATGTACTTTGTTTGGACATTCACGTACATAGTCTAGAAGGACGAGCAATATAACCCAAGACCTTGGACATGCCTTTTGGTCTCAAAGGACTACTTTGGGCCTTCTATAAGACTTCGTGGGGGACTGGACGACTCTCTACCAATATTCAATGGGTGCGAGATAGGGGGAGCCACTTAAGCATGTAGAGGGGAGTAGTAGTGGGTAAGGAAGGGTTATAGATATTAGACATAAGGGTAGGTATCTAGGGCAAGTGGGTTGTGTTGTAATGGATTGAGATGTAATGTCCCCATTCCTTCACCAAAGGCCTAAGGGCCATTTTTAAGTCTTAACCATCGTCATAGCCGAGGGGCTAACGACGCTGGAGGCTATTGGGTATGGATGACTGATTACCCCCTTGCTTATTTGTTATATTTTTCCGTTGGCATTAGTATTAAGCAACTTGGTGGGAATAATTGTTATATTTTGTCGTTGAGGGGGGCTCATGGTACTTTATTATTCTATTTCTTCGTTGGGGTCACTTAAGTCACTTTTAGTCCCACATGGAGCTCCCAACTTGGAAAAAGGTAATGAAAAGTTATAAAAGGAGGTTTGGGGAAGTTATGGATTCATTCTTACACTCACACATATTTTGGCATTGAGCAACTATTGTTTGCATTCTTCTTGCTTGTGGAGTAAAATCCCACAGGAACCCTAGCTTCGGTGGTGAGAGATCCACTCCTAGCTAGTAGGGCACTCTTCAGTGGTGAAAGATCCACCCTAGTTTGCTATTTTGGAGCTTATTCAGATAAGATATTTAGGCAGATTTTACAGAAGGTTTTCAAGGAAGGTTATTTTTAGAGGGTTTCAAGATCATTTTCAGTACCAGGGAGAGGAAATTTCAAGGGTTTGCATATCAGATTATTCCCAACATTTAAGGCAGAGTTTGGCACAACTTTTGGAGGCATTTTGGTGGATTTCCAGCCCCTTCTATAGGGTGACGTCAGCCCTAGGGATTTGCAGCAGGTTTTTTTGAGGGTTTCCAAGTGTTCATTTTCAGATCTGGAGGTTGGGTTCATTTCTATATAATTTGTAGATGTTATTTCCAGAAAATCATATTTTTATCCATTGTATTCACATAGTTATGAATTTTTGAAATTTTTCTAGCAGTTTAGGGCATTCTGAAAATTACTGGCAGTCATATATTATTCAGAAAAATCAAAAAATATTTTCTAGTCTTTGTTATCATCTTAGCAAGCTCTCTATAAAATTTTCGTGTGATTTGGACAAGTAGTTTGCAAGTTATCTTACAATTTCAGTTTGCTGCCCTAGTGGGTTTTATTCCAGAAAAATCAGAATTTCATTTGCTGCAAATTTTTATATATTTTGTGGATTTTAAGTGATATCCCACAAGGGATATTTCAGTGGTATCAGAGCCGACTTTCCTCTAGCCTGTTGGGTGTGAATGAAAGTTTATTCCAGGAGAAATACACCGCAAAAAGAAGGGCAGAAAATGGGTGACAATGATGAGCTGAACGAAGAGATGATGAAAAAATTATTTATCAATATGGTTAAACAACAGGAGACCACTAATCTTTATTTGAGCCAGCTCACCGAAAGATTAGCGCAGGGCAGAGTTGAGAATCATGCGGAAAAAGGAGAAAACAGTAATACGGGGCAGCCGGGTCGAAGAGGTGAAAATAGCAATTCAGGGCAGCACACTCCCCATTCCCATAATACACATTTGAGCATGCATGAGCCCGCATTTTTGAAAGATCCGGAAAATACACAAATGGGACAACAATCAAAACTTTTTGATGAGGAGACTTGTTGGCTGAAATATGAATCCTTGAGTGAAGGGTTTAAAGCTAACATGCCTTTTACCGAGTACTACAAGATGAAGATCGGTAGTAGGCCCAAGAGGGATCACACTACGTAGGTTCCAGAGTTACAGAGGAGATTGGGGCAGATTTCTATTCCACACTTCGATGGGTCCAAGAAGTGTACAACGCAATCCTGGATTCAAAAGTTGAAGACATACTTTGACTTGAATCCCATGCGCGAAGAGGATGCAATTAAGTTTGCAATCCTACACCTTGAGGGAGATGCACATGACTGGTGGCATCATGGTCTTATTACACAGGGGCACATGCATATTGGTACCTATGCGGAGTTCACACAGAGGTTGATGAGCAGGTTTGACAGGAGGGATCCTGACAGGCATTTCAGAGAGTTGACTCATTTGAGACAGACAGGTTCTTTAGACGTATACATTGCAGACTTTCAAAGGTTGTCAGTCATGGTTCCTGATGTTTCAGAGATGAGATTGACTTCACTCTTCATAGCAGGGTTGACAGATGCACTAGCAGGACTTGTGAAGGCATTTGAGCCTTCGTCATTGCATGATGCTATTAGGAGAGCACGGGATTTGGAGTTATCTACTCCAAAGTCCAGGTTTCCACCTCGAGTTCAGCAGAGGGTACCTCCATCTAGACCGGATGGTTTTCAGCAGAAGGTACCTCCACCCAGGCAGGATACGACTAAGAAACCATTCATATCCCGAGAGGTTAGAGATGAGTTGAGGCGAAAGAAACTATGTTTCGATTGCCGCACACCTTGGGCTCCAGGACATGATTGCACAGGGAAAGGAAAGGCCCAATTTATTGAGGTCTTTGAGGAGAGTGACGGTGATGGAGATGAGGAGCAGGAGATTCAGGGATTGGATGATGAGGATGGAGATGCTTTGGGCAGTGCTGGTGTTGAACAGGAGAATGAGACTTTCCCTCTTTGTCTAGTACCCCGAGGTACAAGGCATTCAGGGTCAGAGGAGTTCTGCAGGGTCAACGAGTAGTGGTGCTCATCGACAGTGGGGCTACCCACAACTTTATTGATGCATCGTTAGTGGAGAGACGAGGGTTGCAGACAGAGGATTTTGAGGGCTTCAACGTGGTTGTAGCCAATGGAGAGTCTATGAGGTGCACACAGTGAGTCCCACAGTTGAGCATTACGATGGGTAACTATACAGTTACCGATGACTTTTATATTGTTGGTATTGGAGAGACCAACCTTGTATTGGGAGTGCAGTGGCTCCACTCTCTTGGAGAGTTCCAGACTAACTTTCAGACTATGGAGTTGAAGTTTAGGTCCGAAGGGAGGAACGTGATATTGAGGGGATTATCTACAGATGCACCCAGGGTGGTCACGGCCAAATGGATCGAGAAGATTTACAGGCACAACGGAGTGGATTGGGCAGTACAGTGTTTGGTTACGACCAAGAAGTCAGAGGATGGATGACCAGAGTATCACGTAGATGTCCAGGGCCTACTGGACAAACATAGTGCAGTTTTTGGTGATATACCTCCAGGTGTGCCTCCAGATAGGGGATTTGAGCATGTGATTGAGCTTGAGGATAGCAAGCCTGTGGTTACTACTCCTTACTGTCATCCCAAATGGTTTAAGGATGAGATCGAGAGGACTATACATGAGCTCATAGATATGGGGCATATTAGACCTAGTTCCAGTCCCTTTGCTTCTTCAATGGTGTTGTGTGAAGAAGGATGAACCATGTGGATGTGCATAGATTACCGTGCATTGAACAAGAAGACAATCAAAAATAAGTATCCAGTGCCACGCATTGATGAGTTATTAGATGAGCTACATGGGGCAATCTATTTTTCTAAAATAGATTTGCGATCTGGATATCACCAGATCAAGGTCAGAGAGGAGGATGTGCATAAGACGACTTTCAGATGTCATTATGGTCACTTTGAGTTTCTAGTGATGCCATTCGGTTTGTCTAATGCACCAGCCACTTTTCAGTCTTGTATGAACCATGTGTTCAACCGCCATTTGCAGAAGTTTGTATTGGTCTTCTTCGACGACATATTGGTCTACAACAGGACTTGGGAGGATCACATTAGACACCTTGATGAGGTATTGGGTATATTAGAAGCTAACTCGCTATACGCGAAAGCTTCTAAGTGTGAGTTTGGTATGACAGAGTTATTGTATTTGGGATATGTGATTGGTGGAGGTGTAGTCAAGGTTGACAGGGAAAAGATTCAGGCGATATTGGATTGGCCACCGCCTAGGACATTGACACAGTTGAGAGGGTTCTTGGGGCTATGCACATACTACAGGAGGTTTGTGAAGAACTTCTCTCGCTTGACTGCACCATTGACGGATTTGACCAAGAAGGGGGCTTTTGCTTGGTCAGAATCAACACAACAAGGTTTTTGATCACCTTAAGGGGGTGATGAGTTCATGTCCCATTCTTGCATTGCCAGATTTCTCTCGTCCATTCATACTTGAGTGTGATGCATCAGGTGAGGGCATTGGATCAGTTCTTATGCAGGATAGGCATCCCATTGCCTACGAGAGTTAGAAATTGAGCCCTGTAGAGAAGGGGTACTCAATTTACGACAAGGAGATGTTGGCCATTATGCATGCTTTGGCCAAATTTAGACAGTACCTGGTGGGCAAAAATTTGTGGTTCGTACGGATCACAACAGTTTGAGGTTCTTCCTAGGGCAGAAGGATCTCAACGACCGCCAACAGAGATGGGTGAACAAGGTGCAAACATATGACTTCGACATAGAGTACACCAAAGGTAAGAATAATGTTGTTGTTGATGCATTATCTAGGAGGCCTCACCTTACCTCTATGCTTAATTCTATGTCTGAGATTTCAGCAGATTGGAAGGCTCACATACTTGTTGAGTATTCCAAAAATCAGTTTGCATGTGAGATTATGGATGGCATCATACAGGATGATAGATACAGGGTCTTGGATGACCTCATATACTACAAGGATAGGATCTTCCTTGTACCAGAATCCAAGATGAAGGAGAAAATCCTTCGAGCAGTGCATGATACACCTCTAGCGGGACATCCTGGATATTTTAAGACCTACAGGTATATCAGGGAGAGATTTGCATGGAAAGGACTGAAGGATGACGTCCTTAATCATATTAGAGAGTGTGTGGTTTGCCAGAAAACCAAAGCCGAGCATTCTTTCCCAGCAGGACTACTACAACCTCTTCCTATTCCCGAGCAGAAGTGGGAGAGCATATCCATGGATTTTATCACAGGGCTTCCCTCAGTACATGGGCATGATTGCATATATGTGGTAGTTGATCGATTAACCAAGTATGCCCATTTCTTTTCTATGCCTAAGGGGCATAAGGCACCACAGGTGGCTCAGTTATTCTATACAGGTGTTTTTAGGCTTCATGGTTTGCCTAAAAATATTGTCAGTGACAGGGACAAGATCTTCATGAGCACCTTTTGGCAGGAGATTTTCAGACTTGCAGGTACGGAGTTGACTCCTGGCACTAGCTACCATCCACAGACTGATGGGCAGACAGAAATAGTTAATAAGTGGATAGAGGGCTATTTGCGTAGTTATGTGACAGGACATCAACGTGCATGGATTAGATGGCTACACATGGGTGAGTATTGCTACAATACCACCTACCAGATGAGCATTGGCATGACTCCTTTCTGGGCATTGTACGGGTATGATGCTACGTCATTTGCAGATTTAGTATTATCAGATAGCCGAGCTCCCAAAGCTCGTGATTGGTTACAGGAGAACCAGGACATTCTGAGAGCCCTCAAGGAGAACCTTCAGAAAGCACAAAATCAGCAGAAGGTCTATGCAGATAGGCACAGAGTAGAGAGGTCTTTTGAGGTGGGAGATCTAGTCTTCCTACGTTTGCAGCCCTACAGGCAATCCTCACTCAAGCAGAGCGGTGCCGAGAAGTTGAAACCGCGGTTCTATGGTCCATACAAGATAGCACGAAGAGTTGGGGCAGTTGCATATGAGCTGGAGCTTCCTGAGCACAACAAGATACACAATGTTTTTCATGTTTCGTGCCTCAAAAGGGCACTAGGACAACATATTGTGCCTTCTACGGAGTTGCCACCATTGGATGATGAGGGGAAGCTGGTCTTGGAACCAGAATCTATCATTGAGGTGAGACAGAGGAAGCTCAGGAACAGGTGATCACAAAGTACTTGGTGCGGTGGAGAGACTTGCCACTTGAGGATGCTACTTGGGAGGGAGAGAAGATTTTACAACATCCTAGTTTGCATTTGCTTGGGGACAAGCAAATTTCGGGAAGGGAGGACTGTAATGTCCCCATTCCTTCACCGAGGGCCTAAGGGCCATTTTTTAGTCTTAGCCTTGGTCATACCCGAGGGGCTAATGACGTTGGAGGCTATTGGGTATGGATGACTGATTACCCCCTTGCTTATTTGTTATATTTTTCCGTTGGCATTAGTATTAAGCAACTTGGTGGGAATAATTGTTATATTTTGTCGTTGAGGGGGGGCTCATGGTACTTTATTATTCTATTTCTTCGTTGGGGTCACTTAAGTCACTTTTAGTCCCACATGGAGCTCCCAACTTGGAAAAAGGTAATGAAAAGTTATAAAAGGAGGTTTGGGGGAGTGATAGAGCTCATTCTTACACTCACACATATTTTGGCATTGAGCAACTGTTGTTTGCATTCTTCTTTGCTTGTGGAGTAAAATCCCACAGGAACCCTAGCTTCGGTGGTGAGAGATCCACTCCTAGCTAGTAGGGCACTCTTCGGTGGTGAAAGATCCACCCTAGTTTGCTATTTTGGAGCCTATTCAGAGCAGATATTACAAAGATTTCAAGAAGGGTTTTAAGAGGGTTTCAGAGGCTATTTTCAGCACCAAGGTGAGGAAATTTCAAGGGTTTGCATATCAGATTATTTCAGCATTTAAGGCAGAGTTTGGCGCAACTTTTGGAGGCATTTTGGTGGATTTTCAGCCCCTTCTATAGGGTGACGTCAGCCCTAGGGATTTGCAGCAAGTTTTTCAAGGGTTTCACGGTGTTCATTTTCAGATCTGGAGGTTGGGTTCATTTCTATATAATTTGTAGATGTTATTTCCAGAAAATCAGATTTTTATCCATTGTATTCACATAGTTATGAATTTTTGAAGTTTTCCAGCAGTTTAGGGCATTCTGAAAATTACTGGCAGTTATATATTATTCAGAAAAATCCAAAAATATTTTCTTAGTCTTTGTTATCATCTTAGCAAGCTCTCTATAAAACTTCATGTGATTTGGACAAGTATTTTGCAAGTTATCTTAAAATTCAGTTCGCTGCCCTAATGGGTTGAATTCCAGAAAAATCAGAATTTTATTTGCTGCAAATTTTTATATATTTTGTGGATACCCCACTTTTAAATTTTCTGGAAGGTGGAGGTTCATAAATCTATTTTATAAAATCTAATTTAAGATTTCTCTCGTATATTTTATTTCAAATATCATCTTCCCTTTTCCGTTCAATGATTGACACTTTGCCATGACATGCACCTTGTGGCACATAACACACTAAATTGCTCTCTTAGTCTCTCCTATCACTAGGTCATTGAATAAAACTTGCATATTTTCACCAAAATCTTTAGCTTTTCCGGTCTAGTTGTTTCTTCTTAGTGATTTCCTTCATGTTCAATGTATTAGGATCATTCCATGCCTTGTATAACTTTGACGTCAAATTGTTAACCACATATTGAACTACCTTGTCTTGAAGAATCTTAAGAAGCAATGAACAGTCAAGGCCACGCCATCTCAAATTTGCATGGCTTGATTTCCCTTTGAATGTTAAATTTTATTACGAAGGTTCTCAGTTTCAAATTCATTTTTCTCAATTGTTCTTTGCACCAATATCTTCTCTGCTTCATGGGCCATTAAGCAATCGTCCTCCTCATCCAACCTACTTAGTTTGACTAGGCTCATGGCAAGGCTCTCCTTGTTACCTGCCCGATTCTCCAAGGCTATTATCGGACTTGGAACTGTGAACTCCATCAAAACCGGGTGCATCTTTTAGAAAGAGGTGCATACATTAGTTAGAAAGAGGTGCATCTCTTCGTTACATCATAACTCGTCTTGTATGCCCATTGCACCATTGGAAGTCGCTCCTCTACATGAATTATGTATTAGCGATACCAAATCCTTGTCCATAGCCTTTTCTTGACCATTGGCTTTCAAATAATATGGGCTTGACAGGGAATGAAATATTTTGACCTCTTTTTCAAGCACTTGATTATTTGATTCCCCAAAGTGTCCTTCACGGTCTCTTGTAAGGTGAATAGGAATTTCAAACATCTCATCTCAAATCCTTCACGGTCTCTTGTGAAGGTGAAGAGGCATGTTTTTCGTAGAGATTTCCGGAAAAGATCTCAAATCTGGCCTCTTTGTCAAGTACTTTATCACTCTAACAATGAACTTGCATCTTTGTCTACATTTTCCTATAAGGCCCTATTAAATCCATGCTCCATCTATCAAATAGTTCATGTGGTTGGATACATTATAAAAGTATAAAATCTCCCTTCAAAGGTTTACATGTTCTTTGGAAATTATCGCATCTGACAAACTATTGTTTCAAGTCCATAAGTAGGGTACACCAGTAAAGGTCTGGTAAAGCTTTCCTCACAATCACATGTCCCATGTGCCCTTATGCTAGACATTTGTTCATATGATGCAGGAGCATACATAGAAGATCAATTAATCCTACATTTAGGGATTTTAATGCAATAGATCAATGCTATAGGAGCATTTTTGAAGGTTTAACAAGCCATATTAGTCTTGGTTCCTTATGTTCTCGAAAAGAGCTATAAGGTCATCAAATCATTCTTGATCAACAGCCTTCCAAGCATTTCAACTTATAAAAAGTATTTAAGGGTCATTTTAATCTCGAAACGGCACAAACAATGTCGGATAAACATTGATCGTCTTTCATGCCTTTTAAAGAATAAGATAGGCCTTAACACCATATAAGTCTTTGAAATGGCATGAACACTATTCAACCAATCTTGATCGAGATTCTTTTGGCCGTTGAAAGTTTCAAAAGATCTTTGAGGACCTTTCTATCATAAAATAATTTGAACGCTTTTAGATCATAATAATGATCGATGGTGAACAGCCTAAAGAATCAGAAAAATGGCGCGACATGTATAAGCATATCAGCAGACGATTCTTGTATAGCTGGCCAGTAAAAAAATCTTCTCAAGTGGTTTTTTTTATCAGGCTCTGCGTACAGGCCTTTTTGGGCTTAAAAAGAATTAAGGAACATTATCTGATTGGGACCATGGAAGAAAAAGCACCATGTCACTTCAAATCAAGCACAAACTTTTAAAATGCCATTACAGTTAAGTGGCACTTGTTAAACATTAGACCAAATCTTGATATATGGTTAAGGAATCGTTTTGAAGATTATAAGCCAGCAAAGACTTTAATGAACTCTTAGTAACCGAAACAGCTTATCAGACATTGAATGGTGGTCAGATACTGTAAAGATGCACAAGAGATCAAGGTGATTTAGAATGAATAGAAAATGATGTGATCTTTCAATAATTTGAGAGGATTTTGAACTTAAGTTTTGGATATAAGCTTTCATAACATTTAGAAGTTGAACTGCGATTCCTTCCTGTCATGAAAGGTTGACCCTTTTAACACAATTTAGTAGAATAGATGGAAAAAAATATATAGTCGGTGGTTCTGATGTCTGAGTTAGATTAAAGTTAAGATAGGGGGTTTAGAGTTAGTCAAGATGTGAAGATTGTGAATTTGAAGAAGCCTGAGCAAGCCATGTTTGGGATGAATTTGAAGAAGCAATGAAAATAGAATTTTGAGTATGCCTTCCCCATAAATTGTCTCATATCCATATGTGCAAGTTTATGAAATTGAAGTTTGTTACTCGAGTCAAATTTGTCTTTCAATTTGAGACTATGCACTCAGAACTATGGTTCTTTGTTGTTCAATTGACCCTCAACCACAACATCACCCTCCCTCACAATTTCTAGGGTTTCTTCTTGAAGCACGCATCTTTGGAGTACTTGATTGGAACCCATCTTCTACAAGGGTCCATGTATTAATTGGATGACTTTGACTTAGTCAAAATTTTCGTTCATCTCCTATCCTTCAAGAAGTTACCCATAGAGAGAGTTTATGATGTACTCATACCATGAGTGGAGTAGTACAATGTGAAACAAGTGCACATTTAAAAACTCATTTGGAACTCCATCGAGTGGCTCTCCTGGCCTAATGCAAGAGAATCCCTTGATCTTCAAATTCTTGTGCATCAGGTTGAAAATATTGTGTTTTAAAGAGAAGCATTTCTAGGTGAAGAGTTCAATAGGTGGTGCGAGAATTCATTTTCGCACTTTTTCCAAACTTTGCAAGCTAATTCTAAGCTATAGAAGTCTTCTTTGTGCTCTGCAAGCTTCAAAAATCATTTTGGTGCTTCATAAAACTACAAGAGCTTCACAAGCCTGCCTCAAGCTTCATGACCCTATTGGAGCTTCATGAACTTAGTTGAGCTTTGCAAGTCTATGTCATGGTTTTTAAAGCATAATATGGTGTGAACTTCTAACTAACTGAGAATCTCTGTAGGAAACGCATTTCGGATGTACCATTTCAATGGTCGAAGCTGGCATAGGATTGACAATCATGGCGGAATCTAAAGTGACATGCGACACCAAATTCTTGAAATGTCACTTCCTAAGAAGAGTATGATCAATGGTTTTGTTAGAGGGGTTCAATATTCAAAGGGAAGTTATGTCAAGAATCATGGGACTAGAAGTAATATGCCATTTAACGAGATTCGTAACAGTTAGTGATGGCATTTGAACACATCCTATACGTGTATTCATTGTTGTTGGTTTGAGTATATTTGTGCTTGATTAAATCCTCCTAAGCTTGACGACTTGATATAGAGTGTGTCGTATTTATTTGTGGGAGAAATCTGCCTGTTTATTGCATTTTGAAGTAATCTTTGAAGGGTTTGGGCTCTTTTTATATTGTTGTTCACTGCTATAATTATTCCAGCTATGGCGACTTGAATAGAAGTTTATTTTAGCATGTTTTAATGTCATATGAGCTAGATCTACAATCTGTGTTGTGTTAGTTTTATTTCAGAGCAAGGGGCAGTTATTTTGGTGTGTTTGGAGGCTATAAAGGCTGGAAATATTTTATATATTTTTCTCTAACCCTAACAACTTGGTTTGAGATTTCTGGGTTGTTTTGGTGGGGTTTGCTTGCTCAGAAAAATTTGATTGATAGTGCATTGGAAAGCTCTTAAATTCTAGTTTATTATGCACTTTATTTCATGGAAAAATATGGAGTATTGAATGAGATATGAATTTTAGAAGATTTCAGCTATCTGCAAGCTATCTTGTTATTATTAATTAATATTTATTTCAGATCTGCAGTTTGTGATCAGTTTAACATTGGATTTGGTTGTAGAAATTAAGAGGGATAAGGAAAAATTAACTTCATAATTTTTTGGGTTGATTTGATGCCCTAAATGTGCTGGGCGACCTACTTTTTAAGACAAAATTAGGGTTTCGTGTTTGCTGTGTGAAAACTGTTTTGGAATATTATTCTTCATATTTTTGTGGCCCAAGATCCAAAGTTTCAACTCATTTGGACTTCTCTAGCAAAAGATATGAATTTTTGAAAATTGCAGCAGTCCGAGGTTTGAATATTAATTGTTTTCCCAGCTGGTTATTTGATGTCAGTTTTCTTCCAATCTACCCCACCAAGGCTAGTTCCAATCCATAACTTGGTTCGAAATAGCTGACATTGAGATATTTTAGGTTGATACAAAAGGGTTTATCCATTCTTTGCTAGATTTTGACAAGTATTTCTCCATTTCCTAACCTGTCCAAAAGGGGGACATTACAATGGTATCAGAGCAACTTTCTTCCATTCTTGTGGGTGTTGTTTGCAGAGTTTTTGGATCATGGGATTAGCAAGTGATGGAGATGTGAAGGCCAAGCTCTATAGGCTTGGGAGATGGCTTGAATTTACTCCTCATGAGAAGAGTGTGTTGCTCAACACTCTTGAAGAAGTGACAAGTTGTTTATCTTTGATAGAGCAATTAGATTATAGCTCTATGTCTACAGCAATGCACCCTTTGGTGACCCATTTGGCTAGATCCGATCTATTGAGGCATGATGAGGTGGATGTGAGGCTCTTGGTCATCACTGACATTAGCAAGGTCACAAGGATAACAGCCCCAAACTTGCCATATGATGACACTACCATGAAGGAGATCTATGAACTCATGATAGGAAGCTTTCAATAGCTTTGGGACACCACAAACCCTCACTTTGATAAGAGGGTTAAGATCTTGGGAAACATGGCTAAGGTAAGATCTTGCATACCAATGTTAGATCTTGATTGTGATGATCTCATTTTCCACATGTTTGAAGTTTTCTTTGTTGTCCTACATGAGGATCATTCACAAAATATAATGGTAGCAATGCAAACTATAATGTCCCTAATGTTGAATGAATATGAGGATCCTCCACAACCATTGCTATCCATACTTGTGGAAAGGTTTGGGACAAGAAAAACATTGTATTGCTCACACTTTAGCAAAAAGAGTTGGGGATCAATGTTCAAGCAAGGTGAAGACATGTATCCAAGGTATGAGCTCTTTTGTTTTTGATGATGAATTGTTGACATCTAATGATTGCATGGAGTTGAGTGGTTGCAAGGAGAAATCAGATTTTTTTGAAGAGCATGAAAAGGACATTGGTAACAAGCACATGCATGATGAAAGGGAAATGATGGCAAGGGAACATATGAAGGAAAAATCAGATTTGAGGGAAATTGTTCAACCCCACCATGAGTCATTTGAAGGACAAGAAGAAAGCATGAGTCTCTTAAAGGTTCCAAGTCATTACCCACCAAGCATGAACACTTGTAAGGAAGAAAAAGGGGTTTTGGGTGAAGAAAATGATGAAGAAAAGAGTGTTGTACCAAACTCAGAAATTCTGAGTTTTGGAGAAGTTGGGAGCAGCCCAAGGTATGTTGTTTCACATTTAATTTCTCCTTCCATGTTGAGCTTTGATGGGTATGGTTATGGGCATGATAGAAAGATGGATATGATTTGCAACATGAGGTATATTGGTCACACTCTTGTTGGTATTTTTGCTCTTAACACTTGGGTGCATAAGGAATATGATGGCAAAGAAGAAAGAGTGATTAACACTCTTCCCAATGAAGGAAACCATAACAATAAGCTTGCTGGTCTGTATGAGAAATCCGTCATTAGAAGGCATGAAGGTATGATAAACAACTCCAATCATATGGCTCCATATGTTTTGCTCCCTCTCATAAAGGAAATTCATTGGCACAACATTCCTTGGTTTTCCTATGATGGTGTTCATGAATGCAAGCATTATATTTCAGTTTTCTCCTTTCCTTGTAAGCATAAAAGTAGAGGAACTTTGGGATGTCATCATGCTCATATTGCTTCATGGAATAAGGAGGTAAAAGGAATTGGGTTTGAGGAGCATTACAAGCTTTATTTGGATGCAATGATATCATCTCCTTACCTTTTCCAATTGTTGCTAACTCTCATCTCTTTGGAAGCCTTGAAGGAAATTTGGAAAGGGAGGACAATGTATTATGGGACTACTAACACATGTTCCAGCTCTTCCCGCATTGTGCTTGCTGTTATAAGCAAGAAGGCAGCACCAAAAGGTGTTTATTTTCAGTTTGGCATGAATACATATGATCCTAGAGGTGGGCTTCTCACAAAGATAAAAGGTATTCTTGTCTTTCCTTCATGTATGGGTCCTACAAGGAGGTATCTTGCTGCCCCAAGCAAGAAGATTCAGTTTTTTGGTTGGATCATGATGGAATGTATGTTAGCACATGTTTTGAAGATAATAATGATGATGAGTATGCAATATAACACTGTTGTAATATTCATTTCCGGTTTGATATTTTCATTGCTAGCTGCCCCACAAACAAGGATAGATCAACTATAAATATGTTAAGAAGCATGTCTACGTTCTCCAAGGTCTAAAATGTCAATACAAAAGTAATGTACCCAACTAAAATTTCTGAAATTAAAATGGACGTCCACAAGCTTATCATGGTTTCGGATTTGATGCCACTTCGATAGAGTAAGAACTACAAGAACGAACTTATTAGCAAACAATCTTACCACCACTTTTGTTCCTCGAAGTAGATTGAGTTCACAACCTTCACTCGAAGGTACTGCTTGAAATAAAGAAATGCACAATGAAGCAAGATATTTTGCGGCAAACTTTTATGGCCATACAACAACATTATTTCAATGTAAAAAAGTCCATATTGGAATAACTGGTCACTGCATTATACTGTTGCGGGAAGGGGTTCAAGGCTCCTACTCCCCATAGATTTGAGTGGCCCATTGTTGGAGGATTCCGTCACACATACCAAAACTCTTGTAGAAGACAAAAAAATGTATATTCAAAAAAAAGGATGCACCATTTTGTCTGATGGGTGGACAGATGGAAAAACCGCACATTGATTAACTTCCTAGTGGCATCAAGTGGGCAATTGGTCTTCTGAAATCAATTGTATGCCTCCCACCAAGTGAAAACTGCAAGCACTTTGTGTGATATGTTAGATGAGGTGGTGAAGGAGGTAATACAAAGAATGTCGTCTAAGTTGTGACAAACAATGCGGCCGCATATGTAGCAGCGGGGAGACTTCTTGAGGAGAGGCACCCTACACTTTTTTGGACCCCTTGTGCAGCCCATTGTTTGGATCTCTTATTAGAGGACATAGGAAAACTCTCATGGGTGAAAAATGTGGTTGAAGACGTAAGAAATATTACAAAGTTCATCTACAATCACACTTAGGTGCTAAACTTGATGAGAGAACACACCAATGGAAAGGACCTTGTGCAATCAGGGGTCACATGATTTGCCACAAACTTCATTACATTGCAAAGCATTACAGCCTCATTAACATCTCTTAAGCAAATGTTTGTGAGCACGCGATGATTAGAGTCTCCCAATGCTAAGAAGACCGAAGGGAAAAGGGAGGTGAAGACCGTTTTTGAAGATATGTTTGCAAAGCAAATGGAAGAAATCATGAAGGTAAGCTAAACTTGAATATTTGTTTATTTATCAAATGTTTGTTATATAATTTTTTTAATTTTGATTTTAAAGATATATTGTTTTTTTAGGTGTTAAAGTCTTTGGTTCGAGTTCTTCAGATGGTGGATGGGGAGGAAAACCCAATGGGTTATTTGTATGAGGCTATGGATGTGGCCAAGGAGGCCATAGCTAAATATTGTGGGCACAATCAGCGAAAATATGAACCCATTTGGCGCATAATTGATTGGAGAGGAAACAAGACACTCCATCGACATATACATGCAGCGACGTACAACCTAAACCCAAAGTTTTTATATTCCCCATCATTTAAGGCTGATGAGGAGGTTATGGATGGCCTTAACACGTGCATAGAGAGGATGGTATCTGACGAAGATATTAGAGATGCAATTATTGACGAGTTGCAGATTTACAAGACTGCAGAGGGGAGGCTCTTTTCTTCAGCTCTATATGTGAAAAGAAGAAACACTTCTCATCCTAGTAAAAACAAATTGAGTCATTTGTATTTAGTCTCGTTACACAAAGAACTAGATAATAGAAGTCTAGAATTCTTTTATTTATTCAAACCTAGTTAACTTACAAAATTATAGATGTTTTATTTACAGATTTGTGGTGGGAAGATTATGGTGCAAAAACACCAAATCTTCAAAAGCTAGCCATCCACATTTTGTGTCATCCATGCAATGCTTCTAGATGTGAACGTAATTGGAGCATGTTAGAAGTTGTTCACACAAAGAAGCGCAACGGGTTTGACAACACAATGCCTCAATGACCTTTTCTTCGTGCGATACAATCTTCGTTTCGTGTGAGACAAGTGGAAGGGGCACAGAGTTATGATGCAATTGACTTGGCTGACATTGATCCATATGATAACTGGATTGGTGATGATGCGGAGCCTATGTTTACTACACATCAGATAGCAGCTTTGGAGAGGGAGATTGAAGAAGCAATACCATCAAGGACATTAGAAGTTGGTGATGATCTAGATGATATGTTTGTAGATGACAATGTTTGTGTTGCAAATGATGAATATTTACCTTCCACTTCCACGAGGCAGTTGCTTGATGAAATGGAATATTATTGATATTTGATAGTGATACTTCAAAAGTCACGTCGACATGACTCTATGAATATTGTTGTTTGCAAACTTTGTACTCTTTTTTGGTCAAAACTTAATCAAAAATATCCATATGGGCCTATGGCATTCTATAGAATCACTTCTCGCATCATTTAACAATGTTTTTACATTTAATTTAAGTTTATTTTATGAATTTAAATGTTTTTAAAAGTAGCGATAAAGTTGCCAATAAATTGCCAATTCCCAATTTTCGAGTCAAAATTTGGCCTGCTAACTAATTGTCGATAACGATTTTTTGAACTATGGTTATAAATAGGAATGTTATTTATTGATTTCTAGACTTCCTGGAAATGCCAAGTACCCCCCGTATCAGGCCTGATACATACCCACAAGCCCCGGTACAGGTACGTACCCATAACGTACCCACACGGAATTGAAACTTTTTTAAGTGAGAGTCAATATTGACAATAAAACTCCGAGGGCTTTGACTGGAATTGAACCTTGGATGGCTTTCTATTTGGGGGCTTTCTTGTAGCTCCTCATGGGTCCTTTATTCTTGAGTGAATTTAGAAGGCTTGGGAACAAGTGAAGCACTTGGTGGTTGGACAGCCTATCTTCTCTTCCTTTGACACTAGGGCCAAGCCTACAAATCAATTTCGTCGAATCTCAAACATAATGACAAGATCCTTTCCTTGACAAGAGGTTGCTCTGCCCTACTTTGGTTTGAGAAAAGAATTAAAATATTTCATTCCTTGTACAGATTTGGGAAGTGGATGGAATGGACAAACCTTAAAGCTTTCTATAAGCTTCCTCAATCTCAGTTCAGAATGTATACAATGTTCAGAAATGCTTTCACATCTCCCTCTACTGGACTAATTATGGAGGATGAGAATGACTTTTGGGATACTATGAGGTGGCTCAAAGGGCCCCCTCTCCAAGAGGCTACCTCCAAACAACTCTATGAAAAGATTGTCTACTCCCAAAACCTTTCCCTAGGCCTTAACAATAAGTGGAATGTTTGTGAGCCCATTAATAGATGGACTCAGATTTAATGTTTTCTGGTCTTTTAGTAAGTCAAATAAATCTTGCTTCAGATGGCTTCTAATTAATAATAAGCTTGTTGGCTTCTAATATTTTAAAGGTTGCTAAGATTATAAGTTTGTTGTTTCCTTTAAATGTTTATATATATTTATTTTTTAACTTTAAAAAAATATTTTGTACGAACATAACCACTACGTACCATGCCCAGTAATGTCCCTTTTTGGGATTTCAACCAAAAAAGAAGAAAACCACACAAACCCTAGTAATAGTAATTCTGGTTTTAGGACCAACAAACTGAAATTTATGACAACTAAAAATCAGCAGTCTAAAAATGAAGGAAAATCAGTTGAAACTCATCAAATTATCCAACCAAAATGTAGATAGATATTTTAGGATAAATTGAGACCACTTTCCAATATGAAATTTGAATGAAAACACAACTGGAAATTAATTAATTGCCGCAAAAGTACAACTCAAAGAAATTATGAAACGAAGGGTTTCCAAACCCCAAATTCCACAAATTATGATTGTTTCCAGCCTTATAAAATATGCCAAATCTGATTATGAAAGAAAATCTGAATTTCATGCCCTAGAAGGCACCTAAATGCTACCAAACCCTAGTCGCTCCAACTAGGAAGGGCTCATAAATGCATGCTAACACTTGTAGATATCTTCTTTGATCTTCCAATGCCCAAATCTGCAAAAGGTCTTCAAGATGTCTTCACTTCACCCAAAAATGGAGGGTTATCGTCCTCCAACCAGCCACAAGAAAGGGTTTTCATCCTTCTCGGAAAAGCCACACAATTGGATTTTTTGCCCAAAAGTGGAATGACTAATGAGCTAACAGCCCAAAGATCAAGTTTAGATAAAATTTGCCAAAATAGATGTGCAAAAATGAAGTCATTAAGTCTCCTTTTATATCCTTTGGTGCCAAAAGTCAAAAAGACAAGACCGACCTCATAAAGCTTTCTTTATCTTCAAATTTTCCTTTAGGAACTCTCCAAACCTAGCCGACCTCCTTAGTAGCTTATTTCTTCATTTTGAGCTTATTAAAAGCTCTCCAACCCAACCGACCAGCTTAGAAAGGGAAATACAAAAATAAAATCATAAATATGAATGAAAATTGATATAACCCAAGGTTTTCCTTGTTCATCATTTTCTTGCCTTTGGAAAGAAGAAAGGCAAAAAGTCTTCTATTTTGGATTAATTCAAAAAAGGGGGACATTATAGTCCTCCCTTCCCAAAATTTCTTATCCTCGAGCAATTGTAAGTACTCAGGATCCCAAATGAATCTCAACTGCTACTTCTTTGATGTACCTGCACATGAAGCAAACATATCAAGGAAAACAAGAGTGTTTAACAACACTTATACTCTCCTCATCATGCTTTAGGGACATGATAGCTAGCTCCCCTCATTTGCTTGTCACCATCTCATAATTTCCATCTTAATGATGGATTCCCAATACTTTCAAGTGATGTTGTCCCAAAAACAGTTGTAACTGTGAATTTTTGTTTTAAAAATCAGAATGTAGGTGGTTGGCAAAAACAGTCATAAAGCACCTGATTTTTCCCCACAAAATAGTACAAGTAGTTGTCTTCTTCAGTGGAACCATACAACTATTTTCCGATGGTTTAATGACTTTCAAAATGATCACTTTGTTGTTGTTCAAGTCTAAAAAAAACAACTATAATCTGATTTTAGAAAATTAGTAACTTAATACACCAAACAGCAGGCTGCAAAACTGAAACTTTTGCAGGTGTTTGCCAAATGATTAGGAATTCCTTTTGAGAAATAGCACCATGGCATGGGGGCTGTATATGACTAAAAAAACCTTTCTAAAGGCTGAAATTTCCTCCCAACATTTCATCAATCGAAAATTGGAAGTTCCTTCCTCTTAACTGAAAATACTTGTTTTCCCAAGTATGCATGCAAATGAAATCATGTGGTGGCTGATATGAATAATGACAACAGTTATACCAAGTCTGAATATGAGCTTGGTTCTCATAAAATACACTGCTTTTATCATAACCACTCTCCCACCCACATTACTTTGTTGGGTTCCCTTGCATGAATACTCATGGGAAGTAACTCTAGAATGCTTATGTTGCACTACTCTGATATTATCACTTGGCTGGAAATGTACAAAATTGGAAATATTTTGTGAGTTTATCAAACACAATCATAAACAACCCTTACCTTGAACCATGGGCAGCTCAAATGAAGACTATGGAAATACTTTCCCATTTGTTTTTCCTTTGGTTTTTCATGGAACCATGGGTTACCAATATATAGAATGTGGCTTCACAAAATCAGAATTGCTTACCAAGCTTTAGGATGCCTCAAACATGTCATGATAGAATTCTCCCCCGCTTCATACAAACTCATCAAATTCCTTCCCTTCCATAAGCAAAGAGAGGAAAAATCAAAACTGAAATCTTTACCTTCATCTTCCTTGAGCTTCAAGGGTTTACCCTTTGGATTCCAAGATGCAAATCTATGTAACTCAAAATGATAACTCTTCATCATAGTTCTCATTCACAGCTCAAAAACATCCTTAGCTGTCATGCCCAATTTCCAGGCTAAAAATCAAGCATATGGGGCTTAAAATGTTCTAAAAACAGTGATAACATCTCCTTGGTAAAAGTCTTCTCCCAACCTGTACTTGAAAACCTTTACCTCATTAGCATAGTTGGATCACCCAAGCATGGCAATGATAAATAGCAAAATGCAATAAGACCCTTGTCATGACAAATGCATAAAATATCAAAAACCATTAGTTAACTTACATTGGTCTGAAAATTACAGCAGAGTGAAATGGTCATGGGCACCCAGATAACAAAATCCTTGTTTCATGATGTGTACCTCATAACAACTTCCCTTGGAAGCTCCTTTTGAAATTTCCTCCAGTATACATGAATTTTTCTCCACTTATAATTTCTCATATAATGCTTGTTGATTAAAATGTACAGCTCACTTGGCATGTAAAATTTATTTACATCCAGAGCCTCAAGTATGTGCATGACATATTGTCTATTCTTTTCATCAAATGGCTTTCAAGACAAGCCCAAAACTGAATTGGTGTAGAAGAAAGCAATGATTTTGGATACCTCCACTTGGACATGCCCCAAGTTCAAATCTCAACTCCTTTTATCCCATGAGACTTTTGGGCTAAATCTCCAAGGATTCTCTTCATTGATCTTCAAATCCAAATGCTTCCCTTCATACCAACAACATGGAAATCCCTTACCATGTATTTTGCCAATGTGAGCATTAGAAATCAAGGGAATGATCATGCAACAACCAAAAGCCCTCTTTACATCTCACACTTCACTTGGTTTGAATGCCAGCAAACTCCATTCTCTATGAGCTTTCATAGGGATGTCACGGAAAAATCAGTCAAGGAATCAACTTTGGCAATGGAGACTGGGTGCTTAGCCATAGTAATTGAAACCTCAAGAAGGCTTTGTAACCAAAGGATCATTACTCTTTGCCACGATGGGTGTTCTTCCTTTTATCATCATTCCCATATGTTGTCCATCTTCCAAATATGGCATCCTTGAATAGGAGGAGACCTTAAGCAAATCTGAAATTTCTTTTCAACATTTTACCTTAGGCTGTCATTAGCTTGTCCAATCTTCTTTTTAAATATTGACTTTGTCCATACTTTGTTGGGACATCATGCTCCATGATTTCCCTTTCCCTCTAAGCCATGCATCAACTTTCATCTTTTGGCTCTTATTGATTGCTGTTGTCCTAAACAGACCAAGCAAGCTGATTGTTATTATGTCTCCTTGAGAAATGGTTCCAACCATTCCTTTCACTTCCCCTTCTTGCTCATCACCCTTCTTTTCAATCCTGGATTCATCACATGCTGAAATACTATCAGTATTAACCAAACAATGATCAATAATTACCTCATAATGATGACTATCCGGAACAATAATGGGAATAAGGGCCAATCTTCATCCTTCATGGCTCCATCTCTTTCAAAATGCAGATCTGATTTTTCCCCGGCATGTGTGTGACTATTGAAGCTCAAAAATTTGTCATGTGGACTTGAGAACCCTCTACCATCAAGCCCTTCTTTATGCACAACGTCCACACTCTTGAGTGTGGGGTCCTTATGGAGGGTTGACCCCTTCCTTGATGCTTGGGGTTTTGACCCCATGCCAATTCCAACTCTTTCTGTTTCCAACTTCACGAACTCTGCAAAAGGTAGGGCATCTCGGATCTTCTCCGGAAGAGCTCTATACTCTTCATACCATGTACCGATGTTGCTCACTTTGGATGGTTGAGAATTAATGACTTCCTTTGAAGAGATCCTTCCACCATTGGAACCTTGAATGGTATGGATCAATCGGGCCATTGTGTTGGCCAATCTTTCTTGCCCCGCAATAAGCTTATCGAACTTGGCTTCTTGAGGATCTTGGTTGGCCATATTATCCTCCTCCACTCTTGGTTGGTCCTCTTTCCTTCTTCTTATAGTATAGAAAACCCTTGTTGCCCTCTTCCATGAAAACCCTAGGCTGGGAAGATCAGGAGCTCTGATACCACTGTAATGTCCCTTTTTGGGACTTTAACTAAAGGAGGAAATCTCAAAAACCCCAAAATTATTATATTCTGATTTTAGACCAGAAAACTGAAATTTTATGACAGCTGGAAATCAGTTGATTTTTATAACAACAGTCCAAAAATGAAGAAAATCACTTGAAACTCATCAAATCTATCCAACCAAAATATAGATAAATATTTTAGGATGTATTTAAACCACTTTCCAATATGAAACTTGAATGAAAACACAGCTGGAAAATTAATTAATTGCAGCAAAAGTACAACTCAAAGAAATTATGAAACGAAGGGTTTCCAAACCCCAAATTGCACAAATTATGATTGTTTCCAGCCTTATAAATTATGTCAAATCTGAATATGAAAGAAAATTTGAATTTGTGCCCTAGAAGGCACCCAAATGCCCTCAAACCCTAGTCGCTCCAACTAGGAAGGGCTCAAAATGCATGCAAACCACTTGTAGATATCTTCCTTGATCTTCTAATGCCCAAATCTGCAAAAGGTCTTCAAGATGTCTTCACTTCACCCAAAAATGGAGGGTTTTCTGTCCTCCAACCAGCCACAAGAAGGGTTTTCGTCCTCCTTGGAAGAAGCCACACAATTGGATTTTCACCCAAAAGTGGAATGACTAATGAGCAATCAGCCCAAAGATCAAGTGTAGATAAAATGCGCCAAATAGATGTGTCAAAAATGAAGTCATTAATCTCCTTTTATATCTTTCCTTTGGCGCCAAAAGCCAATTAGAAAGACCGACCTCATAAAGCTTCCTTTATCTTCTAATTTGCCTTTAGGAACTCTCCAAACCCAGCCGACCTCCTTAGTAGCTTATTTCTTCATTTTGAGCTTATTAAAAGCTCTCCAACCCAGCCAACCAGCTTAGGAAGGGAAATTAGAAATAAAATCATAAAATGAATGAAGAAAATTGAAATGTAACCCAAATTCCTTTCCTTGTTCATCCTTCTTGCCATCCGGAAAGAAGAAAGGCAAGAAGTCTTCATATTTTGGATTAATTCGAAAAAGGGGACATTACAGAACCAAATCAAAAGGATGATCTTAGAATTAACATTTGGTTGGGTTCCCCTCTTGTGTGATAACCTTCATAACATAGAAAATTGAAATCTAAAGGATGAGCATAGTTGTTTTTATACTTGTTGGCACCTCCTAGCTTAGAGGAGATAAGATCACCAATTTTGGTTGTCGTTTGAACATGTATGCTTATCGACAAAAAGAAAAGAAAACACCTTATATAGGAATGGTCATACTTTAAAAGTTATTAGACTGAACCTGAACTAACGATCCTTGGGATTGTTACCCTTTGAGCAATGTGTTAGTCTTTTGTCTTTCACTTCAATGGGATTTAAGTGAGATAGTGATCTAAGAATGGAACAATTTGGATGTGTCTTGAAAATGGGTGACTTCATTCTAGTAACCAACATTATCTTCTAGTTTTAGAGATTTTAGTGATATTGTTAATGTAATCATGATTCTTCCCCAAAAACCAAGTAAACGGTTTTCGTGTTTGTGGAAGTGTGTTTTATACAACGGTTAAAAGGTACAATGTCACTTTGTGACATGAATGATGTAATGTCTTAGACTCTTAACAACACATTTAAATGGGTGTCTTAGAATCTAAGCTTCAATGGAAGGGCTAATCAATGTAAGTGTTTGGGATCGTAAGGGCAATTAGGGAATGTAATTTTTACATCTTTGTGATGTGATCAAACTTTGGTGAACCATAAAGTACGATGGTTCCCTCACCTTTTACCTCAAAGAGAATCCCGACTCAAATCAAATTCAAACTTTATAATCCTAGTACTTGAGTGTTTTGGAGGGTATATGGTGACACAAATAGGACTTGTTTTATGGAAAGATCTCTTAAGAGGTTGAAAATGAATTTAAATTGCTCTATAATGTCCCCAAATGGACAAATCTGAACCCTAGTTGGATTTTTACCAAACCCAAACCCTCAAAGACAGGTTATCAAAGATATAGAAATTAATTTAACTGCAGATCTGATTTATACCTGAAAAATGTGACTAAGGTAGAGTTGAAAACCCAAACAAATCAGCAGCTATATTAATATGTTTCCACTCAAATCTGATACATTAAATTTATAAATCCAAAACATGAAGAAAATTCCAGATTTGAGACACCAAAATAGGTTGAAATAGTTTATTAAAATTACTCAGAACTTGCCTTCAGACAAAGCTGGAAACATGATAATTTGGAGTCAAAATTCCCTCCACAAAAGCTGATTCAGACCTCTAAAATTCTGCAATGAGAACAGCGATCAGATCTTGATTTTTAGCAGCTCCAAACACATGCAAATCAGCCACTAGGCAAGTTGCGCCACCATGAAAAAAAAAGCTGAAAATAAAGGAAGAACACAGCTCCAAACTTCCTTCTCAAACCATCATGAAAATCTACAAAATTACAGCCTTCACACTGCTAGAAAATGATAGAAAAACACAGCTAACTCTTTGATTTCCAATGGAAATCCCTGGATGGAGAATCCTCTCAGCTAGTAAAAGGGTTTTCGTCCTTCAACTAGGGCTCTTAGAGGGTTTTTGTCCTCAAGAGTGAATCTCTAAGGGTTTTCGTCCTTAATAGATTAAAGATGCAAAAGCTCCAAGCTCCACATACAAATATGATTTTAGAAAATAGACAAGTGATGCCTCTCCAAGCAAGTCGACTTGCTTAAATAGAAGAATTGGGCCTAATGGCCACCTCCAACTACCAATAAGCTTACTTGCCTCATTTAATGTTTTCCACTTAATTTATTTTATATTTTCCATTGCTTTCATTTAATATTTTCTCTTGCTTTATCCAATCTCTACATGGGTCAAATTTCTCCTCTAAGGAAAATAAAACATAAAGTAACTTTTCCTTTTCTATTTTTATTTTATTATTAAATTCATAATACTTTATTATAAGTGCTTTATAATATTTTCTTTTTTAGTATTTGCACTTTATAATAAATTATTATAACTTAAGTCCCCCTTGTGTTTATTCCTTAGCCGTCGAGGAGACAAAATGGGCTAAGGGTCTTCAACTGGGAAGAAGATATTACATGCTCAATGTGAGTTTAAGCATTTGAGTGAACATAAATTCTTCTGGAAAATAAAACTTATGACATGAAAATATTAATAACGGCCCTAACCAATTATGGATTATAGAAGTTAATTCCTTGAGGAATAGATGGTGCGTACTTGAGTGAGTGAAATTTTAAATGAAGAAGGAAGAATTGAATGTTTCCCTAAGTTTAAGACTAATATCAGCTCTGGACCATTTCTATTATCAGCTCTGGACAATTTCTTATGTCAGCTCCAGACCATTTCTTTTATCAGCTCCGGACCACTTCTTATGTCAGTTCGGGACCATTTCTTTTATCAAATCCGGACCATTTCTTTTATCAACTCCAAACCATTTCTTTTATCAGCTCCGGACCATTTCTTATATCATCTCTGGACCATTTCTTTTATCAGCTCCAGACATGGAGTGCATCCTTGATGTTTTAACGTCATAATGAAGATGAAAAATGAGATTTTGTCACTCTTAGACCTAAATTCCTTCCCTCTTGATTTCAGGTTAGTTTTCCCTTATGTAACGGAAGTGAAATAAAATGGCAAATACATAGAAAGAATTCTTAGATTGAAATCAAGTATTAGGTTCTCATATGTGCTTAAAATCATCTTAACTAACAATTGATCTATGGATAATTAATGGCAATTGAGGAATGAACCAAATAGGGTATACTCATTTTAAGATAAATGCTATGTGAAATAAAGTATATGAAGTTTTGAGAAAAGGGAATATATGCCTTTACATGATGAATGCTCTTTAAACCTATAAGGCTAAACAATGAGAATTTAATTGTAGTTAAGAAGTAAACAATGAAAATGATGTGTTACAGAACATGCCTATCCCTAAGTTCACATTGTAGTTGGGTCATTACCTTGGTATATGTTCATTTGAAAAAATGTGATATTGATGTGCATCTTGTGTTAACATGTTGTGTAAGTGGGTTCATGTTTGTACAAGTGTCACATGTGATGTGAAGTTATTCTGAGTAAGCCCATGTGTTGTCTTGTAACAAGTAATGAAAGACAAAAAAAAATTCTCCTAGTTTATTTTGTCTTGTGTTTTGGTTATTCATGTGCAGACGCTACACTCAAGGGCGTCGATTGTTCTCTCTCTTGCTTTTCCTCTTTCTCCGTCCACAAAGCACTTGAAAGTGCGCTCTATCTTAGTCTCTCTTTGTTGCTCCTCGTGGTTCCTCTTTAATTTCAAGTAGCAACGAACAATTAATGTTGGGAGGTTGACAAATATATGTTTGACAAAATTGTTCAACATGAGGTTGTCAACAATGTCCGTGACGAGATTTTGCATGTCTATAGACACCCTCCAAGCAAAGCCCGCAGATACATCGTAGACCACACTAAGGTCCTTGGCTAATTCTTCCTCCTTCCTATTGGCTTTGTCAAGTCAAACTCCATTTCTGTCAGCATTTAAAATTTTCTGATCTTATCTTTTTTCAAAACTGCGTCGCATAGGGTATGTGGAATCAAACTTAGGAAATGTCACTAGAACTATAAGATGGAAACATCACATGAACACACAACCTCCTACAAGAGAATTGCAAATTACACACATTGTAGTTCAAAGAAAACATGACATGGTAAATAAGAAAACAATGATGTACTCATCATAGACAACACATAGTACACAAGGCATGCTCGAACAATGATATATTTATAACATTGGCTCACAGTGCATATATCAATGCTATGATGAAAATCACATGAGCCCCCTGTCCTCCTATAGTAGCAAGGAATAATGCAATAGAAATACGAATCTCGGAGGAACATACATAACAGTTGGGGTATCCAACCAATTAGAACCACACGAACACAAAAGTATCCAACCAATTAGAACCACACGAACAAAAATAAATAAAAACACTCCTAATACAAATGTTGGACAATCACAACACAACACTCCATATGATTTATTCATATCACTATCACAATGGTTGTTTACATTCCATATGCAGGATATTTGGATCTTAATATGAGATATAGATGACCTATGAGATATATATGGTCTATGTTGTTATCTATCCCTTGCATTCAATAATCACTTAAAGTGTGCTGATAAAATATTGTTTCTTAGTGTAGAATTCAAGACCTTTAGATAATTGGGGGTCCTAATCCTGCAGTGCCTTGGATCGTTGATCTCAACCAAATTTTGCAATATAATTTGTGTGGCAGCACGATCCAGCAAAGGGATTATATTTTCAACTGGATCAATCATAAAATAATGCATATCCTCCATATACCTGCATTAAAAGTAACCGAATATCAGAGAAATTTGGGCTATGTGTTAGAGAGATGAAATCCATTCATATATCAGAAAGAATCCTTGCAACCTTTCAAAAAAATGAAAAAATAGATGCAATGAGCACAAAGCTAGAAACTGTTTCCAGGAATTCTTAATTCCCATAAACAACCAAACAACATTTCCACTGTGTTCATTGTCAAAACTCAATAAACCAAATTAATAAAGAAAAAAGTACCTACATGCTGGAAATTAAATCCATCCATCATTAGCATAACTCCACCTTTCTTCCTCCACATTTGAGTTGGGTTTTCAGTTAAAAGCATGGACCCGCGCATATTTTAAGTAGGTATGGTACAAACATGATTGGCACCAGCATATGGTAAAGACGACTCACCCTACCAAGCCTATCTACGAGGGCTGTGAAAAATGGGGGGAGATGAATCATTGCAACAGAGACCAGAGTATATTCAACTAACTTTTACCTGGGCAGCTACCCTTTTTGCTCTAGGTTTTAGGTAATGTTCTCATCCAAGATGAACCATAATCATCGGCACATCAACTTCGACAGTGCCTCTTATCCCTCCACTAAGACTTTAGCCATGAATTCCTCCAAATCAAAACACACAATACTCCTTATGTCCTCTCTGGACCTAACATTTACTATGCTTGACAATTGAGCTCCAATAAACAATGATGCAATGCTCACCCCAACATGATGAACATACATACAACATGATAACACCATAATGCACACTAATGCCACACTTGATCAAACGACATAAACACAATACAATGATCCAAACACAAACGAGAACTTAATGATAGTGCATGTTGGGGACATGAGTGCACATCATTTTCATGGTTTACATCCTTATTACAATTGAATGGTCCTTTCTTTGGGGAACCTCTATAGTGTTTGAAGAGCATTTAACGCATAAGCATGGACATGAAGTGATTCAAATGACTCAAAGGTCTGAGGGACTTGATAAGAGCTTTTCATTCCAGCTTTAAAGTTTATCTCTACAAGGAGAGTGACTCTTCATTTGTTTTCATTCTTTATTGCAAGGTACATGTGTCCATATGTTTAATGAATTGGTTAGAAAGTCGTTTTAACCAGAATTTGCCACGTGACTACACATAGGATTCGAACTGCGTGTCCATGGAGTACAGTAACTTGTATGCTTTTCTCAAAGTGAATGTTCTCACATGGACTCCAATTCATAATTTATCAGTTAATAACATTGAGATCAGGATTAATGCGCCAGTTGCAGAAGAGAAAACTTCAGAAGATTTCACTATGGACTGGGTAAAACCAACACCTTATAGAAACACTAGTTTTTGCATTAGCTAAAATTAAGCTATAAATCTGTCCACAAACAACCTCTTCAATCAAGGTTGCGCTTCAATAAGTCTAATTCCAATTGCGACAGTATAGCAACCCTCCACAGGATCAACATTCAGGAGAGAGTTTCGAGGATCGGAAGCTAACCGTCACGAGATTCATGCATAAACTCCTAACAAGATTCACGCTAATTACATGCGATTGAACTTTCTCAAGACCTTACAATTCGAATAAGGTGTTCAAGATAAGTTTACTATCGGCTCTCATAGGATTCAAAGGTATAATAACCTCCACGGTACACATAACTAAGAACATCAAACTCCCAGGTAATCAAATTGCTTAAGACATCCTAGGAAGATATGGTGTACCATTATATTATGGTATCAACTGACCTTTTCAATTGGTTGCATCTGCATCTCATATGGGGTAAATAGGTTTCTAATAAGAGCCTGACTAATCTGTCTCTACATTGGATATTCTGCACAAGAACATACACCAACAATATTCCACTACCCTATCATTTCTGCAGTTGTATAGTTGGCAAGTGCACTATTCTTGTTTGCTTTTGATTCTTGATAAGGATCTCCTCGTTGAATACTAACAGTGCGACGTATTTCCAGCTGGCATTGCACTATTTAGTTGATTACTGCAAGCTGTGTTTGACTCAACCTCTGCAATGTCAGCCATTATGTGTCTTATTCCTCAAAATTGCCCCTACAATCCTCCCATGCACTTACATTGTTGTAGCCCCCTCCATTGTAGCTTAGTTTGTGCGCTATAGTCAACCACAACAAGTGGGCATTGTTTAGACACTTGACGTTCCTCATGTTATAAAAGTGAACCTTATACCTTTTAACTGGTTACCATCATGAGCACACTCTCTCACACAAATCCTTTCACAGGTCCCCTACTAGTTTCCTAGCGGAAAACACACATACATTAAGTGTCAAATACCACTAAGTCTTTAGGATTACATGTGATCAGCCTTGGCGTTCAAAGTCTCTATACTCTTCAAGGTAAATGGTGCAAGTTTCTTGATTGCAAGCTTCCAACTCAATAACAAATTCATGCCTCTTTTGTGTCATTCTTAGTACTTCGTCACAACTCTTAGATCCCATTCAAGAGGGATGACAGTACGGCCAACACATGTTGAAGGATAACATTCTCAAGGCCTTAGTCTGCAATTAGGGTCTGTCCTATTGTCTTTTAGACTTAACATTGCCTAATTTGATCCCAAAACACTGGATTGGCGTCGACCTCCTCTTATACGGTGGTTTCGTGTCACAATAGCCGTGTAATTAAAATTCTTCTTTATAGTATAAAAGTTGTCATAATTTTTATGCATGCATTGTGTCTTCTTCTTGCGCCATGTAATGTCAACTGTCATGTCCCTTTTTGGAGACTAGCAGAATTGAAGACCTTAACCCATTCTTCCTCCCCGTGGGTTCAAGGAAAGAAGCAAGGGGAAGACTTGGATGACATTTTCTAAATAGATATTTTCATTATTATCATGTATTCCTATTGGGAAGTCAAGCACTCTGATAGAACTCATTTAATTAGAATTTAAAGTGTTTTGAGCATGTAGGCTCCAAATACAAATTAGATAATTAAAAGGTACTTATTATAAGGTTGGTCATAAGTTATGGTGTAGCACCCCTTATGTTATAAGAGGAGGATGCTTGGCCATTATGTTATGTGTTGAATCTTATTATTTCTTTTGGGTAAAGGATGTACCTTTCCTCTCTCTCATCAAGGACAAAAACCCTTGTTTGAGACCACTTCAAAGGACAAAAACCCTTGATAGTGGAACTTGTCTTGGGGACGAACCTCAAGCAAGGAGATTTGGAATTATTGAATATCTCAAGGAATTTGGAGCTGATATCTTTCTATCTAGCCTTAGGCGACTTGTATCATGAGCATTGGATATGTTTTGATAAATGTATGGTATGATTTCTTCCATGGATGGATTTATACTAATTATTAAAGGTAAAGCAATCATTTCCTTGCATGTTTGAGCCACTAATTCATTATTTCCAAGAGGGTCAAATTGCTTGTAGGTCAAATTTGGCATGTTTGAGTGGATGTTTGGGCAACTGATTTGATATTTGCATTCTTCATATTTTTAAACCCCAAGATCCCAAGTTTCATGAATTTTGGAGCTTCCTAGGTAAAGTTATGAATTTTTAAAGTAGCTCTATAGACAAGGGTTTATAGAAATTCATATCTTCAATTCTAGGGCACTAAAAATCAGTTTTCCTTCATAATTCTTTTTTCTTATATTACCTAGGAAGAAGGCCCTAGCCTACAAAAAATACATTAGGAACCAGCCTTAGATAGCATCGCTCATCTAGGCTCTCATCGGAAAGCACCTTAGAGTATATCATAGGATGGTGGAAGAACAAAGAGAATTTGCTTCATCCCGGCCCATCATTACATACCTTATAATCACATTATAAAAAACTAATAAATCCTTTTACTATCAAAATTGCCGACTAGTGGCTACAATCATATATATAAGTTATCTAAATATTATCTACGTGGCCAGGTTTAATCAACCACCTTCTTCCCTTTTCCTTTATCTACTTTGACCTCAGACACATCTCGACATCCGAATCCTCATTCACCTGCACAGATTGCATGGAAGAGGCACAACAGCGTGGGATTTCCACCTTTGCTTCTAGGGGAAGCTGGAAACCCTGCATCTTTGCCAAAACTTCATGTCCCTTTGAAAACGCCAACAACGGCTTCGCAAGAGTTTGCAAGTGAAAGTGCATGCACATCAATCTCTCCTCCAACTCTGAGTGCTCCTGATGAAGAAGGAATTGGCCCAAAGCATTGGAAGAAATATTTGCACAACTCAAACCCTGTGCCATTTCAAACATATTCCGATGGCCCAAGGATTGTTGGGGATCAAGCATCAAAATTCCTCAAGTGCCCGGAAATGTCTTCCTCCTCCACATCATTCATTTCTTTAGCTATAGACCACGCCCTCCCCAACCATTCTCTCATCATGGCATTCTGAATTATTCCCTCCATCCAATCAGCAAAAGCCTCCCCTAACCGCACACTTCCATTTCCGGCTCATCCCCTCACCACTACCCTACGTTCCTCTCATTCCGCAACACGTTATCAGGACTATGCAATCAAGCATGTAAATGCAGAGACCCCAAATCCCACCTACACTTGCCGGAGTGCCGAAAACACTCTCCCACATCCGCTTACATCCTTATCTGCATTCTTTACGCACCTGGAGATCCCACAAAGTACGGGGGTCCCGTTTATCTCATGACATTGCATCAACACACGAGTAAGAATTAATTCCCCTCCGCTTACACCCAACCCAATTTATTGCGGCCATTCATGGCATCCTGCGTCACTAGTTCTAGTACCTTGTTGGGGAGATCATCCTTCCAAATTATTTGCAAGATACCTTTCTTACTTATCATATCAACTCCTATGTTCGCAAGACAATCTGCAACCTGATTCCCATCACACTTCATATGGGAAAAGAAAATATTAGAAAAAGGTATAAGATCAGTCGCACTTTGGATGATCGAGTCTAGATTCCATGCTCTCCCTTTTCGGATTTCATGGCTTCGATGATAACTTTAGAGTCTCCTTCCACCCAAAGCTTTGACCACTGTTGCTTTCTAGCCTTCTGAAAACCCTGTAGAAGAGCAATTCCCTCAACTTTATTGTTGGAGGCTATCCCACAATCATGGGATAGAAGTAGACTTGGTCGGCTTTCAGAATTTCTGAAAACACGCCCATATCCAACTTTACTTGGATTTCCTTTAGATGCTCCATCAAAATTCATTTTTATTCATCTTAGTTGGGGAGCCTCCCATATCACTGACCTAACCTTTCCGTAGTTTACCTTCATGATTTCATTGTTGGTAATTAATCAGTATTTTTTGGCTTGATTAGGCATATTTTTCAGTGAGTTTAGGGCATCCAAAAGTGATTGGGAGCTCCCAAAACAGGTCGCTACCTAGGAAAGAAAAAACTGCAAGTTTCCATGTGCATTTTCAGTCATATCCATCCCTCGGAAATCTGATTACAGCCATCTAAAAATTAATTTCATTCATTTCTCATTCAGCCCTAGCTATTTCCAGAAATCCCCCAAAAAGGGACATTACATGTCCCTTTCTAGGGCTGAACCAAACAAACAATGAAATCACACGAACCCAAACCGAAATAAACTCTGATTTTTATACCAGCCAACTAAAAAATAGAACAGCAGTATACAACAATCTGATTTTTATGACAGCAGCTTGGAAAGGGCAATAGTTCAACAAAATATCGTCGTAAACATCATCTACAATATATAGAAACCCTTTAGGAATATATTGGGACAATTATCACCCAAAACTCAACCACAAACACAGCTGGAAATTAATTAAATATCAACAGAAGTACAACTATCAAATGTGATTGAAAATGAGGTCTCCAAACCCCGATAAATGCCAAATAAATGATAGATCAGCCTTATAAATATGTAAAAAACTAAATATCAACTTGGAATGCCAAAACGTGCCCTAGAAAGCACCCACATACACTCACACCCAAGTCACTACCCTAAGAGGGAGATCCAAAAGTGATGATAAACCCTTGATATTCTCCTCCTTGATGCCCCAGTTGCCCAACCAACAAGATAATCTTCATAGAAATCCTCAACACCAAATTGGAGAGTTTTCGTTCTCCAACCTTCAACAAGGTTTTCATCTTCCTTGTTTGCCACACTGATGGATTTTCGCCCCTTAGTGGATTGGAATAGAGCAACCAGCTCTAGAACCAAATAGATAAAAGTATATAAGGCAAAAGATGCCCAAAATGAGCCTATGCAACCCCTTAGATACCCTTAAGGTGGCGCCAAGAGTTTTTAAGAAGGAATTTCCCCAAGGCCGCCCTCCTTAGAAGCTTATTTCTTATTTTAAGTTTTATTAAAAGATCTCCAACATAGCCTACCTGCTTAGGAATGGAAATACAAAAGAAAAATGTAATTATTACTTAAAGAGAGACTAAATATAATCCACGGGCTTCCCTTGTTCATCTTTTTCTTGCCCACGGGAAGAAGAATGAGCAACAAGCTCTCAATTGGATCAATTCGAAAAAGTGAACATTAGAGTATTCCCTTCCCGAAATTGTTTGTCCTCAAGCAGTTGCAGGTACTCGGATCCCAAATAAATCTCAGTCGCTCCTCTTTTGTATCTGCACAACAAACAAACCTATTCAAGAAAAAATGGTCTCCCATCCATCCTCCCTCATGCCTTGTAGGCATAATGATCAGCTTCCTCTCATGCCTATCAAACTTCCCATTCTCTCTGTTTGGCTGATATGTATCCATGTTATCAATGACAAGGTTGTAACTAATCAATTTCCCTTAAGGGAATAGATGATGAGTGAAATGAAATATAGGAGAGATGGTAAAGAAAAATCAGTCATGCATCGTTTAACTCTCTCTCCATACGTTCTCATGATGTTGCTTGTCAAATTTGTGTTTACAAACTCAGCTATGATCCACCTTTCTTGGATTGTTGGTAAGGGATAGAGTTCAGCCCCGTTTTGCTTTAACCTTGTCAACTTTCACTCCCTTGATCAGTAACTTAAATTCTCCTTTTATAACTTTATCTGGTGGCTGAATTTGTACGTGCCCAGCTGTAATTATCTTCTCCAAATGAGTTGGTATATGAAAAAAAGAACCTTGTATATATCTTCCCCCCGGGTAGATATAGACAAGCGGAAGAATATGGAAACCAAAGAAATTCAAACCTCAGCCCATGGCGCACAAAATGGCGCACGACAATGAGTGTCGACAGCAAAATGGATGCGCCCTTGGCGCACAGAAATGGCGCATAACAATGAGGCACACAGAATGTATGAGTGGCGACAGGAATGCGCCCAGTGGCGCACAGAAATGGATGTCGACAATGTAATGGATGCGCCCTTGGCGCACGGAAATGGCGCACAACAATGAGTGTCAACAGGGAAAAAGTTGTGCCTTGGCACACATAAGAGGATGTCGACACAAATGTAAATGCGCCCTTGGCACACAGAAGAAGATGTCGACATAGAAATAGACGCGCCCTTGGCGCACAGAAAGGAATGTTGACACGGAAAAAGTTGCGCCCTTAGCGCAGGTAAAGTGGCGCACGTAAACATGTGTCGACACAAACATATTTGCGCCTTTGGCGCACAGAAAAGAGTGTTGACATGCAAATGAATGCGCCTTTGGCGCACAAAAAGGGTTGTCGACACAAACATATTTGCGCCTTTGGCGCACGAAAAGGATTGTCAACATGCATATGGATGCGCCAAGGCGCACCTTCAGGAGGCGCAACATTCTGAGCGCTGACAGGAAGCAGACCCTGACCCAGATATTCAGATGGCCATAACTTTTGACTGGGAGCTCCGATTCACACAAGGTTGGACTTTTCGGAAAGCCTACGGCGTCCTCTACCTAACTACGACTGGATATCTTTAATTGGGTGGGAACAAGTTCTTAAAAATGCAAAATACAGTTTGCCACTTTTGGGGTTTGATATGGTCCTCACCTACCACCATAATGAGATGAATTAAATACAACCTGAGGTGGTTGGGGTAGATTTGGACTTTCTCTCTCTTCTCTCTCTCATTCTTCCTATAAATTGTAAGGAGGGGCTTCTTTCTAAAGGTTGGACATTCTTGTTTTGCCCCTCCCTTCTTCTCTTTGGCAGGTGAATCTGTGGAGTTAAAACCTCCCATTTAAAACTGTAATGCAGCTTTGCCTCTTGGCATTTTGCAGTGTGTTGTATCAATCTTTGGAGCAAATTAATGCATGTCTGTGGATGATTATCAACCCTCTCAGTGTTTATTTTGCATCTTCTTGATCTTTCACTGTAAATCTGGTTATCTGTGCATGATCTTGCATTACATTTTTGTGGTCTGTGTTTATTGGCAAGACAGGTGTTCTTCATTCCTCGGTGCATCACCTCTGTTAGTTTAGGTTTTATTTTCTGCATTTTCTTCCCCTGTCTCCTTGGAAAATTAGATTAGGTTTTGAGTAGACCCTCTGCATTTTTACGTGTGCATCTGAACAGAGGAATAGGAACCGGCCTTCATCCGGAGAGCTTTTCCGATTTCGCAAGGTCCCACACTTGGGAAAAGCTCCATGTTGTGCAATCGCACTGAGATTATCAGCCCATCGAGTTGTAGAGTCCCAAGGGTGCTGTGATTCGACACCAACAGTTTTGGCACGCCCGGTGGGACCAAGAGGTCATTCCATAGATTTGAAGGAGTTTTCATGAAATTCGGACTTAAAAAATTACAGGTTTTACAATTCCAGATTTTTCACCTTCCAGGCTGAACTTTGAAATCGATTTTCAAGGACTTAACTTGCTCGAAACAAGTCAAAATTTCACCAGTTGATAGATCGGGGGGTAATCTTCAAAAGGGTATTCTTAGATTTTTGAGATTTTGACTTTCAAAATTTCATGGTTTTTTGAATTTCGGATTTCAGGTTTTCAGAAATCTGGCATTTTTGGGTTTTCAGGACTGTCATTCCAAATCAATTCCAAACCCTAAAATATCAAAAATAGGTCTTTTAAAAAATTTTGTGTTTAAATATTGTCAGGTTTGGTGTGTAACTTGGCAGGATCTAGCCTTTTGAGGCTCACTTTCTAACACATCTGGCGACTCCGAAGGGATAGAATTCAGCGGTGTAGCAGCACAAGTTGCCTAGGCACATGAGAAGAATTCGAACCAGGTCCAATACTCAAGAAGAAGGGCTATTTTTCCACTTGCAACTATCACCAGGCAGAGGAAGGAGAGGAAGAAGACCACAAAGATCACCATCTCCGCCTAACAGGACTTTGTCTACACCTCCACCTGGTAGGCCTTTTCTCGCATCAACCAGGGTTCTTAGGCCAATCATAATGGCGCATCTACCACCGAATCCCTTTGTCAATTTCACGGGCAGTAGTCCACTTGCCCTAAATGCTCAGAATCAAATTCCAGTTGCAGCGCTAAAGAATATCCCCTACTTCACAGGTGAAAATCATACTACTCCTATTGATCACATCCAGGATATTGCTAATGCATGTGCAATCCACGAAATAAATGAAATGGATGTTGCAGTCAAGCTGTTGGCTTCATCTTTCAAAGGCAAGGCCTTACAATGGTTTAGGAGCCTTACAGCAGGCTCTATTACGAATTGGAACCAACTTTGTTCTGCTCTTTGCAGCCAATTCGGGGAGAGGGCGGACAATTTATCTTTATTGGAACAGCTGACAACAATCAAAAGGGCTCCTAACGAACAAATGGCAGATTTCAACTTTAGATTCCAACGGACATGGGACAGGATCCCAATAGCTGTTAGACCAACTGCCGAAGGAGCATTCCTTTATTTCTTAAAGGCTATAAATTCAGACATAGCCATGATGATCCAATCAATGGGAGGGACAACGCTGCCAGGGTCCTATGACACAGCGATCAGAGCAGAGAACTGTTTGATCCAAGCCGGAAAGCTTGCACCAAGGCCACCAATGCCTCTCTATCCAGACATGGGAAATCCTACAACCAGTCAAGCACCAGAGTTGAATCCCATTCCAACTCCTAGAAATCAAAGCAATAATGAGGCGTCGACTTCTTCAAATACTTCAAAGGAATTGCAGGAGGTCATGAAACAATTGCAGAACCTTGGAAATGAGCTTGTGACTATCAAAAGACAGCAAGCTCAAAGTGCTAGACCGTATCAGCCTCAAGCACAGTACCAAGCTAGGCCCCCATACCAACAAAATAGACCACCACCTCAGGCTGCAAATCAAAACCAGAACCAAGGACAGCCTCAAGCTGCCAGGCCATTTCGACCGTATGATCCAAATGCAACGACGTCCTCAAGAGCCTTGGTTCCAACACAAAATAACATGGCACAGGAGTACGACTGGTGTTACCCTTGCAATCTACCTCACAATCAGTCAGCATGTTTCAATGGTGCACTGAATCAGGCCTTGATGGTGCAAACCATTGGTGTTGCTCAAGAACCAAGCCAGGAGGAGAATCAACAGCAACAAACACAACAAGAAGGACCTCCAACAGAAACCACATTGGCAAATTGGCAAACGGAAGACTTCTGTGGAGTTAACCAACAGCCTTTTCAAGGCGTGGCTGCCAACACACGGTCAAAGAAGAGAAATATAGGAGAGGGACAACCATGTAATCCAGTTGTTTCTCAACCCACTCTTACACAACAAGGGGTCAGTAGACCAAACGCAGCTCCAAATGTGCAGAATCAACCTAAGGTACCTGTTGTAGCAACACATGCACCTGTTCAAGCTCCAGAAAAGGTTGCGCCAAGCAAGGGACAGCAAAAGGACAATTCATCCCCCTTCAACATCATCGATCAAATGAAGAAGACACATGTGAACATTTCCATGTGGGAATCACTGGCGATCCCAGGGCAACGAGATTTATTGCAAGCTGCAATGGCTAATTGGTCTGCCACAAATGTATCAAACCAGGGACATGAGAAAGTTCTCACTAATGCAGTGCAACATGATGGGGGCCAGACAAGAAAAAATTTGAAGCCTCCACCATTCTATGTTTCGTTGATTGTTGGAAACCACTTGGTACACAACTGCATGATTGATTCTGGGGCAAGTAGTTCAGTGATGCCGAAGCAAATAGCGGATCAGCTGGGTTTGAAATATGAGCCAGTGCTGAAAGGAGTAGTACAGCTAGATGGAACGGCAGTAGGAACAGTTGGGGTCATCAAAGGGTTAAGCCTAACACTACATTCCTGTCCTAATGTTACAGTTCTACAAGATGTGTCTGTGATTGACCTTCCGCCACTCTTTGCGTTGTGTCTATCAAGAGACTTCACTGCAAAAATCGGTGGATATTTATCTGCAGATTGGTCGCACATGATTTTTAGGACAAGGTATGGAGCCAAAGCAACAATCAGGTCAGAACCAATTGCCCATTTCCATATTGAGCCTCATGTACCAAATCCTATCAATGCAAATTGCTCGGTTTTTGATCAGGAGGAGTGTTCAAGTGATCTAGAAACAGGTACTAAGGTCGAGGGAATTCCTGATTTAACTTTGGATGAATGGGCAAACAAGAGTCATGAATTTGACCCATACAAGGAAATTGAAGAATCTGAATTGGGCGTGTATTGTATACACGAAGAAAATTCACCCATTCCCGACATCATTCAGCCTGAACAAAAGGATGAAAACAAAGTTTGGAAATTATTTTTCGATGGTTCGAGAAGCAGACAAGGTGCTGGAGGTGGTGCAATGTTGATTTCACCACAAGACATCAAATATTTTTCAGCTTTTCGTTTCCAGTTTTCCTGTTCAAACAACACGGCTGAATACGAAGCATTGATTCATGGAATTCATTGGGCCAAGAAAAGGGGCATAAAGAACTTGCAGGTGTTTGGAGATAGCGAGCTAATCGTCAACCAAGTTAGGGGACAACATGCTACAAAGAACGACTTGCTAAGGAGCTACAAGAATAGGGTATGGGACCTCATTGAGGATTTCAAAGCTTTCAACATTGTATCCATACCCAGGAAGAAAAATGAAGCCGCAGATAGGCTCGCAGCAGTTGGAGCGACATTTGATGTGGTTGACAGCATCAGGAGAGAAAAAACGCAGCCACACATCCATGTGGTTGTGAGGCCAGCAGTTCCAGATAACAACACAAGCTGGCAGGTGTTTGAGAACGATCAACAGATCGTCAATTTCTTACAAGAAGAGGCTGAATTTTCAGCTAGGAATCAGGACAGATTAGAGCAGCAGTATGGGGATCAAGTAGTACAGCTGCGGACAAACAAGCTTCCTAAGGGTTTGGTAACATTGGAGTCTATCTTCAACCCTAACGACCAGTTTCGTAAGGAAAAGGCAAACATACAGGTCAAGAGAGAAGATTCAGAGCCAATTCCGGTTGGGGAAGACAAAACACTTCAAATTGGCAAAGTGGCCACTGAACAGGAGAAATCAGATTTCATACAACTTTGCCAAGAATTTCCAGATGTCTTCGCTTGGAGCTACGAAGACTTGAGAGGATTCGATCCAAATTTGGCACAACATACCATAGAATTGGATCCAGATGCTAATCCCGTCAGGCAGAAACAGAGACCGGTCAACCCTCACATTGAGCCTCTAATGAAGAAAGAGCTAAATAAGCTGATAGAGGCAAGCATTATATTCCCGATCAAGCACTCAAGCTGGGTTGCAAACTTGGTTCCGGTCAGGAAGAAGAGTGGAGAAATCAGGTTGTGTGTAGATTTCCGAGACCTCAACAGGGCATCTCTCAAAGATCATTACCCACTTCCTTCAATGGAACAAATATTGCAAGTAGTATCCGGTTCAGAGAGATTCTCTCTCCTAGATGGCTACTCAGGGTATAATCAGGTGATGGTAAAAGAAGATGACCAATTCAAGACAGCTTTCACCACCAAATGGGGGACCTATGCCTACAAGAAGATGCCATTTGGGCTATCAAATGCTGGGGCCACTTTCCAAAGGGCAATGGATATGGCATTCAAGGGGTTGATCAATAAAATAGTTTTGATATATCTTGACGACATCACTGTATTCTCAAAAAATGCAGCGGATCACCTCTATCATTTGAGGCAAGTATTTCAGAGGTGTAGAAGATTTGGGGTATCATTGAATCCCAAAAAATGCATATTCTTGGCTCACGAGGGAAAACTTCTAGGCCATATTGTTTCAAAGGAGGGGTTGACAATTGACCCAGAAAGAGTTGAAGCAATTCAAGCATTGCCATTGCCAAGTCACAAGAAGGCTCTTCAAAGCTTCTTGGGAAGGATCAATTTTGTCCGCAGGTTTGTTCCAAACTTTGCAGCTCTTCGTAAAGCCAATAACACTGATGTTAAAGAAGAGCATGGCATTTAAGTGGACATCTGAAGGCAAGGCAAGTTTTGAGGCAATAAAAGAGGCTATATCTCAAGCCCCAACTCTCGTCAATCCAGACTTCTCTAAGGAATTCATGCTATATGCCTTTGGTGGTGGAGACACAATTTCTGCAATCCTGGTACAACAAAACAAAGAAGGGTTAGAACAACCAGTTGCTTTCTTCAGTCAAAGCTTGGAGGAATACGAAACTAGGTACTCTTTCATTGAAAAGCATGTCCTTGCGGTAATCAGAAGCTTAAAGAAATTCAAGCACCTAGTCTCAAACAACAAGATCCAATTATTAGTCTCTCATGCGGGAGTCAAGGACTTCCTTCTAAACAAGGATCTGAATGAGAAACGTGCAGGATGGATAACTCGTGTCATGGAATATGACATCGAGATCAAGGTCACCAAACTAGTACGTGGGAAGGGACTATGTGAGCAGCTAGCCTTGAGTCAGAAAGTTGAAGCTGGTGATGAAAAGGAGACTACCTTGGTACTACAGGATGATCAAGAACAAGAAAATGATGACGTGCCTACTCCTTGTTGGACTCAAAATATGATACACTTCCTACAGACAGGCCTATGCCCTCCAGAAATGAGCAAAGCAAAGAGGAGATACTTCAGATTACAAGCCATTCCATATGTGCTTGTTGATGGTGTTTTGTTTAAGAAAGACATCAATGGAGTTCTATTGAGGTGCATTGGGATAAGTCAAATTGAGAGGGTGTTACGAGATTTTCATGATGGAGATTCTGGAGGACATTTTGCCCCACGAGTAACAGCTCTCAAAATAATGAAGGCAGGGTATTATTGGCCGACAGTCTTCAGTGACTGCTATACATGGATAAGAAAGTGCAAGAAATGTGCACTCTTCACAGGCAAAGAAAGACAAGCAGCACTTCCATTGCACCCAATTCTGGTTGACCAACCATTTATGCAATGGGGATTGGACTTCGTCGGGGTCATTAATCCAAACTCAAGCCAAGGCCACAAGTGGATTCTCACGGCAACAGACTATTTCACCAAGTGGACCGAAGCAGTAGCGCTCAAGGAAGCAAATGAGTCTAACATACTAGACTTTTATGAAGGAATAGTGACCAGGTTTGGTGTGCCGTCCACTATCATATCAGACAATGCATTGGCATTTATAGGTTCCAAAATTACAGAATGGGCTGTTAAGAATGGAATCTACTTGAGCACCTCTTCAAATTATTACCCGCAGGGTAATGGACAGGCAGAGTCCACAAACAAAAATTTGCTAAGAATCATCAAGAGGACTCTGGATGAAAATCAAAGAACATGGCATACCAAGCTAAAATCAGCATTATGGGCTGACAGAATAACACCAAAGAGGTCTATAGGTAATTCCCCTTATAAGTTGGTCTATGGAAAAGAGGCAGTATTGCCTATATCATTAGAACTACCTGCATTAGAATTCATGAAGCAGTTGGAGTTGGCTGAGTTCGAACCAATGGAGGCTAGGTATGCAGAGTTGATGGAATTGGAAGAAATTAGAGAACATGCAGTTCAAACAATTGAGAAAGATCAGGCCTTAGTGAAAAGATGGTTTGATAAGAAAGCAAGAGCAAGGACCTTCCAGGAAGGGGACCTAGTTCTGAAATGGGATGCAGATCGGGCAAAACCAGGAAGGCATTCCAAGTTTGATGCCATTTGGAGTGGCCCCTACATGGTCACGGGATGTAAGAGTAGTAATGCCTTCCAATTGTCTACATTGGACGGAGAAGAACTTTCGATTCCGGTCAACGGAATCTATCTTAAACATTGCTACTGAAAAGAGAAAATTTCTACCCTTGTAAATATTAGCTTAGATTTCAATTCCTCTAAGTGCGTTTGCACATTGTCTTGTTGTAGTTAGGTTTCAGTTTCCCTAAGTGCTTTGGCACAGGTTTCGTTGCTCTCAGGTTGTTTCTACAGTTCAAAGTGCTGTCGGAGAAGGAGTTGCGGTTTCAGGCTCGGGATCAGAGATCAAGTTGGTTTCAAGTATTGCTTATGACTCCATGCCCAATGGATTTCTAAAAGGGCCACTGATCTTCTACCTAGCAGGCAGGTGATCCCGTTGAGTCGCCAAATTGTTGTATATATCTTCCCCCCGGGTAGATATAGACAAGCGGAAGAATATGGAAACCAAAGAAATTCAAACCTCAGCCCATGGCGCTGGCGCACAGACAATGAGTGTCGACATAAGAAAAATGCGCCCATGGCGCACAGAAATGGCGCATAACAATGAGTGTCAACATGAAAATGTATGCGCCCATGGCGCAGGAAAGTGGCGCACAGAAATGAGTGTCGACAATGTAAAGGATGCGCCCTTGGCGCACGGAAATGGCGCATAACAATGAGTGTCAACAGGGAAAAAGTTGCGCCTTGGCGCACATAAGAGGATGTCGACACAAATGTAAATGCGCCCTTGGCGCACAGAAGAAGATGTCAACATAGAAATAGACGCGCCCTTGGCGCACAGAAAGGAATGTTGACACAGGAAAAAGTTGCGCCCTTGGCGCAGGTAAAGTGGCGCACGTAAACATGTGTCGACATAAACATATTTGCGCCTTTGGCGCACAGAAAAGAGTGTTGACATGCAAATGAATGCGCCTTTGGCGCACAAAAAGGGTTGTCGACACAAACATATTTGCGCCTTTGGCGCACGAAAAGGATTGTCAACATGCATATGGATGCGCCAAGGCGCACCTTCAGGAGGCGCAACATTCTGAGCGCTGACAGGAAGCAGACCCTGACCCAGATATTCAGATGGCCATAACTTTTGACTGGGAGCTCCGATTCACACAAGGTTGGACTTTTCGGAAAGCCTACGGCGTCCTCTACCTAACTACGACTGGATATCTTTAATTGGGTGGGAACAAGTTCTTAAAAATGCAAAATACAGTTTGCCACTTTTGGGGTTTGATATGGTCCTCACCTACCACCATAATGAGATGAATTAAATACAACCTGAGGTGGTTGGGGTAGATTTGGACTTTCTCTCTCTTCTCTCTCTCATTCTTCCTATAAATTGTAAGGAGGGGCTTCTTTCTAAAGGTTGGACATTCTTGTTTTGCCCCTCCCTTCTTCTCTTTGGCAGGTGAATCTGTGGAGTTCAAACCTCCCATATAAAACTGTAATGCACCTTTGCCTCTGGGCATTTTTGCAGTGTATTGTATCAACCTTTGGAGCAAATTAATGCATGTCTGTGGATGATTATCAACCCTCTCAGTGTTTATTTGCATCTTCTTGATCTTTCACTGTGAATATGGTTATCTGTGCATGATCTTGCATTACATTTCTGTGGTCTGTGTTTATTGGCAAGACAGGTGTTCTTCATTCCTCGGTGCATCACCTCCTTAGCTTAGGTTTTATTTTTATGCATTTCTCTCTCCCTGTCTCCTTGGAAAATTAGATTAGGTTTTGAGTAGACCTCTGCATTTTTACGTGTGCATCTGAACAGAGGAATAGGAACCGGCCTTCATCCGGAGAGCTTTTCCGATTTCGCAAGGTCCCACACTTGGGAAAAGCTCCATGTTGTGCAATCGCACTGAGATTCTCAACCCATCGAGTTGCAGAGTCCCAGGGGTGCTGTGATTCGTCCATGGCCAATAAAGAAACCAATTACCCGGAAAAGTTGGTATGTATGAGTGCTAAACTAAGATGCAAAGGTGTGGATCATTCCCAGAAACTCAAGGATGAGATTACCAATCATATTGATCTCACAATCAAACCTTCTTCCCATTTTGAAGCCCACGATGGTACCAACCCCACATGGTAAAACAATCTTGGCATTGCACCCAAGCATATCCATGCACCTTTTGCTACACCATTCAATTCTTATCTTCTCTTCACTTAGCGCAAGCTGATCATGAGGATAAAAACACAGCAGTATCATGGAATGGGGCAATGCAACATAGTCATCATACCTGACCGATTGTGCATGGTGAAAACTAAACTGCATTGGCATGTTGGTAGGCAATGAGATTGAAATCTTTTTGGACCATGAGTTGTCCCTAACCTTCTTACAATTCAGAATTTCTAAGTTAGAATCAGCACTCATAAAATATTTCAAAGGCACCTTACCTCCATGGACTTGCTCTTCCCTAGTGTCATCCTTGAGGGTTCCTTGCAAAACCGATTGGTCTTGCAAATCGTGGAGGTGAAAACATGGCAGTGTCATATAGTTATCATTCCTTCCCAGTTGTTCATGATATTCATAGTTTTGACATGGTACAGTGATAGGCAATAAATCTGAGTTGTTTCTAGGTCCAGGGCTGCTTGCCTTCACTTTATCATTTAGCTCCTTCAAGCTAGTACTGGTACTCATGCATGGGACTTTATTATGGCTGAGTATGTTGATAATTCTCCCACATCTAATTGTTGTTGATATCAGTCCAGCAACTTCACCAAATGTTATCCTTGGTCCTTTATGGAGAATTTCTTCCCCTCTCCTTGGCCTCATCAATTTTGTTGAGTTACCCTCAATTTATCCACTATTGTGACCCCAAAATTCATTTCTATACACATGAGAATCAGCTGAGATATAATCCAAATGGAAAAAAGAAGTGGTTATCTTTACAAGCATACCATCGTCTTTGGAACGGGGGTTAACTTCTCACCAATTCCATCTTGGGCCATGTACATAAAGCAGTCTTCACACAATTTAGAGGTTGCATGAAAGGGTGTATGTGCTCCTTATTATTTAATGTGTTTTCCATACTACCCCTTGGACTATCATCAAGATGTTCCTTCTTCTTGGTCCTTTTTTTCTTCAATAATTGGAGTTTCCCCCATTCGGTAATGTCCCCTTCTAGGGCTGAAACTAAAAAACAAGGAAATAGCACAAACACCAAGTGAAGTAAATTCTCATTTTTATAACAGTAACTATAGACTGAAATTTGGAACAGTAGTGAACAGCAGCTTACAAAGAGTGAAAATTCAACCAAATATCACCATATAAATCATCCACAACATAGATAAACACTTTAAGAATATTTTGGGACACTTTTCTCCATAAAATCTAATGAAATACTAAGCTGGAAATTTAATTATAAACATCAGAAGTACAGCCAAGAGAAATGACCAACAATAGTCTCCAAAATTAGCACAAACCCTCTATATAATCAAATTTGATTTTAGGACCAGCAAACTGAAAATAAACCCAGATTTGGACAGCGATCAGATTTTTGGAACAACAATATGAAAAACTCACAATTTCATCAAAATATCATCCAACAATGCATCCACATTTTTTATAAACCTTTTAGAGATATTTAGAACTGTTTTCAACCCAAAAAAACATGTTAATGCTCAGCTGAAAATTAATTATAACCAGCAGAAGTACAGCTACAAAATAATTCTGAAAGGAGGGTTTAGAAACCCCAAACTTAACAACAAATAGTAGATTCCGGCTTTATAAATAGAGGCAAATCTTAATATGAACTGAAATATCAAATTCGTGCCCTTGGAAGACACCAAACTTCACCCAGGGTAAGTCGCTCCACCTAGGAGAGGCCAATCAATGCATATAAAAATCTGATATGACTTCTTCTCTCAAATCTGAAATAATGTCTTCAAGCCACACAAGGAAGGAGGGTTTCGTCCCCCAACCAACCACAAGAAGGGTTTCGTCCTTCTTGGAGATGCCACACACTTGGATTTCCGCCCAAGAGTGGAAGAACAATGAGCAACCAGCCCACAAGTCCAAGTAGAGTAAATGCGCCAAAGTATGATGAGTGCAAATGAAGTCATAATCACTCTTTTATACCTCTCTTGGCGCCAAGGCCTTAAAGGACAAGGCCGACCCATATAAAGTCATTATAATCTTTTATTATGCCTTTTAAAAGCACTAAAACCCAAGCCGACCTGCTAAAAGCAAAAAACACACTAAAAAAGAAACATTAAAAATTAGAAAAAAAATGCAAAGGAAGCTCAATTCCTTTTCCCAACTCCACTTCGTTGCCATGGAAAAGGGAATGGCAAGAAGTCCAAATTTCAGGATTAATTGGGAAAAAGGGGACATTACAGTCCTCCCTTCCCAAAATTGCTTGTCCTCAAGCAATTGCAACTCACTATGATCCCAAATCATCATGTCATGGTGAAGGAACATGTTGTAGTGTCCCATAATCTGGACCCTATCAAAGAAAACAAGATGAATGAGCTTCAACAACACAAACTCATTCTTTATTGCCTTAGGGACATGATATCTCTTTGCTTGATCATCTTCTCATAATGTCCATTCAAATGATGGCTTCCCAACACTTCAGTAATGTTGTCCCAAAAACAACTGTAATCATACATTTTTCTTTCAAAAATCAGAATGTTCAAGTCTGAAAATAACACATCATAATCTGATTTTGTTCCTCCTTTCAGCTGAGATCTTCTTCCCTCAACATTCCATGACGGAATGCTCTTCAAAAATGGAAACATACTGTTGTTCATGGTTGTTAATGGCAGCCCCAATTCTGATTTTTGCAATCTCAGTCTTATAATCATGGCATAACAACTACCAAACTGAAATCTCACGAAGAATGACAACTCCATGAGTAATGTAGGGATTGAAACTTGATTTATATATGCTGAAAAACTAGGAACAACAGGCCTACAATTGAAATCAGCAGACATCTTGGCCTTAAACTTAATAAAATCAGCCTTCTTAACACTCCTATGAATTCTGATTTCATCATAAGTGCTTCCCTTTTTCCATATTTCTTTTGGTTCATTCATGGAACCATGGGTTAGCAATTCATAGAAAAGAAAATCAGAATTCTTATGTTTCCTTAAACATGTCATGCTAGCATTTTCCTTCATCAATTTCTTTCTTTTCCATAAGCAAGGAGAAGAATCAAAACTGAAAGCTTTACCTTTACCTTCTTGGAGCCTCAAGGGTTTACCCGGATTCCAAGGATGCAAGCAATCTATGTAACTCTTCATCATCCCTCTTCTTCTCTCAATCATCCTATGCAAGGCAATCCCTATCTTGAAGTCCAAACTCGTGACAAGGTGTTTGTAATGATCAGCCCAACAAGATGATAAAGAAGGAAACAAAAGATCTGAAATGTGTGTATACCTTGGGCTGTCATAAAAAACCACTTCATTGCTTGGAAGATGTATAGTGAGCCCTTGGCAAAGAGCCTTCTCCCAACCTTGCCCCTCATTAGCATAGATATGATCACCCAAGCATGGCCATGATAAATAATGATGAAATAGTCTTTTGACATGATCAAATAAAATATCACATGGCTTACCATAGGCTGCTGATCTGGAATTTACAGCGGATTGAAAGAGGTCATGGACACCCGGAAATGCCCTTGTCTCATGTGTGCACCTCATAACATCTTCCCTTGGAAGTTCCACTTCATCTTTCCTTTTGTGTTCAGATTTTTCACCATTTATAACCCCATTTTTAGCTTGTTGATCCACATGCACAGCCACTTGCCATGGTTTGCAAGGGAGCCTCAACAATAAAACTGAATTGGAGTAGAAGAAAGCAATGATTTTAGAACACCTTCATACCTTTGGACATCCCCGATATGTTCAATTCCCTTTATCCCATGAGACTTGCTTGGCATCTTTCCATCATTCTCTTCCTCATGCTTCTTTTCATCCTTTTGCTTATGCTTCCAAGATCCTTTAGTATCTTGCCACATGCAACCATTAGAAAGCAAAGGAATATCATCAACAACCAAAAGTCTTTTACCTTCCTTTTTGCTTGGTTCTTGCTTGGCAATTTCCCCATTCTCTTGAGCTTCCGTAGGGCTGTGATTTCCATCAAACGACCTCCCTTTGACTGCTGTTAGGAACAGACCAGCCACTTCATCTTGTCCTTTATGGGGAGTTTCCTTCCATCTCCATGACCATAAAAGGCTTGTTGAAGTACCATCAATACAAATATCATTGTGACCCTTATTTCTTCCCAAACATAAGCATATCAAATGGATTATAAACCAATTGGAAAGAGGAAATGGTTACCTTAGTATGCATACTGCTGGCCTTGGAAAGAAGGTTATCTCTTATCAATCTCAATTTCAGACCCTTGTCTTGATGCAGCATAACCTAAAGTAAGTACCCCTTACTACTCAAGGTGCTCAACATTTGTATCAAACTGATTTTGATGATCAGCTCCATGATGGTGAACCTTGGCAATAAATCTGAAATATATTTGCAAGGGTGCAACAAAGTTTTACCTTCATACCTTTGCCTCTTCATGTGTGTTTGACCTCCATAGGTCACTTCATGTCCTTGTGGCTCTTACCAAAGTCTAATTTTTCATCTTTGGGCTCTTTATTGTCTGCTGTTATAAACAGACCAACAAGCTGACTGTTATCATTTCCACTTGGGAAGTGGGTTCCATCCATCCCTTTCGCTTCCTCTTCTTGTTCACAACCCCTTCTTTCACCTCTGAATTCATCACATGCAAAAATATCATCATCATTAATCAAACAATGATCCACAATTACCTCATGATGTGAATATCCGGAATAAGAATGGGAGTAATGAATCTTCATCCATTATGGCTCCCTTTCCTTCAAGATGCGGATCTTGAGTTGTATGCTCACTGTGCTCCTTCCCCTTCCTTGGCTCGTGTTCCACAAATTCTTCAAACCCTCATGTCATTAAGGTGTTGTTAGGAAAACCAGTCAAGAGATCAACCTTGGCAAGAGAGGGTTCTAGGTTTCCCAAGGGCCTTCTCAATTACCAGCTTTTGCAATATACCATCCACTTTCTTGTTCTTAGGGCAATAGGCATGCCCATCCTCTTCTAGCGAACTTGGGGGTTTGGTCCCTTCTCCAACAAACTTCGTAGCCACTCCTTTCTTTTCCAACAAGATGGGGCTCTTTCCACTAGGGTAGGGATATTTTTCCCATGACCCTTGTGCATGCCTCATAGGCTTGGACCAAGTTCCAATGCCCACTCTTTATGTTTACAATTTTACGAACTCTGAAAAAGATAGGGCATCACGTATCTCCTCCAGAAGAGCTCTATATTCTTCATACCATGTACCGATGTTGCTTCCTTTGGGTGACGGAGAATGAATGATTTCCCTTGAAGAGATTCTTCCACCATTGGAGCCTTGCATGGTATGGAATCATGGATCAGTCAGGCCATTGTGTTGGCCAATCTTTCTTGACCTGCAATCAACTTATCAAATTTGGCTTCTTGAGGATCTTGATTAGCCATATTGTCTTCTCCCCTTGGTTGATCCATTTTTCCTCTTATTTGGTAGTATAGCAAACCCTTGTTGCTTTCTTCCATTGAAACCCTAGGCCTTTGAGGATCCATGCTCTGATACCACTGAAATATCCCTTTTTGGGACAAAATTGAAAATTAAGAAAATTAGCACAAACCCTCTATATAATCAAATCTGATTTTTAAATCAGCAAACTGAAAATAAACCCAATTTGGACAGCGAACTGATTTATGGAACAAGCAGTATGAAAAATCAAATTTCACCAAAATGCCATCCAACAATGCATCCACATTTTTTATAAATCTTTTAGAGATATTTTAGAGCTATTTTCAACCCAAAAACACATGCTAATGCTCAGCTGAAAAATTAATTAAAACCAGCAGAAGTACAACTCGAAAAAAAATATGAAAGGAGGGTTTAGAAACCCCAAACTTCACAACAAATAGTAGATTCCAACTATATAAATAGAGGCAAATCTGAATATGAAATGAAATATCAAATTCGTGCCCTTACAGACACCCAACTTCACCCTACGATAAGTCGCTCCAACTTGGAGAGACCAATCAATGCATATAAAAATATGGTTATGACTTCTTCTCAAATCTGCAATAATCCTTCAAGCCTACACAAGGAAGGAGGGTTTTCGTCCCCCAACCAACCACAAGAAGGGTTTCCGTCCTTCTTGGAATGCCACACACTTGGATTTCCGCCCAAGAGTGGAAGAACAATGAGCTATCAGCCCAAAGTCCAATTAGAGTAAATGCGCCAAAGATGCATGTGCAAATGAAGTCATAATCTTCTTTTATACCCACCTTGGCGCCAAAGGCTTAAAGGAAAGGCCGACCCTATAAAGTCATTATAATCTTTTATTATGCCTCTTAAAAAGCATTAAACCCTAGCCGACCCCTTATAATGGGAATTACAAAGATAAACAACATTAACATGAATGAGGAAAAACTAGAAATATAACCCACGATCTTCCCTTATTCATCCGTTGCTTGCCTTCGGAAAGAGGAAAGGCAAGTAATCTTTTATTCATATTAATTCGAAAAAAATGGGACATTACATTCATCCTCCTTGGATGTCATACTAATGGATTGTCGCCCAATAGTGGAATGGACTTGGAGCAATCAGCCCTAGAGACCAAGTATAAAGTGTATATGCCAAAAAGTGATGTGCAAATGAGCCCCTAAGACTCCTCTTATACCCTTTGGTTGGCGCCAAGAGCCATAAGGTGTAGACCGACCTCTTAAGCTTGCTTTATCTTCTAATTCCATGTTGGAAACTTCCAACCTTGCTGACCTCTTAATGAGCTTTACTTTATCTTTTAATTTCATGTTGGGAGCATTATAATCCCAGCCGACCTGCCTTAGGGAGTAAAACACCAAAGAAAAACATTAATAACAATAAAAGAAAATAAAATGCGAAACCCAAGGACTTCCCTTGTGCAATTCCTTCTTGGCCACGGGAAGAGAAATGGCAAGAAGTCTTCAATTGGTGCTAGTTTGAAAAAGGGGACCATTACAATCCTCCATTCCCAAAATTGCTTGCCCTCAAGCAATTGCAAGCTCTCATGCCCAAGTGCCATCATACCAAGGTGAAGGAACATGTTGTAGCATTCCCATAGTCTAGATCCTGTGCCTGTCAAATGAAAGAGCTTTTGCCCAAACAAACTCTGACACCCATTGCCCCTTTCTTCATTGAAGTCCCCTTCATCTTCAACTTCTAAAACAACAATAACAACTTCTTTTGCATACTCAGTTGTATAAAAAGCCTTCCAAACTGTTGTAATCTCAGTCATAAAGCAAGAAATTAATAAATAATCAGCAACTTGACAAGCTAATCCATGTCCCAATGTGGCATCCTCATTCTTCGTTCCATCCTTGTCAATTAAGGTGGAAGAACACTCCATATTTCCAAATACAAATGCAACTGAAATTAGGTGCGGGCTGATATAAATGATGACAGTAGTATCAATGATGGTAGTTTGGCTCATGGCTGCCATAGAAATACTTCCCTTCTCACTTGGGGGTAGACAACCCCTCATTCCTCAACTCTTGATTACATTCTTCACTCAACAACAAACTTGGAAAGGAAAACTTGAGCATCATGCAAAATTGATCCAAACACCTAGAGTTACCTTGTCGTAGTGGCCTCCTTGGCTGCCCAAAAGATGGTCTAGGCTGCCCTCTTCCCGCTGTCCTAGGTTGGGTTGTACCTTCCTCAAAGCCTTTATGTTTCACTCCCAATCCAAGTATTGGAGGGACCCTGTTTCTATGCAAATTGAGACCTTTTGCACTCACAAAATTGCCATCCTCCATTATGGCATCTTCATCTTCAGCTGTAGTCCCATATTCTTCATCACATACTCAGATGGATAACAAATTCAGCTGCTCTTTCTTCTTTATTCTTGTGCCTACACAAAGAACAAGCACATTAAAAGAAACAAGAGCTCTCAATATCATTTCTTCATGCCTCATAGATATGTGAACTAGCTTTCTTCCTTTGCTTGCATTTTTCTCAAAATTCCCCTTCATATGATGGACTCTTAAATGTCCATTCATGTTGTCCCAAGTATGGTTGTAACTGTACCATTGCAATTGCTTGCTCAAAATTAGCATTATGGTGGCCGGAAACTTTTCTAAAACAGCGGCAAACAATCCCTCATTGATGGTAGGTGGAAAACCCTTCCCCCTTGTGACTGAAAACACTTTGGTGACTGTCATAAAAGGGGTTAACGGGCTGGTTCTGATGTGGACAGCAGCAAAAAGAATAGGATAACAACTGTCATACTTCAAATTCTTCACAAAAATCAACCATATGGGGACTGAAAATGCTTCAACAACATCAACAAACTGAAGATTACTCCCATGTATGGCTGAGGCTACTTTTATGGCTACAAATACAATGTTGGGCAAACTGAAAATGTTGATAACAACAGTATGAATTTTTATGATAGTGCCTTAAAACCCATAAAACATGATTTCTACTACTTACACTGTACCACCAATTTCCAGTTGGGTTACAATGCTCGGGGCAGCAAGATAACATCCATCTTGCTCACTTCCAAATGTAAAATTTATGAAATCAACATCCACTTCCATTGGAAGACTTCAAAAACTTTCATGTACAAACTTAAGATTAAAACATGTATGGTTAGGCTCTTGTATGGCTACAAATACAATGTTGGGAAAACAGGGTTTATGCAGAATGGAATTTTTATGACAGTATACCTTAAAACCCATAAATCATGATTTCTACTACTTACACTTGTACCATAATTTCCATGTTGGGTTATCAATGCTAATGAGTGTGTCAAGCTCCATCTTGCTCACTTTGAATCGGCCTCAAAATTTATGAAATCATCATTATTTGAATTGGAAACTTCTTTGAATTAGTATGTTGCATAAAATAAAACTCATTTATATGCAACTCTTTGCAAAATGAAATCCATGGTTATCTTATCATGTACAATCCATAGATCTTGCCTTTTCCGGTAATTCTTTCCTCTTTTTGATAGCAATTTTTTTTCATGCCAAGCATGTTGTAATGTCCCCTTTTTTAGAAAATGGCAAGTTTTTTTCAAAATAAAGCAAAGGAATGGATAAATCTTCTTGCATCACCCTAAAATAACAATGTCAACTATTAAATCTAAACCCAAATGGGATTGGAATCTAGCCAAGGTGATGGGAATAGATTATGAAGAAAACAATTAGAATTCTAAAACATTGACATTTTTTAATGTCAGCTTTCATAATAATTAAGTAATCCACAGCAAAGTTGAAATCTTGTGAAAATTGCTTTGCTGTAAGCTTTTTGGGATGCGTTTCTCTGCCAACTTTGGATTTTGGGCCACAAAAAGGGAAGAACTTTTCTATTAAATAAAAATAGCAAACATGAAACCCTAATTAATTGCCCTAAAAAGGAGGTTTTGAAATTTAGGGCGTCAAGGCAACTCCCAAAAATTATGAAATTAAACTTTTATTAGCTTATTCAACAAAAATTTCTACTTGCACATTGAATATTAAACCTGATCCCAAATTGCATAGCTGAAATAAATATTAATTTTAACCACATGCTTGCAGAAATTGAACATCTTCTAAAACTCATAACTTCTAATTCAATACTCAATGCTTTTTCCATGAAAATAAAGAATGCAAAATAAACAAGGGAAGAAATTTAAGGTGAAAGTTGCTATTAAGCAATCATGCTTGAGTTTTCTGACAATTGAAACAGTCTTCTCAAAATGCCCCAGAAATTGTCTTCCAAGCCTCTGATGTTGTTAGAATGTTTATCATAGTTTCCTTAAATTGATGGCTGTGCCACTTCCAAAACATTTCATAAACAATGTCTTTGCTCTAAAATTTTCAATCTAATCTCAACAGACTTATAGATCTGCACTTTTGCTGGATTAAAACATTTGAATAAACCCCAGTTTTCTAAGTTTTCATCCCTGAAAAATTTTGTAGTTAATAACAATAGAGAACAAAGGTGCCTCACCAGAACATGTAGATTATAACAATTCAAATAAAATTCAACACCCTAGAGCAATTTCCAATTACAATAGAACAATTTTGCATAAACACACTCAGACACAAGTAGAACACCTTGATAAGAAAATGGAATCTCAATATCTTCAACAATGGATCCAAATGGATCTTATTTGCCTTTGGCAAGAGAGCACAATGCAAGAACTTATTTCCCTAAATGCATACATCCCATTTCTCCAAGCATGGAGTAAATTCAAAAGATCAATCAACATAACTGTTTTTTAGCTTTAAATCACAAAAGTCCTTTTTTTATAGCGATTTTAAGGGGAAAAATAAAATGACCAACCTTTTCCCTAGTTATTTTTGAGGGAAAACCAGGCAAAAACTATTTCATTATAATAAAATATTTTTTAAACTAATCTATGTTGCAACCCATTAGATTTATTATTTTTAATTGACATTAAAAGCAACTAAAATGTGACATTTAATGAACTTAAGAGCCCTTTTGTATTTTGCAAGGCATGCCAAATCACAAAGTTTGAACTTCAACATTTCAGGACCAACCATATTCTTTTCCTCAATGATTAATGATTGAATCCAGATGAATGGGTTGAGGGTACTTCTCTTCAATTTCAACAATGTCCCAATAGGGGACATTAACCATGTGCTTTCCCAAGGTGACACTTGTTGTTGGAAATCTTGGTGCAAGGGATGATGAATCTTGTAGCACCTCATCCTTCACAAGGAAGTTTGAATGCACAACAAACTCCATATGATTTCTCATAAAGTTTCTTTCTAATCATATGCACGAAATGAAACAAGGAACCCATTGAAGACTTCACCTTATTTGTAACTCAAAGGATCTATGTACTCTTTCCCATTTAGAATGTTTTTCACTTTATCACCATTTCCACTATGTTGTCTATGATAACACAAGTATGGCAGCGACATAGGAGGAGACCAAAAAACTAAAATGTGATTTTCAATATCGTACATTGGGTTGTCCTTTTTCTAAAATCTTCTTTTACCGAATGAAGCTTGGTTGAGATCTCGTCATATTCAACTAGTAAAGCTCTTCCCACCTTGACTTCGTCCATATTTTGTTGGCACATACATGGAGCCTCTTCGAGGTTCTTGCCAAAGCGATGAACACCCTCAACTTGACTCTTAGGAGCTTCTGTTTTGAAATTTCCATAAACATCATCATTATCAACAAGAGGTTTGATTTCAACCATCAAATTCTTTCCACAATTTTGCAAATCGAATTTTCCTTCTTTCCTTGGCTCATGCTCCATGACTTCTTCCTCTTTCTTTGAAGATTCTGCTGCATCAAAAACCCTTTTTGGTTCTTCATCTAGCAACACCTTTCCATGTCCTTCAATGTGGTCTTCTTGGGACTCCACCTCAAAACCCTCTTACAGAACTGATGTTTCTTTTTCTTCTTTCAAGAGACCCCTTTGGATTCGAGTAATGTCCCCAAATTAGGGCAATTCAATATTCACCCAAATTCAATGAAACCCTTATGCAAATTATCCTTAAGTATTCCAATGTCTACTATTCCTAACCCAGATTATGGGGTAAGATTAGCGGATTATTAAGTGGAATAAATCGGAAAATAGCTAGAGCGCACTAAATTACACCAATTTGATTATACACAACTGAACGGTAATTAGATAATCAAACCCCAGACTGATTTTTTGTGAATCTTCTAAAATTAATTTTACGCTCAACCAACCATGCAAAATTACTTCAAACTTTGGATATTCGGGTTATAAAAAATGCAGTTTATGAATGTAAAATCAAAATTAACCCAGCTTTCACCAGAAGTGCAAAAATGTCCCTCTTATTATTTCGCCCAGCACAATTAGGGTTGGTTATGCATGCAACAACACCCCATCGATCACCAAATCTTGTGCACAAGCTCATAAAATATAGAGAATCAAATCTGAATCTTTTATGCAAGTTTTATGCACCCAATATGTTGAAAATACACCCTTACCTTGTCGCCTAGGGCACAGAAAATACAACTTAAAGCATCAAATCACCTTCTACCAAGAAAATCTAAGATCCAACTCGCTAGGGCATAAATGCATTACCAAAATTACCACCAAGCAATTCGCCACAAAAGAAGGATAAGATCAATGCACAATATTCAGATTTCACATTCACATCAAGTCGTTAGGGCACCAGAGAAAAACAGACCAGCAATCATGCATGAATGGATCCTTCAACAACTAGCTTGGGTCTTCAATTTGCTAATAACAAGGTGGTGTTGTAAAACATCTTTAGTAGAACTTCAATGGGCATGCATCCCTTTTTCTTCGAGCATGAAGAAATAACAATAATCATAATCAGCATACCCCCATAGTGGAAAGGTATGTGACTTTATATTCCTCCCTCCAAGAGTGGCACTCCAAATGGGCCCTTTTTTTGCCCGATGCTCCTTTAGAATGGTGACTCACTTTAAGGGTAAGTGACCATTAAAAAGGGGGTCTTCATCATGTAGAACATCTCTTTTTTTTAATATTTAATTCACTTTTTTTAACTCAATGATTAAAATCACAAAAATATAAATTTAATTCTTTTTTAATGAGCTCAAAGGAGATAACAAATTAGTGGTGAAAATCACTTTTATAATATGTTCCCCAAATTTATCCTTTAGTCCATGGGGAAAGAATGGACTAAAGAACTTCAGTGCCTGTTTAAAAATGTCCTAGAAAAGGGGACATTACAATTTGGCTTCTTAGCGAATTCTTGTGGTCTAGGATTTAACCCTAGCATCTTCATCCATGTTCCGGTTGTCCCTTTGTTGGATCCATCAAATGTAGAGAAGGAGATCTTGTCCAACACATTTTGTACCTCTTTTGGTGGTGCATTTTGTCTTGGCTCCGGCTTAGACCTTCCTTTGCTTACCCCAATGAACTCGGCAAGTGAAATTTCATCCTATATCTCCCTAGGAAGTGCAATGTATTCCTCATAGCTTGTTGCAATACTTTGTCCCATAGAGGGCCTTGTTCCTGTCTCTGGAAGGGTTTCTTCCCTTGGAAGGAAAAAAGGCCTAGTGGTTGATCCGTGAGCTATTCCAGAGAGCTTTCGTGAAGTATTTTCTCTAAATGAGCTTCCTTCTCCATTATGAACCCTAGGTTCATGAACTTTCAGAAGGGTTAGGGCTAGCAAGTCCATAGAGACCACCAATCTCACTTGCCCTTCAATGAGCTTGTTGATCTTGGCTTCCTAAAATGTAATTTCAACGAGTGAGCCATACTCTCTTCTTCTCTTGGCTGGTCTGAATTTCAATGTTTTAAAAATCTTATAGAATTAAACTTAGAAATGTTTTAAGGTCGAAACCGGACTCGAAACCGGAACCGGAACCGGACCGGTTCAAACTTTATGAACCGGTTTACTAAAAAATACATAAAATTTTATATTTTTAATGAAAATAATATATTTGAAAGGTTAAAAACCATGATTCCAACAATTACACACAAAATATGCAAAGTTTGCTCTTATATATATGTAAGAAAGGTGTTTATAGCAAAATGGCACGAACTCCAAGTCCAATACACAATACATATATCATATATGAGATTCCAAAACAAAATACATAAACAATGAGGCTCTAAATGGCCTCCATAGTCCGAGACTCCAAAAAAACATGCTATGATCATTGATACATTACAAATACTACAAGTTACAAAACTCTAGAATAAACTAGATGACATCAATGATCAATCATCAAACTCTGCACCGCTGCTGGAAATGGGATCCTCAAGGTCATCCTCATCAATATCATCACCAGCCTCTGGCTCTGACTCGGACCCATCCAAATCCTCAGGTACATCTGCAACAATTGTATTGGCACGGGGTCGGGGAGTAGCACGAGTACGATTAGTGCCTGCTTTGTCTCGTGACGGTGGTGACGGTGCTGCTAATGGCTCATCATCCTGACCCAAACCCATCCACCCCAATTCATCGAGATCAAACTCTATTGGCTGACTCTCCTCTACCCATTCTGAGGTTGGATCTATATCATCCAAGACAATGGGATCAATATTAGGTCTTCGGTTCAACAACTAGTTGTGCCTTAACCGAAGGTTGTACTGCACAAAGACAAGATCATTCAACCGTTGTTGTTCCAAACGGTTTCTCTTCTTCGTGTGAATCCGCTCAAAGACGGACCAATTGCGCTCGCACCCAGAAGCACTGCAAGTTTGGCTCAGGATCCTAATTGCAAACTTTTGCAATTGAGGACACTGACTACCAAATGAATCCCACCAATGTGCTGCGATAAAAAGTGTAAATGTTTAATTAGTAAACAATGACGATAAAAAGTTAAAAACACAAAGTTAAAAATTAAAAGTAAAACAAAAACTTATAACTTAAAGGCTAAAGCGTAATTCAACAAATTAGATTGTCTTATGCTAAAAATTCATGATTATTCATTAAAAATTTTAATCAAATGAACTTCAAAAAACTTAGAATTGCTTACCTGGTTGGTCCACATCCCTTGCAATCTTTGCAAGGTTTTTCCCAAAGGTACCTGTGGCTCTGCTGAAGAAGTTGATTTGTCGGTGAACCTCAAGTTGTTGCATCTCATCAGGGACCATGCGCTCTAGGCACTCGTACAAACCATCTTTTACTTCTCCTGTTTGATCTTCTCCAAGTTGAGCTCTGTAATGATATTTTGGGTTCAAGAAATACCCAGCTGCATGTATAGGCCGATGGAGTTGATTGTTCCATCTATTATCTATGATCTCCCATATAGGCCCATACTTAGTTACCCTGTCTTTGTATGTTGCCCTTATCTGCTCCTTTTCCTGATCCATAGCCTCATAAATATAGCCCATGGCTAATTTTTCCCCATCCACCAACCGCAACACCTTAACAAGAGGCTCGGCAACTTTCACAATCTCTGTTGTTTTTTTCCAAAATAAATTATCAAAAAGTTTCTTCTTTGTGTCTTTCCCATCTTGTTTCTGGCTCCACTTTGATGCATTCCATTCATCACTTGAAAACATCTTTTTCAAGTTCTGTTGTTGGGAAAGAAGAGATTGCAACGTGAGGAAGTTTGTTGCAAATCTCGTGATGGCTGGCCTAACAAGTTCTTTGCCCTCAGTGTTCTTCCTCATTAGGTTCAATACCCATGAGTGATTGTAGATGTATTTGGTGATGCTTTTGCCATGCTCTACAGTGTTCTTGATCCAATCTTTTTTCCCTATATCCTCAAGCATGAGGTCTATGCAATGTGCAGCACATGGAGTCCAAAATATTGTTTTGTGTTTAGCCTCTAACATCTTACCAGCAAGAACATAGTTAGAGGCATTATCTGTTATGATTTGTACAACATTTTCCACCCCCACCTCTAAAACAATCTCATCCAAAAGCTCAAACAACAAATTTGCATCTTTCACCCTATCAGATGCATCTACTGATTTCAAAAACATAGTACCTTGTGGACAAGAGGCAAGAAAATTTATTATGGTGCGGTTCTTGCCATCACTCCACCCATCTAACATAATAGTGCATCCTGTTTTGGCCCATGATGCTTTGCAACCCTTCAAATATTCATCTATGGATGCAACTTCTTTCTTCAAAAGTGATCCTCTCAAGTCATGCATACTAGGGCCTTTGAAGCCCTTACCAACAGCAACAATGGAATCAAACATAGGCTAGTAATAAGGTGAGCATGCAGCATTGAAAGGGATATCTACATCATACCACCATCTAGCAATGTACTCAAAAGTTGCTTCTTTGTATTGCTTCTTCCAATGGTTATCCAAGGTGGGCTGATTTTCTGTTGGCATGGAGGCACTAGCAGGTGTGGAAGATGGAAAAAAGCTTTGAATGGTCTTTCTTTTTTTAGGCCAGTTTTCTTGACTATGAGTGGATGGGGGAGGCATATACCGAAAGGGGTCTCTAACAGTCACAGAAGGGTCAGAGCAAGATCCTTCAACACTCAAGGCATGTTCCCTCCTCCCTATTTCAGCTTCCATCTCTTTTTGCCTAGCCTTCTCTTCTCTATGTTTTTCAAGCATGTTTTTCATTTCCAACCTAATGGCATCAATATCAGGTGCATCACATGGGGTAACTTGGCCTCTTTGACCAGCCAAGTGTTGTTTCAACCTATGAATCCCCCCCTTGATGTGTTTCTTACAATATTTACAAAAAAAATGATTATCAATTACGTCTGCATGGGCTAACCATGTAGGGTCTTTTGTTTTGGGGGCCATTGCAAATGCAAAGAAATCTGAAAATGCAAATAAAAACAAAATAAATTTCAAATTTCTTATGTAATAAAATTTACAAATAAGGGGCAAGTTTAAAATGTAACATACCTTTCAATGTGCACACAAATGAGGTGAAGAAATGCTCTAAGCTTGTATATGGGTTACACCCTCCAAATGTAGATGTGAATGCCACCACAAACAGCCCACACTTGATGCTAAACAACCTCAAACTCACTCCAAATGAACACTATTCAATGTTTCCCCAATCCTCCAAATCCTTACAAATAAGAGAGGTGATCACAAATAGAGGTGAGGTGCTCACAAATGGATGCCAATATCACCACAAAGAGCCCACAAGCAATGCCAAACAAGCTCCAAGCCTCTAACTTCAAAGCTCACTACAAAAATTAAACTCTTCAATCTTATGCTCACAAATGCTCAATGAGAGAGGTGTGAAGTGAATAAAATAACATCAGTATTAACGAAATAATGATGATTAATAACAATAATGGGAGTTACGGCTGAATCCTCATCCTCCATGACTCCACCTCCTTTGACTGTTGCTAAGGACATCTCAGTAAGCTGAGAGTGATTATGCGCACTCAGAAATGCCCTTTCTTCATGGGTATCACTTCCCACAATGCCATCCCCATGTTCCTTCCCCAAATCTGATTTTTCTCTACTAATATTCAGCTCTATGCAACCGTTAAACACCAACAATTCATCATCAAACACTAAACGATTTTTACCTTAAGTTGCATGCAACTTAATCTCCTTCTCATTACTTGGTATGTGCCCTATGATTTCACCAAACCCTTGTGTCTTCATGGTGTTGTTCGGAAAATCAGTCGAGAGACTATTGTGTTTTTCTGAAACAAGGATCCAACATAGGTTCAAATAAACCAACAAGTTGGATGACCTTTGGAAAACACGAGTTAGGGTCAAGATCCACTCTCTTCAGTTATAAGCAATACCACTAATGAATGGGAAGAGTTACTCAATCTCCTTATTAAAGATTGCTAAGAAACCTAGAGGGACCTTGCAGCGTAAAAGGACCGTTGAATTTGGAATGTTGTGAAACACTTGTGTATTTATTAATAGAAGAAGCAAGGTAAATCTTTCAAATCAAAAATAAATATCTTGAACGCCTCACTTGGGACCCTTAGCCAATCAATAGTGTGCTACCTAGATGTGAGGGAGACAGATGGAAAGCAGAAGATCCCATCCCTCGTAGACATAAAATGATGTTCAAGCGAAAGACCCGACAAAAAGAGCACCTCGATTTCAAACTGGCTCTATCAAGTAAGATCAAGTCCTAAATGCCTTTTGCACTACACCTCTCCATTTTTTCTTTGTTTCCTTGTATGTTTTTGTGTTGTCTCTTATTGGTTAGTCTTGGTGTTATGTGGTGGACCAAGCAGAAAAGAGGCTACTTTTGTGGTGACTTTAGCAACATTAGTCCTTTGTATATTTTATTTGATGACCTCACATCTCCACTTTTTGAAGGGTGAGGAGATTGAGATCGTGAGCTCTTATACCTACTTGGGGATTCTATTCTCTAGCCCTCGTTTCAGTTTGAGAGAGGCCTTCTAGCCTCGTGTCAATAAGGGCTATGGGTCCTTAGTTCCTCAAGAGAGACAGTGCTTCTACCATCACTTTCAAGACATCTACTCCAAAATGTCCCTCATGGACTCCCTCATCAGACCCACAGTTCTCTATGGTTCTATCGCTAGGGGACCCTCTTTGCTGGGTACTGACTGGGCTGCCATCGAGAGGGTCTAGACACTTCTCCTCCGCCGCTTCATTAGGTATAAACGATCTGTACCCCAGCACATTATTTTGGCGGAGTTTGGAGCCCATCCTTTCAGATTGGAGACCATATTTGACTTGGTTTCTTTCTTGCACTGCATTCGGGGCTTCGCGGACACTGCCAAGGGGTGTGACAGGTACCTTGTATCTTGGCATACTTATTCTTCAGAGGCTATTGCTCTTTCAAACTCCTCACACCGGCGTCACAGTTGATATGTTGAGGTCTCCAAACTTTTGGAGGCAATTGGTATTCGAATGGACCATATTCCACCTTTTCAGTACTCCTTGGACACACCAAGCCACCTTCTGCCTACTAAACAAAAGATGAATAGGATCATTAGAGAGGATATTTACAGGGAATTCATCCATACCACTTGGGTAAATCCTCAGGGTGGTTTACATCCCAAGATGGCCTTTTAAACTGAGCATTTCTTGGAGTTGAGGGACAGTCTCATTTTTTGTCCACACTAGACCCTTCGGCACTAAATGCATGCCCTTCGCATCCCCCTTGGTCAATTCAAGGTTGGTTCTCATAGACTTCGTTGTGAGACGGATCACCACCTTGATCGTTCAGACAAGATTTGTCAATTGTGTAGTCTCCAGGAGACCGAGACGGAAACACACTTCATCTTTTGGTGCCCCATTTACTACGAGATCAAAGGGAGGTTTCATTGTTTATTTAGGAGGACGTAAGATCTTTCTGACTTCTTCAGGTTTGAGGATCAAAGGTGTCTGGCTTTATACTTACAGGAGGCTTTGAAGCTTCATGAGCACACTCTTCAACCGCATCCTAGATCGGACTCTATCTAGCGGATCACTTCCTTCTTCACAGTGTTACCTTCGGAGAGAGGCACTAAGCACCCTTGTGAGACCAACCCAGCTTCTTCCTCCAGATTGGTTCGGCCCAGGGAAACCATCCATGGTTCCCCGAGCCATCACAGGCATGCCCGTACTAGGTCTGGCCTCAGGAGACAGACTAGATCTACCAGGCATCAGAGGGATAGTATTGTGTCCAGACAACGGACATAGTAGGCAGACTCTCTCTTTGGCTGGTTGGCATTCTATCCTCAGCTTCTTCCAGTCGGCCTTGGATGTTAAGAGAGTTGGATCTACCATTCCTTGATGGGCTTTCCTCTTTTCTTCTCCTTGGTCGTCTTTCCCCCTTTCTTCCTCTCACTTGTATTTCCACCCCCATATTAGGTGAGTGTGATTTCTTCTTCCAGTTGGCCACCTCTTATGGCTTTTGTATTTGTCTTTCTCAAGAACTCTTTGGTTTTCCCGCTTTGTATCGGTGCTCGCTGTTTTCTGCAGTCCCTTTGACCTACTTTTGTGGTCATTTGTTGGACATTAATATATTTATCTTATCTTATCTTGCCCAATCTTCTATTCTCAATGGGATGCTGGTACAAACTCCATTCATTTCTTCTCCCACCCCCCGCTTCTGCCCCCCTCGTTTTGGTCGATGAATAACACTGAGATTTATTGCACCCTTTGTCTGGTGCCATACCTTGTTAGATATTTTCTCCAGTGGGGTTGTTGGCACTCTGAATAGCTTCTTTGCTATCTTTGGATCCAGTGAAGGCTCATTCGAATGGCAAAATATTGTGGTGATCCACTATGGTTTTGTTTTTTGGCTGAGACAAAATGTGCATTACTTACATGATCAAGTATTCCAAATAAATCTCTCAATGAAAAACTGTGAAACTCTCAGAAATTTAATCATCAAGTATTACTTGACAGGATCTGCAACAAACTGGTGGTTTAGTTTGTTTTTTGAGCTTCTAAGATGAAATCTTCCTTAAAGAAAGAATCAAATTTGAGTAGCTATTCTGAACCGATACTCATTCAATCAAAAATCAAATCTGTATCAGCAAATGAATTTGGAGAAATCGGAATGGTGGCAATTTTGAGGTTAAGATGGGTGCAGGTTTGTTGTGGTGCAGTAACTGTTGAAAATCCAATCAGGTATGATTTTCCCACAGCTCAGTTCTGATTGGCACTGCAGAAAGAAATTATATTTTTGCTATGCACACAACCATAGGAAAGGGCACTCTAACGTAAGGCCCAATATGTATGAAATATAACCAGCGTAGCTGGATAAAAAGATCTGAAACAAATGTAAAGTTACAAATATTGAGAATACAAATTGCATTTTCAGCCTATGTGATGTGTTTTAGTTATTTTGGCCTGTGGTTTGTTTTATGAGTGGGGACCCATTGCAACCCCCAATTTACCAATAAAAAATATTGTTATCCTGTAAATTAATAATTCTACTGAACTTATAAATCAGTAAAACGTTTTCATATTTTATAAATAAAGAATTGCCAATTTGACTTCACCAGTACCTCTGCAACTGTTGTATCCCATCAGAGAACCTAACTCCTTCGGAGATGCTCAGCGATTGATCCTTATCTATGCTGAAAATTTCATCCGTTGCCTTATGAAGAACTAGGTCCACCACTTGTAACTGAGGTATTAGTAGGAGATCGAGATTGATAGAAATGAATGTCAATCCATTGCTGGTTGGGAGTATAGGAAATGCACCTCTCTGCCATAAAATTTTGTTAGACTTTCAGTATAACAATGAAAAGCAAATTGAAACTAAACTAAAATAAATTCATTAAAACAGAAACCTAGATATTGTTCTAAACCTTGAGAAAATCCTTTTCTCGTGTCCACTTCATAACATATCCAACAACGACAATGGAATCTCCCAAAGCCTGAAAATCAGCAAAAAAGCTCATATGGTGCTTTCTTGCCATGAAAGTAAATAAATCTAATGGAGAAAATTCACATTATTTCAGCAGGTGAACAAAAACAATTTGTATCTACCATTTTGTTCAGGCGACAAAGTATGATAAGTAAGTCTTGTAACTTGTTTATTGTGGTTACACCGGGCATAATCGAAACAGCATTTCTTGAATCTGCCACAAGAAAGGAACAAAAAATTATTCAACAAAATTACAAACTTTTCTGTGTCCCTGATTCCCTGAATTACAGGGAAACTTTCCTCTACCTGCAGAATGTTTTATGCATACCCAGATCCCTGTAATTTCAATTTGGGAAGAATAGCTTAGGCTTTCATAATAATAGGAATGAAGGAGAATCAAGAAAGTGAAGAATGCTCATTTTAGAAGAAAGTGAAGGTCAAGGCTTATGTCAATAATGGGCAATGATAAAGATTAGATGTAAGTGAACAGATTCCGCTGGAAATCTACAGTATTCAACTGCTATGAATCATAGAGCTAGTTAGATGAATACACACTACTTCCAAAAAATACCAAGAACTTGTCTTCCAAGACATGCTTGAGGTGCAAAGCAGCCCACAGCACTAAGATATCAAAGCGTGAGTATATTAGCAGGTTGAGGTACAGGTGCAAACGGATGCAGGAGCAGCAAATGTTGAAAAATTTACGATTCAGAATTTTTCCACATTAGTGTTTCCAAAATCATGTATGCATAAAAAGTGTCTATGAATCAAAGTAACTAGTAGATAATAATCCTAAAATTGGAAATAGTGAACACAGACAAACAGGTTTAGAATTCCTTTAATGTTGAAAACTGATTTTAGTTTTTTTATATTCTGTTTAGTGTTCTTTCCAATATTTCATAAAAAAGTCTGTCACAGATCGTGGGTGGATAATAGGATCCACCCAGGTATTCCTCATAACTATCCCTTAAAGGATCAGATCATTAGATTAAGGTTCAATAGATCTTATAACAAACCAAAAATCCTAGAGGACGATATTGGGACTTGCCACCTCAGTATTTACCCTTAATTTAACTTTAAATGTATATATCTTTTAGTCCTACAGGTCAAAACCACCTAAAAGATTTTACTAATCCATCACAAAAATGTTATCTTCCCTCATTTAAAGAGTGTATCAAACTAAGTGAAAAAGATTGTCTCTTCCCAAATATAGTAAGGCTCTTTACCAAATGGAATGAAAAGAAACTTTTTGATCAACCCAACACTCAATACATATTAGGAGGGTTTTGTCACAAGTACCCCTTTGTAATATTTTGTGATTTGGCATTTTTTATGAGCAAAATTTGTAAGAGAGCGACAAGAACAAATGTAAGGAAAAGATAAATGCACATGTAAGTGGCCAAGAAGTCACAATGATTGCTGACAATACAACTTGGAGAAAGCTAGATGCTTGGTCTTCCAGCATGACTTTTCACATTCTTGTATAAGTACTTCCTAAAATCAATTAAGGGTCCTAATATTGCTTCGAGTATCTATGTATTTTCCTGCTCTGTTATAGTTTGTGGTATTGTGCATTCTGTTCAATGTCCATGGGTGATTTTTGTCTTTGGCTATGTATGTATTTCTTATGTGAGGATCTGTTTCACTATCTTTAATCCGAAAGGATAATACACATAATTGAACCATGGAGTAGAACTGTTGAACAATAATGCATCAGCTTTAGTCCCCTTATGTAATGTCCACTTTTTCAAATTAATCCATTCAGAAGACTTCTAGATCATGTCACTTTCCATGGGGTAGAAGAAGGTGAACAAGGGAAGTATTTGTTGATGTTTTAGCATTTACATTTTCTTTTAATGTTTTCCTTTATGAAGCAGGTCGGTTGGGTTGGAGGAATTAAAAGGCAAATTTAAAGATATAACAAGTTGCTTTATGAGATCGGTCATGGGGAAAACTACCTCATTGGATTTGGCACCACCAAAGTGATATAAAAGGAAGCCATTTGGGCATGCATCTTTATTATAATTTTACATTGCTTGGTTTTGGGGTTCGTTGCTCTATTTCCATTCCACTAGACGGCAGAAATCCTTTGGTGTGGCTTCACAAGGTAGATGAAACACTTCCTTGATAATTGGAGAATGAAAACTCTTCGATTAATTGTTCCAAGTGCTTCAAAGAGGTGGATAAGGCCTTTTTGCAGAGAGGGTTTGGTTCTACGGTGAAATTCAGCCCCTCTCCTAAGGGAGTGACCCACCTTGGGGAAGCGATTAGTGGTTTCTAGGGCACGACACCACTCAACTCATCCATCAATGCATTCTCCATATTTTTGACATCCGGAATCTACTTTGTTCTTCATTTTTTGGGCTTGGAAGCATTCACTTATAGCCGTTTCATAAGGGCATACTCTGTTGTCATTTAATTATGTAATGCCCTTTTTCAGGGCTGAACCACACCAACAAGGAATTTACACAAACCCTAGCTGAAAATAATCGTATTTTTATAACAGCAGGCCCAACAATATTAGAAACCCTAGCAGCGAACATGAAATTACACTTTTAGGGCATCATACATCATTAAAAGCAGCTGAAAGTAAATAAACAAGTCTTCCTAATGCAGCGAACTGTAGCAGCACTTAATGGCATCCATTCTCATGCAATATGGGCTGGAAATTAACATAGAAATATCCCAAATACTCAATAAATCCAGCAAGATGAAATCTGGAGCAAATTTGTATTTTATAAATTTATTTCAAGTGCAAATACAAGCTGAAACTTCTAAAATTCATAACTTCCATCAATACTTGGAGTTTCAACACAAACCAATGCTCAAAATGATCTTGAAGAGACCAGCTATCCAATGAAAGTGAAATCACAATTTTCCAACCATGAAAACCCACTGAAAAGTGATCCCGAAATCTCCAAATGGGTAGATCAAGCTGGAAATGAATGTGGCAGCCCCCAAAAGCGTGCCCTAGCTGGAATGTGTGCCCTAGCACTGATAGAAACCTTGTCGTTCTGAAATTCTGAATTTTGAAGCTCCAATGTGACTCCCGGATGAAGTCACCAATGCAACAAATGAGGGTTTTCGTCCCCAAGTGTTGTGACTATTGAGGGTTTTCGTCCCCAATAGGATCAATGAGGGTTTTCGTCCTCAAAGGGTGAAAATGAGAGCTCAATGCTCCAATTTCCAAAAGAGAAGTATATAATTCAAAAGATGATCCCACAAATGAGCCCCAACATTTGCTTTTATAGCCTTTACTTTTCTTTCTTTGTGGAGAGCTCCATGTAGGCCTCTTTATTTCTTTTTTTTAATATTTGTTTTTCCCTCTTAAAGAGGGACGACCTCTCCTTTTCTTTTATTTTAGTATTTAAGAATACTTCTTATTTTAATAATAATAATCTGAAGTTGTCCCAACATAAGAATTGGTTGGGCCTTCCTTAAAATATTATTACATATTTTTAATTTAGAAAAGGGGACATTACAATTTAATTTCCGGCTGTGTTTAGAGGCTGATTTCATGGTTAATAATTTTCTATAATATTCATAAAGTGCCTCTATATACTTCAGATATTGTGAATGGTGATATTTTGATGAATTACTGTTTTTTCCTTGCTGTTGTTCTAAAAATCGGACTACTGTTCATTTATGTTCTATTTTCCAATTGGCTGATATAAAAATCAGAATATTTCAGTTTGGAGTTTGTGTTATTTCGTTGTTTTTCAGTTCAGTCCTAGAAAGGGACATTACACCTTCACCATGTGAACTAGGGGTTAACAGCTAATACTGGTTCTATCTTGTGTTCCTATCACAAAATGACCAACAATGTTTGAAGTATGAACCTCCCTTATTACCTGAATTGTTCCCTCTTTAGGCACACAAAGTTTCCCCGACATGTAGAGAAAACCCTCTTCTCTTGGAAATAGCAATCTTCCTTGGGCTCAAAATCTGCAATTTTTGCCCATTTTATTTGTTGATATCATAGTATTAAAAATCGCGATTAATCGCCCAATAATCGCGATTTATCTTTTAGAACAAGCAAAACGATTAATCTTTCTGTAAATCACGATTTTCGCAATGCCGATAAATCAGTGATTTCCGGCGATAAATACCCTAAAAATCGTGGAAACTCGCCTGAAAAATCGTGGAAAATTGCTTGGCTTAGGTTTAAATGCAAAAAAAGACCAAAACGACTCGTATTTTCTCTTGCGTGACTCGTATTTTCTCCTACGACCTGGTTTCGTGTCTGTTTTCCAGCATTTCGTGGTGGTTCCGTGGTGGTTTCATGGTGGTTTCATGGCATCTCATGCCGGTTTCGTGCCATTTTGAGATAAATATCGGATAAACCCTAGGTTTTCTTAGTTTCGTATTCAATATATTACAAACTATTATAAACTATACAATATACAGTTACAAACTTACATATAGTTACTATATATTATATATAGTTACAAACTTACATACATGATACGTATACAATATATAGTATATTATAGTTTACTATTATAAACTAACTATATAGTAATATTAATAAATAAAAAACTATATAGTATATAAATTATGATAGTAATATAAATAAATTTATAGTTACAAACTATTAATATTACTGTAAAACTATTACTATGACAGTATATAGTTACAAATACGTATACAGTACTCCTAATAAGGGGAGTAAGGAAAAAAAGGTGGTTACATGGAAACCTCCTCCAGAGAGGTGTATTATATTAAATTTTGATGGTGCCTCAAAAGGCAATCCTGGTAATGCAGGTTGTGGTTGTGTGTTCATGAGTGCAGATTGTCAGCCTCTTTTGGTGATGGCTTTGGATTGTGGTGTTTCTTCCAATAACTTTGTGGAAGGTATGGCTCTACTCTTTGGATTATTGGAAGCAAAGCGCAGGAATTGGCTTCGGTTATGGATTGAAGGGGACTCTTTGGCTATTATAAATATGGTTCAGGGAAGGCCCCCTAAGGCGTGGCAATTGAAATCCATTTGCTCGAATATCAAGTCTATTTTGGCCTCCTTTTCTGAAGTGAATTTCTCTCACACTTTGAGAGATGGCAATAAGGTGGCAGACTGCTTAGCTAATAGAGGGGCAGGTTTATGGGATAATCATCATTTGACCTCCCTTTCTTAGGAGTCAGGCTTCCCTAATGATATTCAGGCTCTTTTAGCAGGAGACGCACGAATGGCGTCAGTTGGTGATTGTTAATGATTATAAAGGATGCCTTCTATTCATTTCCCCACACCATTGTGTGATGCCGGGTGAAGTGAAAGATTTGGGCAAAGATTTTGGTGCTTTGGCGCATGTATAAAATTTATTGGTTTGGGGGGTGGCGTGTGTATTAAAGAGGGACCAATGTGTGCGATGTACAACCCTTGAGCTTTCATTCTGCCCTTTTTGTTGGTTTTTCTTCACGGTCTGCTCTGCATCGCTATGCCTCGAACTGCTTTGCGTCGCTCTGCAATGGGCCGCATGGTGTCAAAGGAAGGCTTGGTGGAGGGGTCTAGTCAGAAGCGACGTCATGCCCACACTAGTGAATCTTTGGGGGAATCCTTCGCAGACTGGTTGAGAAGAAGAATAAAGAATGTGGCGATGTGTGGCTGGCTGGAGCAAGTATGGACGGTGGCGGAGAGTGTAGACGCAGAAGAAGAGGAGGTGGTCATCTGTGACAAACTGAGGAAGCTCATGCTAGACCCCGGCCAATCTGTGGGGAGGAGAAACGTCTTCAATGTGGCTCTAGGTTTAAGCGCTGCCAACATAATCTTGAACTTGTCGAGCCAATTAATCCTGCATAAGGAGCTAAAGCATTAGGAGGAAAGGCTGGCGAGTATGCAGTATCACATCCATGCAATGGCTTATGGGATTCAAGCCCTCTCACATGGTCTGGAGGCAGTCGATGAGAATCAAGGCTTTCGGCTTCCTGAAAAGGCCAAAGTGGTGATGCCCGAGTGTTGCGTTGATCACTCTCCCTCCTCTTCACAGCCACAGAGCGACTCGGAGGTGGAGATTCTGGCTGAGAAGTCGTCTGCTTCGGGCATGGAGGTGTGATCTTATGTGGTTTCAATTTTTGATGCTTGGTGGGGATTTTTGGGTCGGATACGGTTGTTGGGTTCTAGTTTCAGGTTTTTTTTGTAAAGTGGATATCCAATATTTTGTAGTATGTAGATATATTTCCTTTTTGTAATTTGAAGCATGATAATGTGCCTTTCACTTTTCCTTGTGAGTCCTTTGATGATTGTATATATCATGGAATGGTGTGGGAAGCAATTTTTTAGGCTAGGGCCTTCTCCCTAGGGATCATAAGCAAAAATATACTATATATTGTACAGAGTCACTTCTCACATCATTTAACATTGTTTTTACATTTAATTTAAGTATATTTTATGAATTTAAATGTTTTTAAAAGTAGCGATAAAGGTGCTGATTAATGTCGACAAATTTCCTGATTCCCGATTTCCGAGTCAAAATTTGGCCTGCCGAGTAATTGCAGATAACGATTTTTTAAACTATGAGGTTTAAGTGTCTGTATATGTTACAAATATCATATCTAATGATATTCATTCATCAGAACGATACAAATATGAAAAGCTTCCAAATGTAATGATTTTGCAAATAAAGAGTTTCTTGGTGTAACCATAATGGAGAATAGGAAATGCATAACTGGAATGGATGGGCTGTATTTAATTAGGGAATTCATCTGAAGACATTGGTGTGCATTGCGGATTGAAATTCTCTGTACCATGGAGTGTCATTTAGTAATAAAATCATTTGTGAGTTCTAGCCATTCATGGTGTCCACTTAAATACATTACCGGTTTTTTGCAATTTCTATTTCTGCCTGTGGTATAGATATTCTCGATTTTCTGGTTTAGATTCTCTGGTCCATATTTGTTAGCATGGTCTAAGAGGTGGGGATTGCAGTGAAAAACAAATATGTTAGGGAAGAAGGAATTGTTCTCGACAAGCATTTGGAAAAATTGTGGGTATGTACCACAGTAAAACAAGATTAGTTAACATATAAAAAAATGTTGCATCTTTTAGTTAAGGACGACATGGCATTGTAGCGAGGTATTGTGCTCAGAATTGAGAGGAGTTCCAGTAGAAAGAGCAACCCTTGATTGATGTATTGTTAATATGTCAATAGGAGAGAGGCACAGGTGTTATTTTCAGCAATGCTAGAGAGTATGAAGAATGGTAGAGATGCTGCCAAACAATTGTGGAGTTTGTTTGGTTCAGATGCTGCAAATATATACTGGTGTAATTAATTTTAGGACAGCAACAAAACAACCACAACCCAACACTGAAAATGATTAGATAATCACCACCAAAAATCAAGAAAATATAGTTTCCGACCTTATAAAATATGCTGAATCAAAATGCCATAAAATCATATTTGCAATTTGTGCCCTAGATTGCACTCAAATACCATCAAACCCTAATCACTACCTCTAGGGAGAGCTCAAAATGCATGCAAACTCTTGTAGATGTCTTCCTTGATATTCTAATGTCCCAATCCGCAAGAGATCTTCAAAATTTGTCTTCACTTCACCCAAAAATGGAAGGGTTTTTGTCCTCCAACTAGCCACAAGGAAGGTTTTCGTCTTCCTTGGAATAACAATGAGCAATCAGCCCAAAGATCAAATGTAGAGTAAATGCGCCAAGATAGATGATGAAAAAGGAAGTCATTGATCACCTTTTATACCTTCCTTTTGGCGCCAAAAGCCAACTAGAAGGACCGGCCTCATGAAAAAGCTTCTTTGAGTCTTTTAATTTGCCTTTCAGACACCTCCAACCCAGCCAACCTACCTTATTAAAGTGAACACTAGAGAAAACATTAAAAATTAATAAAAGAAAAATGAAATGGAATGCAATGGAAGAGCCTATCCCCATTATAATCTTTTAATATGTTTTTTTCAATGCACCAAACCCAGCCAACCTGCTAAAAGCAAAAACACACTAAAAAAGAAACATTAAAAATTAGAAAATAAATGCTAAGGAAGCTCAATTCCTTTTCCCAACTCTTCCACTTTTTTGCCATGGAAAAGGGAATGGCAGGAAGTCCAAAATCAGGTCCTTAAGTGGGAAAAAGGGACATTATAGTCCTCCCTTCCCAAAATTGCTTGTCCCCAAGCAATTGCAATTGTGGATGTTCTAATATTGTTGCACTTTCCCATGTAGCATCCTCAAGGGGTAATCCCTTCCAACGAACCAAGTATTCCTTGATACTTCGATTCCTCAATTTCTTCTCACGAACCTCTAGGATACTTTCCGGAATTAGAACCAACTTGCCCTCCTCATCCAATGGGGGCAACTCATGTGAAGGAGTAAGGTGTTGTCCAAGTGCCTTTTTGAGGCACGAGACATGAAAAACATTATGTATCTTGCTATATTCCGGAAGCTCAAGTTCATATGCCACCTTTCCCACCTTCCTCTTTACCTTATAAGGACCATAAAAGCGAGGTTTTAACTTTTCCGCACCCTTTTGTTTGATAGAAGATTGCCTATAGGGATGCAACCTTAAAAATACCATGTCTCCCACTGCAAGTGTCCTCTCTTTCCTATGTTGATCTGCATATAACTTCTACTGATTTTGGGCACGTAGAAGGTTCTCCTTGAGCTCCTTTATAGTAGCATGACTTTGCTGAATTAAATCTTGAGCCTTAGGCTAGGCACTCTACTATCTGTCATAACCAAATCAACAAAAGAGGAAGCATCATACCCATACAAAGCTTTAAAAGGAGACATACCAATGGATGTTTGGAAGGTGGTGTTGTAACAAAACTCAGCCATGTATAGCCACTTCATCCATGCGGATTGTTGCCCATCAATGTAGTTCCGTAGGTATCCTTCCACCCATTTATTCACTATTTCAGTTTGCCCATCCGTTTGGGGATGGTAGCTAGTGCTAGGAGTGAGTTGGGTGCCCACCAATTGAAACAACTCTTGCCAAAACATGCTCATGAACCTGCTGTCCCTATCACTTACTATATCCTTGGGCAACCCATGAAGTCTGAATATTTCTTTGAAAAACACATCAGCCACTATAGGAGCATTATATTTAGCTGGAAGCGGGCAAAAATGAGCATACTTAGTGAGTCTATCAACCACTACATATAAGCAATTCTTACCTTGAACCATAGGCAGCCCCGTGATGAAATCCATAGAGATGCTCTCCCATTTTTGAGTGGGAATGGGAAGAGGTTGTAGGAGACCTGCTGGAAATGTGTGTTCTGCCTTGTTTTGTTGGCATGTAAGGCATTCCCGAATGTATTGGAGCACTTCCCCTTTAAGACCTTTCCAATAGAATCTTTCCCTCACCTGTTTATATGTCTTAAAATAACCTGGGTGACCAGCTGATGGGTCATCATGAACAACTCTCAATATTTTACTCTTCACCTTCGATTCGGGCACCAAATAGACTCAGTTTTTGTAAAGAATAAGCCCATCCATTACCTTGTACCTTTCATCACTTATTTCCCCTTCAAAAACAACATTAGCAAACTTGTTCTTGACATACTCAGCTGTAATTAATGACTTCCAATCCACTGTAATCTTGGATAAAGAGCAAAAATGTGACTCCCATAACAAAATATCTTCTACCAAATAATTAACTTGGGGTGTTTCCGGAAGCATACCTTGTAATCTTTTTACCTTTGTCCATCAAACTTATCTCCATGCTTTGATTGTTGAAAGTGAGCTCTCCCAATGAATGCAACCATTGGACTCCAAGCACGATGCCCATATCAGCCATGTTAATTAAATAGAAATCAACACATACCTCATATGGTTCCAATGAAACATAGAGTTGGGAACACCTCTTGGTGCATGGCATTGAGTGACCATCCTCAATCTTCATTGTGAACCCTTTGAAGTCTTCAACCTTCAATTTCAATTTGGCCACCAAGCACTCATCTATGAAATTGTGGGTGGCTCCACCATCAATCAAAATTATGACTTCGTGCCCTTGTAGATTACCCTTCATGCGGAATGAATGGTAACTAGGTGCTCCCTTCAAGGTAGCAAGAGTGCTATCAACCTTTTCTGGATCCTTTTCCGGCATACTATCAAGCTTGTTCTCATCAACATTACTTTCATCATCCTCACAATCTGAAAATACTTCAATATAATGTATTTTACCTTTGCCCAAACAACGATGCCCGATAGTCCATGGATCCTTGCATGAAAAACACAAATTCTTCCTTGAAGCTCGTTTCTAGATTCTTTTTCATTGTTGATTTTGGGTAGCTCCATGTGAGTACTTAGCATCTTTTGGGGTGGCCTCCTTGGCTAGTCCAAGGGAAGGTTTCTAAGCAACCCAGAGATCTAGTGGGTTGTCCTCCACTCAAATTTCCCTTGGAAAGATTGTTGTTCGCTATTGTTTTTGGAGCAGCACCTTCAAGATCTAAAGCCTTCTTGATTGCCTCTTGAAGAGACAAGGGATCAAAGGCTCGAACCAAACCCTTGAGGAGCTCAATCAAACCTTCAATGAAAAGCACTACAAGCCTTCTTTCTGAAACATCATGATCATAACGAAAATCCTCTTAAATTTTGTCACATGTTCCTCCACTATGCCTTGTTGTCTCAAATGAGCAAGCTCACGAAAGTGAACTTCCGGATCAATTCTATCAAATCGATCAATGAGTCTTTGACAAAAATCATCATAGGAATGAATCTCATTATGCCCTTGTGTCACTAACCCATGAAACCACCATTCATGAGCAATTCCTTCAAGATGTAAGGTAGCAAACTTGATAGCATCTTCCTTCTATCATGGGCTTCAAAGACAAATATGTATCCAGCTTCTGAATCCAAGCCCTAGTTGTCCCTTTGGCTGATCCATCAAATGTGGAGAAGGTCATCTTCCCCAACACATTTTGTACCTCCTTCTGTGGCATATGATGTCTAGGCTCGGGCCTAGGTCTTCCTCTATTCACTCCAATGAATTCGGCGAGTGAAATAGCTTCACGAATCTCTCTTGGAAGAGCCATATACTCTTCATAACTTGTGGCAATGTTCCGTCCGGTAGAAGGCCTTGTTTCAACATCCGGAATAGCTTCTTCCCTTGGAAGAAAAGTAGGCCTAGTAACAGATCCGTGGGCTGATCCCATAGGTCGTTGTGCATTGTTAGCTCCAGATGAGCTACCATCACCATTTTGAACCCTAGGTTCAATTATCTTTTGAAGAGATAGGGCAAGGAAGTCCATTGTGTCCGCTAATCTCTCTTGACCTGCAATCAACTTATCAAATTTGGCTTCTTGAGGATCTTGATTAGCCATATTGTCTTCTTCCCTTGGCTGATCCGCTTTTCTTCTTCTTTGGTAGTATAGAAAACCCTTGTTGCCTTCTTCCATTGAAACCCTAGGCCTGTGAAGATCCGAGCTCTGATACCACTGTAATATCCCTTTCAAGGGCTGAAACTGAAAAGTAGGGAATTAGCACAAACCCAAATATTATCAAATCTGATTTCTAAACCAACAAACTGAAAATAAAACCCAGATTTGAACAACGATCAGATTTTTAGGACAGCGGTGCAAAAATGAGTACAAAACACTTGAAACTCTTCAAACAACTTTGCCAAAATAGATATATGTATTTTAGGCATCAACCAAACCAATATTCAATATGAAATCTGATCCAAAACACTGCTGGAAATTAATTAAAAACCAGCGAAGTACAACTGCAATAAAAATTATGAAATGAGGGTTTAGGAACCCCAAACTCCACAAAGAATTATTGATTCCAGCCTTATAAATAGTGACAAATCTGAATATGAAATGAAAGATCAGATTCGTGCCCTAGAAGGCACCAAACAACACTCTAATGCAAGTCGCTCCACAAGGGAGAGGCTCAATAATGCATATAAAAATCTGATTATGACTTCTTTCCTCTCAAATCTGCAATATGCCTTCAAGCCAAACAAGGAAGGAGGGTTTTCGTCCCCCAACCAACCACAAGAAGGGTTTTTGTCCTTCTTGGAAGATGCCACACACTTGGATTTTCGCCCAAGAGTGGAAGAACAATGAGCAAACAACCCACAAGTCCAATTTAGATAAAATTCGCCAAAGTAGATGTCTCCAAATGAAGTCTTCATCTCCTTTTATACCTTCATCTTTGGCGCCAAGGCTTAGAAGGACAAGGCCAACCCAGATAAAGTCATTATAATCTTTTAATATGCTTTTTTCAATGCACCAAACCCAGCCGACCTGCTAAAAGCAAAAACACACTAAAAAAGAAACATTAAAAATTAGAAAATAAATGCAAAGGAAGCTCAATTCCTTTTCCCAACTCTTCCACTTCGTTGCCATGGAAAAGGGAATGGCAAGAAGTCCAAAATCAGGTCCTTAAGTGGGAAAAAGGAGTACAAGTCGGCTAAAACATAATATACTATCTTGACCAAGTTTTACAGCCTTGACCAGGTAAGGAAAACGTGCAATCTCAAGTTTGGAAGTTGTTATTTGATGTTTGTCTAAGGATTTTGTGCATTGTAGTCTCAAAAATTGTCAACATGTTATGGTGCAAGGATAAACAAGCTAAAGAAGAGACCTTGGATTGTGCTAAGCAGGAACGGGAAAGTTGTATTCATTTTAGCAAGAATGCATTGTCAAAACTAGCAGTGTCAAAGAGTGAACTGCCAAATTTGAGTGTCTACAGTGGAGAGGAAAATCCAATAACAGTTGGATTTTATGCTCAATTTCTTTTTTTGGTGGTATACCCTTGGGTTCTTGTAATGTTTCCTCAAATTTTCTGCAACATTTATTCATTTTCTTAGACATGGTAGAAGAAGATTTGCACTCAACTGCCTCATTATATTTGCTTCTCTCTCAAATGAAGTAAAGAAAACTTCCCACTAGCATTAATCAATTTTTTGGCTTGATTGGCACTTACCAAGGATATTTCTGATGCACCTCCATATGCTTTGATGATGTGGTTTTCCCGATCTTTGATCAAACTGTACTTTATAACTCTCCTTTGGAAAATAGCATCTCTAACATACATGTATTGCTGTTTAGTATTTCATAAGTGTTGCATAGATAGGAAACTCACAAAATTTGCAGAGGTACTAAAATATTAAAAAGGGGCATTACATTAAGTCATCATGCAATGTAGGCACTGGATAAGAGCTGTCTATTTTGGTAATTAATCATGCAATTAAGGAACTGAAGAAGCCTATTCTTTGACTGTCTATATATAGTGAAACTGCTGTTAATTTATCATGCATACTGGGTCACTGATAAGTCTAAGTATATACTGTCTATTTCGGGAAATAAATGCTATTAATTCTCTTCTTTCTAAGCGCTGGAAAAGACTATAAATCAAGTGCTTGGGGGCAGAGATAAATATACAATTAATGAGACAATACTCTTAGTATTTGAAAGAAAAGGATAAGCGCCCTGTGTAATTTCCAGTTGTACTCATTGGGACTGTAGGAGTGAATACTCTGTCATTGTATTATAACCACAGATTGCTGATTATTGAATATTACAATTAAACGCCCCTTGGTTGCTGATTTTTCCCAAGGTATGTGGTGTGTCCTATGTGAGCAATATGTCTTTGCATGTTGTTGTTGTAGGTTACTTGCATGTTTATTATTCTTATTGAATTTGAGAGATCTAGGTCTGTTTTGCACTTCTTTCGTCTAAAGATTGTAGGAAGTTGTTCTACATTTGTCTTGTCAGAAATAATATCCTGATACTAGATCTAATATTCGCCACGAAAATATTCGTATTTATTGTAAATAGATTAATAATGCACACACAAGGGAAGTTGAACAGTCATCCAGAAAATGAACTAAAGAGCCTTCCTTGCAAGGGAAGTTGAACAGTCATCCAGAAGATGAACTAAAGAGCCTCCCTTTGCGGCTATTTATGCTTCTATGCATATGTGCATCGTCAAGACGAGCTTTATTGAATACATGATAGCTTTGTTGAATACATGAGAGCTTCATTGAATATTTACTTCTTGTCTAATTTCCCATTCATTTTATTTTGTGAATCTTTCTCTTGCAATTTAATTCCTGCCTGACATTGGTATCAGAGTATAGGCTGTTTCATTGTTTTCCTCCATTCATTTCCAGCAAATTCAATTTCCAGGCAAATCCATTTTTCATTATTCCTCATTCCTAGTTGTACGACCTGCTGTAAAGCTATCTCAGATCCGTAATTTGTTTGAGATCATTTGGTCGGTGTTTTCTATTGTTGGGTGGCGCTGTACACCTATTGGCTGAGTGGAAGTCTAACATGGCATCTTGGACCTGCATTCTACTACGTACCTGTTGAAGGCGTCATCCTTCGGTGTTTTAATAGACAATTGCAAGCTCTAATATCATTTTTAATGCCCAAGCCATACCCTCAGCCATGCAACAGCGTGGTGTTTCAAATTAATTTTTATTCGTACAACAGACACCTCTACAAGCAAATGTGGCATATTGAGCCAACTGGCAGATGCTCAACCTGTGCATCTTCAGCTGTCAGAACACCCTCAATGCACAATTGGGGTTGTCGCATGGGGAGCATGAAATACACATGGCCGATCTTCAGCTGCTCGGCAGTTGCTGGTAGGAAAGTCCACCAAACAGAGATAGGCTAGAATAGTTGACAAACTGCCACGAATTCTCCAAAATAAGCTCACTCGCCTCTTCATCTTCTGACTTCTAACGGATGCATGTTATGGTTTGTTAGGGAGGCCATGGCAGCTTGATCAGGAGATCTATGATGGAAAGTGCAATATAATACATGTGAAGAAGGATGGGCAACGATGTGTTCTAATCCCGTTAATGAGGAAGGACAAGGGTGCGCACCAAAGTGATTTGGTCATGCGCAGATGAGAACAGGTCCTATGCAAGGAAGAGAAGGTAAAGTACACAAAGGTGCAAAAGGATGCCACACAAAGAAGGATAGGTGATACTACACAGAGGAGGCATCTTGTCTTGCACAGAGACAAGTATGCATTGGTCATTGTAATGTTTCTTTCTAGGCCTCAACCACACAAACAAGGAAAATGATAAATCACACAAACCCCAAATAAATACAATCTGATTTTTATAACAGCCGACTGAAAATTGGAACAGCGATATACAGCAGTCTGATTTTCTAGGACAGCAGCTTGCAAAGTACAATAATTCACTCAAATATCACTATGCAAGTCATCCACAACATATATAAGACTTCTAGGAACAATGTAGGTCAATTTACACCATGAAATTCAATCACATGCACAGATGGAAATTAATTTAGCAATAGCAAAAGTACAGCCAATAGAAGTGACTGAAAATGAGGTCACCAAACCCCAACAAATGACAAATGTGCAATATATCAGCCTTATAAAATATGAGAAGTCCAAATATCAACTCAGAATGTAAATTTGTGCCCTGGGAAGGACCCAATCACACTCCTATATAAGTCGCTCCCTAGGAAAGGGGCATAAAATAATACCAAAACCCTTGGTATTCCTTCTTCTTCAAGCCCTAGTTGAAAACCAGCAAGATAGTCTTCAAATATGTCCTCAATCACCACCAAATTGGAGAGTTTGATTCTCCAATATTCCACAAGGAAGGGATTCATCCTTCTTGGATGCCACACTAAATGGATTGTCGCCCTAAGTGGATTTGGATTAGAGCAACCAGCTCTAGAACCAAGTATATAAAAAGTATATATGCCAAAGATGATCCAAAATGAGCCTATGCGACTCCCTTTATACCCTTATGGTGGTGCCAAAGGTCTAAGGGGTGAACTACCCCAAGACCGACCTCTTTGGAAGCTTGCTTTATTTTCTAATTTCATCTTGGGAGCTCTCTAACCCAGCCGACCTACTTGGAAAGGCAAAACACAAAATAAAACTTAAATACGAATAAAGAAAACTGAAATATAGCTCAAGTTCTTCCCTAGTTCAACTTCTTCTTGCCGTCAGAAAGGAAGATGAGCAAGAAGCCTTCAATTTATATTATTTCGAAAAAAGGGACATTACAGTCATAGAGGGAGAAGTTTGCGCAACAACACAAAGGAGCGTCATGCAAAGGGATGCAAACAGGGGAATGGACCGTAAATGTCCAAGCAAGTTTCTGTGCAATAGTGTCGCACTGAAGCGGGTATGTGAGGCATTGGACATGGATGTCCTAATGTGAAGGTGATGTGCAAAGATGTTGCCCAGAGGACGAATGAAATACCTCGTCCAGACAAAGGAGGTTGACCCAAGGAGAGAAGGGGTAGGGGTAAGAGTACAACGAGATGGATTTGGGGGAGGTTGGTTTTGCACCCAATTGAGCCCAACAATTAGAAGACCAAGAGTACCCATTTGGCACAATGGCATGCCAAGGCCTCCCTAGCAAGTTGAAAGGGTGATACTACCACTTAGCTGAAGTGTGTGAGCACCATTCTCATGCATTTTCTTTCCGAGGTGTGTCATGTAGGAGCATTTGGGTTCTCACATAATCTTGTATCTGCCAAAAAGATGTTAGGGATGAAATAAGTAATTATGTGCAGTCATTGGCTTACACTTAATACTTTTTGGTTTTTTGAACATCTGTTTGTATCTCTATGCAACTTACATGGTCGTGAGCGATGTTTATGGGGAGTTAAGTGCAAGAAGGGAAACTTGAAGTGTGTGTTACGGAAGACTGGTACACTTTGGCAAAGCGATTGTTGACACAATCGTGCATAAGTTTGCACCCTACAAATGAGGAGTATGGGTCACACATAGTGGCGGATATCAAATTCACAACAGATTTTGGAGAAAAACTAATGATACCTTTGTCGAGAAGGTTTTTACTTAATGAGGATTTTACAACTAAAAGCTTGGTCCAGAGGTCTGGAGGAAGATGGCAGTGATCTAATGGTTTTAACTGCAACGACTTGCTTCAAACACGCCTATAAATGTGGATTTGATGTTAGCATAGGGAGCTTGGAATTTGCAAAGGAGGAAGTGCAAATAGAAGGAATCAAGCCCCGAACCCTGACTAATTTGAGTAGGAGCACAGAGTTTTGCAAGTTGAGAGAAGAGTGAATAAGAGATGCAGATCCTTCCAGTGTGGGACTCTGTGATACTGCATTTGTGTTGTAAGACTGTAAGCAGATGATAGGGGTATTAGTAGGCATGTACAGATTGTAAATTTTCCATTTCATTGTTGAGAGAAATGAAATGCGAGTTTATTATGTGTGTCGCACATTGTGTTTGATCTGATTTGTGGGTTGCACGGTTGATGGCATTCCTTCACTAGACCCTCTAACCGTGACTGCATCAATAGGGCAGGGAAGCAGATCATTTAGTTTGCAAAAAACAAGTAACCTGAGGAACTTAATACAGTCATCATTATTAGTTTATCTGTGTTCCAGTTGGAATTTGGTTGGTTGAATGTGAGATAATAGAGATGATGGGGTGATCTCACCATTAAAGAATAGAAACAAAAGCTTTGGTCATTCGCATCTAGTACAAAATATCTAAAGGTATTTTGTTGGTATTTAGTTCACCTTGAAGACAGAATTGTAGGCAAACTTACCCTTATGTGCGGAAATGATTTATGAACAGCAAAGACTTGTCGAGAAGGGAAGAATAATAAATTCTTGCACTATGGCTTTTGCAGATAGGCTTAAAGTTTCTCATTCTTTGGCTCTTTCAAAGACCATTGACAAAACTTTGAATGATATATACTCAGATTTTCAATTTCAAACAACCATAGAGGGGATCCTGGAGTGTGTAGACACCCAGATTTGGTAATTTGGCATTTGGTAATGTTGGTTTTGGCTTATATTCCTTATACATGACTTGTGCACATGAACCAAGCTCAAACACACTATCTCACTCTATCCTAAGGCTTACAACCCTCATTCTACTACTCAGTCAACTACAAAAATATTTTTGTCAGAGACAAAATACCTTCTACCTCCTACACATACTTCTTTAAATCATCAGTTCAACGTTTAGCCCTATTGGAAAAAACCATCCAATAAGGATAGAATCGACCAATCAATTTTGTACCTTCCTGTCAATACTGTCCCTAGCCTCTTAACGGTCAACTTTTCAAATGGGCACCTTTCCATGAGTTGATCTTTTCCCTCTAGGTCAGCCTTTGTGCGAAACATTACCCTTGGAGCGGTATAAATACAAATCAAACCCTCTCATTTACTCATTTGGTACTCACTCGGAAAATCACTTGGTCTTCACCATCAAAACATCAATCAAGCTGCCCTATTCCTCCCTATTGCAAGAGCATACAGTAGGAGCAGCCCCCAAGCAGGTATGAAGCACTCCAAACCATGTCAAGAGCACTCAACACCAAGTCAAAGCATGCATTATCAAATATCAAAGAACCAAATCCTAGTTGCATACCTATAGTTGAAAAGGGCAGCACAATCACACTTAGAACTACATTTGGGTTTGAGCTCCACACAGGGCAATGTAGGCAGTGCCCACAACCCAAAAATTCCTTAACCCTATTCCACCCATCTAATGCCAATTGGATTGCTTGTATAGGAAAGCTAGGGATTTACTATTACAGGTACATGCGCGCATATCAGGAGTGATCAAAAGCAAAAATGGACAGAACTTACTCAAACTAAGACAAACAAACTGAAACAGAGGCACAAAGAACACCAAGACAAGTCCAGGCAATAGGGACAAGATAAGTTTGTCAATTTTGTCCATTCTGGTCAATTTTGTCCAGGAGCGGACAGAGATCCAACTCTGTAGATGCAGCAAGTACATCGGCATCCTTAACTATTCCTTCCAAATTCAAGCCCAAATTAGCGCATCAGAACACAAAAAAGCTAAGTGCACTATCCTCTCGTGATTTTAATATATTTAGCATGTGTCCTAATTAATCAAGCATCTTAATCATCTACTGTATTTTCAGATCTGTTTATTGAATGTTACATTAATAAGTTGAATATACATCCTTTCTGGATTCCAATCCTAATTTAGAATTATATAACAAATCAATTAGGGTTAAATGACAGTGGGCATGGTTTTTGGCTTAGCAGATTTCTGGTCCAGATTTGCACAAAAGGAGCTGCCATTCTTCACAATGTCCAGCCTTTGGATAAATATTTTCACCAATGAAACTGTCCCTCTGCAATCATTTTTCTTTTGTGAGCAAAATATGAAATTTTCATCCAAAATATTAGCACAAGATCTGTGTACTGATGCAATGCAAATATTTAACAGACTTCAGAAATTTTTCATGTCCCAATTATTGACGAGAGGTTTATCATTCTATACTCACATTATGGGTAAACTGATTTTCTTTAATTAGAACCATGCATCTTAAATTACCCATATGACTGAATTTGATGTCAATTCAATCAAATCTCTATTATTATAGAGGTACAATACAATAAACAAATCTTAATTGATCAACCATGATGCACTCCACTTGCTCCAGTTTGAAAACATACACTTACCTTGAAAAACAACAGCCCAGCCTTGACTACAAATCTTATGAAAAATAACTTCATCTAGTTCAGAGGTCACAAAGACACAAGTATCAGGAGAGACATCCCAAGCTGAAAAGGCTTTCTGAAAACTTTGTTCTGGACAGGAAGCATCAAACATAATCAATTGTAATGTATACAGTACAGCCACATTCCGAACCAATGCCTCCTGCACCAATACACATCCTACGTTAATCACATTTTCACCCAAAAATGAGAACCATAAATCTTAATAATAGTGAGTAAAAGAAAAGTCTTACATTTTCAGCCAGTTAATGCTGTAACTAGTTGAGCACAACACTATGGATATTGCATTTAAGAAAAGCTAGTTGTCTTCATCAAGAAAGACTTTCCTCTAGCTTATGGAACTTGGAAACAATGGCAATTGGTTTCTAAAAGAAAAATTGTTGGACCATCTACAATCAGATACAACTGAATAGTATAAATTGTGAATTAGTCTTCCACTTTACAAATTTATGAAATATATACTTGCAGCCGGGATCTTGGACTTCTGTTAAAGCAACTTTATGCCATCATTAATAATAGCAGCTATAAGATAGACTGAAAAGTTTGATAAAGGTTTAACAAATCTTAGTGGAATCATATTTACAAGTAAAATTATGAAAATACCCCACCAAAGATCCCGGTTTGGTCTTCTACTGTTGAGTCATATATAAAAGGAAGAAGTTGTGTTCAATAACTTTAAATAGTAGTACTGTTATGTCAATGTAAGAAAATTAAACCTCTACAGAAGTAGTACAAGTACAATGAAAGTATGTATCTCACCAAAGACGAAGATTTTGATTTTTTGGTGTTGACTCATTGGCAAGTGAAGTCTTGAGATTTGTAGTGCCCACCAGTTTCGCTCCCTTTGATGTCGTTGATCCCGTGTTTTATTCATGATTGAAACATTAGATTTGATATTATCATGACTATTTGATTTGAATAATTATGATTTTGTGATCATATTAGCGCTTGTTGCTAACTTGTCCTAGGTAGGATGATGTATGAGGCATACGATGCCAATTCACTGCTTTTATCATTAGTCACTTGGTTTAGATATGATGTTAAGGATATTATTGGTCTAAGATTTACATGAATTATATTTCAGATATATTGTGGATAGTTAATCATAATGGTTAGTTGATTTGGATAAACATTATTTTGTCATCTCTTTATCTTGAATAGGCTAACCTGACTTGGCAAGTTGTTGTGTTTGGCCCGTGAGCCCAATTCATGGGTATTATTATCATCATTTAATCTCGATGCTAATAGTGGATCTTGATGGATTTGTAGAATAACATGTATCTAGTAAGAGACTTGTGAAACTTGCCATGGTTGATTGTTGTAATTTCTAACATCTTGTATAATGGAAGGAAGAATTTGTAACTATTTGGTTAGTTGTTTATGATTGGCTTGATTGCTTGAAATGTGTGTGATTATTTCTTTTAGCTTATTTTATTGCGCAGGTGTGATGTTTGCAATAGAGTGCGCAGGCGACATGTTTATGCCACTGAAGAACATGGGACTTAGGGGTTGCACAACAGGCTGTTTGGGCCAAATTTGCTCCTTTTGATTGATCGGCCTTCCTTTACATGTCGTTGGCTTGATGGAAATATGAAACCCATCATTTTTTCTTGTGTATTTGTCATTTGGTTGGTCACATTGGCATGGTTGTCTCATTTTTTAAATTAATCTAGTGGTATCGCCCTAATTTCCCGTTTAGGCATCTTTTATGAGTTAAATGTTTTCCATTTTGATTAGGGATGGGTTAATTAAGTTTATATTTGTTTAAGGAGGTTTGGGCCACCTAATCATGGGCTAGGTGAGCCCTACCACCTCTCTAAATGTGTCACTTTTCCCAAATCTCGAATTTGGGCTAAAAGTGGAACTTTGGAAGGGTGCTTTGAAAGTTGGGGGTCTCTCTTACACCAAAATGGACCCCTTAGACCCTATCTGTGGGTAGGGGAACTCTTCCAAAGGTTCAAACATGGATTTTCCCTCCCTTTTGATGCTCCCTTGTCCCCATCTTTATTTATGACTTTGATTTTGGGGAGCTACTTGGGATTTGGAAGAGAAAAATTATTTTGTTTTAATTATATTTTGTTGAATTTCTCCTCCATTATGATTCTTGTCTTATTCATGAAAGAGACTTGGGGTGACTAGGTTTGGGAAGGGGATGGGTGACACATGTCACCATCACATTGGTTGGTGTTTCCTAGTTTTTTCTTACTTAATCCTCCATTTTGCAGAGGGTTGGGACTTCTTGATTAATTTTTACTTGGAGCTTTTGGCGAGCTTGTAAGAGCAAGGAACTTGTGGAGGTTGGGCTTGCAACTTGGAGTTTGGATTTTCTTTTTTGTGAGTTAGGTCTCACAACTTCTACTTTGTTTGTTGATCTAGCATGGAATTTGTGATTGCTTTCTTGCTTGTGTTTGGATTGTTGAATGGATATGTAGAAAATCATTTGGTTGTTTGTATTCCCTTATTTTCTCCATTCCCCTCCCCCCCTCTTTAGGACGAAAGGAGAGATAAGGCCTTTAGGAAGTTTGAGGAGCCTTGGTGGCTTGTGGTTATTTGGCAAAGTTCTAAGACTCATTTGGTTATAGCTTTTGGAGTTTTGCTAATGGAGTTGGAGCTTTTTTCCTTGTAATTAAATAATGGAGTTTTCAATTAAAATTTTGTCATGTTGTTCCCACTTAGTGGGAGGCCTTTCCACTTGCATTTTAATATTTGTATGGTTTATTGTTAAATTGTCAGAGGAGGTGAAATGTTAAGTGGGTGGCATTAGAGTGAAAAACTTATTGTTTTCTCATTTGGAGAACTTGTTTGAAAATGAGTAAGAATATGGTGTTGATATTGTTTAAGAATGTGTATTGGAACTAGTTGTATATTTTATATTTTGGATATGCAGATAGTTGGATTGCTTCGTTCATTTTGGTTTGGAAATCAATGGAAACAATGGGTAGATCTTGTATGTTGAAAAGGAAAAAAAAACTTGTAGGTTGTGGCAATGTGAAAGATCTATACTCCTTGTTTTTACAAAGGAAGGCTTGTTTTATTTGTAAAAGAAAACTGTGTTTTAGTTGAGTGTATGAGCTCTTGAGAACATTTATGAAATTACGGATTTGTTATTAATTATTTGTTTTAGGATGCCCTTTATTGGGCCTACCAAACTTGATATTATTCATGCCAAAATTGTTGATTTAAGAAAGTTGTAAAAGGAATGGGAAAGTGGATTTTACATTGTGTAGAGCAATGGTTTTAAAATAAGTTGTACATATTTATCAAGCTCCAAGTTTAATTTTACGAATTTCCTATTGTCAAAAGAAAATGGCTCTTGGTCTACCTAGTTGGCTCTATATATCTTTTGCTTGATTTTAGAAAATGTAACCTCCTTGCAACCTTGATACTTTATTTTTATCTTATTGATATATATATATATATATATATATATGAGGAGCATATATAAATGAATCTATATTAGATCTATTAACCTTGTTTTCTAATAATGATAATGAGAGGTTTTATATATGTATTTTGTGGTTATTGTATCAATAAGTTTAAAAAGGGAATTAAAATCATATCATCTGCCAAGAGCAAAAAAATAAGTGTATATTTATATATATGGAAAAATAAGGTTTCTTTGATAGATCAAAATAAAACTTATACGGTTTCAATATAAATGAGTTTATGGGTAGGGCCTTGTGTTTAATCTTTCGTTTGTATATACATAAACTTCTATAAAAACACATTTTTCTTATAAATACAGAAATAAACAAATATATATATATATATATATATATAAGGCTTCAGGAGGGTTGGGCCGACCCAGCCCCTCCCTTCCATAGTTATAGTCTAGGGCTTGGCCCTCATGGGTCTTAGACCCTTTGCCATGCGGCCCACCGTTCGCAGCCACCATGGGACACAGTCCCTCTGACATTTCGTATGGCCATTACATGGCCTTCTTCCCACAATTCACCTGCCACACCCCTAAGGGCCTCCTCCAAACCATCACACACAAATAAACACATATATATAATACAGCTCAATATACAGTTTTAATCCCTATCTATATATATACACACATGGATCATATGGATAAATACATCTGCAAGCATGTATATAAATTTACATTGGATGTATATTCAAAATATATACACCCCTCCTTCAAACCCAAATGGGGGTACATGGAAATAACTAAAATTAAACTAGAGAAGAATAACAAATAAAAATATGCTCCATTGGTGCCTCCATGAATGCTTCCTTGACCTGCGACAAACCTACAAACAAGAATTGGGAGGTAAATAAGGTAGAAAAAAAAAAGTAATAGTAATATAAAGTGAGAATTAGGGTTTTCAAACCAGACCTAGGATCAATGGTGGAGAACCATTTGATCCTAGGGCTCTTATTTACCCTAGAAATTGCCATTTGGTCCTGTGGGTTTGACTTGTGATAGTCAAGTGGTCCATTTTCAACTTTTGGGTGAAATAAGTAAATTTATAATTAACTTAAAATAAATTAATTAGTGCAAGGAAGCATGGATCCATACAGGACCCATGCCCAACTTATACATTTGTATCCTTAGTTAAATAATGACTATTATCTACGTTGTTGAACTAGCCTTTGGTGGAAAAATATAATAAACATAATTAATTGTAAATTGTGTAAATGAGGCTATGATTGTGTTTATACAGCTGGATTAATGTTATTTCCCTATGATAATAAGAGATCGCAACTAAAGCAAACACGATTTACCTAACCTTGATGGCGAAATCAATACTACGGTTATTGTCACACTCCACCTTCAAGCTTAACGTTTTGAAATGAACGTAAGCAAGATAAATCCTCTTGTTAGCGGAAGTAACACTTAATATATTTATGGACATCCCTATTTAGAGTTAGCTTAATTGCATAATATTATACAATGATGTTTGGTGTGCACTCATGACACTAATAAACGCTGAATAGTTGAATGAACACTTCAAGCTGCGTAATAAGATCTATGGTTATTTAGTTATACCTTTGATTAAAATTAACTACTCAAAATAACAACTAAATCCCGATCTTGTTGACTAGATTCCTTGGTGGGAGAATAATGATTGAAACCTAGGTGACTCCAAAAACGATAGTATTGTCTATCTTCATATCCTGTAACCAAATTTATAGACCTTGAAGTTAGTTAAACATAAGAGACCTTATTTTGCCCAAGCGGTACTTGGTTACTTCTTGAAACCTTTCTTTGGACTAACAAGTTGGCTCATTAATGGTTTAATCTCGTTTAATATTCAACTAATGTCTCCAAAAAGAAAATTAATTGGATGAGTTGTTGGGTCGTGAAAATGATGGGCACGAAAGTTGGTATCAGAGCGGAGGTTCAAACACTTGAACCTCTAAGATAACTTGGTACGAATCTTATGTTCTTGTCGGCATGTACATAGCATGAGTGTCATGTTGAGTCCAGTTGGTGCGTGGTATGGGGTTATTGTGGTCTTCCTTTAGTCCTCTTATTGTGCTAGGCATGTGACTCCTTGTGAGCATGTATAGTGGGTCCCCAATTCTATGTTATGGACTTGTACTATGTCAAACCCCGCAAAGACCATCATATTATGGTTCATTGATTTGTTTGGTGCAACTTATGGACAATAGTGCTACGGGTGACACTCAGAGACCATTATGAAAAATATACAGAGATTGGTCAGTCGCTCTTGAGCTCTATTCATCAGTGTTTATTACAATTGGGTATTGTACTTGACAGAGGCATCAGACATTTGGCAGTATTTGGTACTTGGAAGACTTATTTCCCTTCTTGGAAATGCTTGACTTGGCCTTGGACACTTCTCCACATTTCCTCTTACTACATTATGCATACATTATTGACTTATCATGGTGTAATTATTGTTACAATCCTAAGGGATCGTAGACTTATTCCTGCGCATTTGACAGTTGATCTTGCCCATCAAAATTTCATGGATGACCCTATCTCTTCTCTCGTGACACTTGATGGTCGACTAACTACATCATGGTTCCAATGTCCCTTTCTAGGGCTGAAACTGAAAAACAGGAGGAAATCACACAAACCCCAAATGATTAAATTCTGATTTTATATCACCCAATTGGTTTTTATGACAGCTGTAAATCAACAGTCCGATTTTTATAACAACTTGTAATTAGTTAGAAATCACCCAAATATCATCAAAGAATTCATCAACAACATAGGAAATATTTTAAGAAGATTTGAAGCCACTTTTCACCGTGAAACTTGATCAAATACTCAGCTGAAAAATTAATTTGGAACAACAAAGTTACAACCAATAGAATCAAAATAGAGGTCTCCAAACCCCAATAATTACAAAAGATGATAGATTCCAGCCTTATAAATTATGCCAAATCTAAATATCAAAGAATAAATGAGTTATGTGCCCTAGAAGACACCAAATCACACTCAAACCCTAGTCACTCCCTAGGAGAGGGGCTCCAAAATATGCCAAAGCTCTTTGTAGGTCTTCTTCTTGATGCCCTAGATCCAAATCAGCAAGAGAGTCTTCAATAAATGCCTTCAATTCACCACCAATATGGAGAGTTTTCGTTCTCCACTATGCCACAAGGAAGGGTATCGTGCTCCTTGGATGCCACACAAGAGGGTTTTCGTCCTCAAGTGGAAAGGTATTGAGCAATCAGCCCAAAAAACCAAAATAGTAAGTGTATATGCGCCAAAAATGATGCAAATGAGGCCAAACGACCTCCTTTTATATCCCTTGGTTGGCGCCAAAGGCCAAATAGGTGAGGACCGACCTCTTAAGATTCACTTTATCTTTTAATTCCTTGTTGGGAATTTCATAATCCCAACTGACCTTTCTTAGGGAGTAAAACACCAAAGAAAAACATTAAAAATAATAAAAGAAAACTGAAATGAAACTCAATTACTTCCCTTGTTCACTTATCCTTCTTGGCCATGGGAAGAGAATGGCAAGAAGTCTCCATTTGACATTAATTTGAAAAAGGGGACATTACAGTCCTCCCTTCCCAAAATTGTTTGTCCCCAAGCAATTGCAAATGTGGATGCTCCAATATTGTTGCACTTTCCCATGTAGCATCTTCAAGGGGCAATCCCTTCCAACGAACCAAATATTCCTTGATACTTTGATTCCTTAACTTCTTCTCACGAACCTCCAAGATACTTTCCGGAATTAGAACCAACTTACCCTCTTCATCTAATGGTGGCAACTCAAGTGAGGGAGTAAGGTGTTGTCCAAGTGCCTTTTTGAGGCATGAAACATGAAAAACATTGTGTATTCTACTATGTTCCGGAAGCTCAAGTTCATATGCAACATTTCCCACCTTTCCTTTTACCTTGTAAGGACCATAGAAACGTGGTTTCAACTTTTCTGCACCACTTTGTTTGAGGGAAGATTGCCTATAGGGCTGCAACCTTAAAAACACCATGTCACCCACTTCAAATGACCTCTCTTTCCTATGCTGATCTGCATATAGCTTCTGCTGATTTTGGGCACGTTGGAGGTTTTCTTTGAGCTCTTTCAAGATATCATGTCTTCGTTGAACCAAATCTTGGCCTTTCACACTCTACTATCTATCATAACCAAATCAACAAAGGATGGAGCATCATAACCATACAAAGCTTTGAAAGGAGACATACCGATGGACATTTGAAAGGTGGTATTGTAACAAAACTCAGCCATGTATAACCATTTCATCCATGTTGATTGTTGCCCATCAATGTAATTTCGTAGGTATCCTTCCACCCATTTATTGACTATTTTTGTTTGTCCATCCGTTTGAGGATGGTAGCTAGTGCTAGGAGTGAGTTTGGTACCTGTCAATTGAAACAATTCTTGCCAAAACATGCTCATAAATCTGTTGTCCCTGTCACTCACTATATCCTTGGGCAGCCCATGAAGTCTAAACACTTCCTTAAAAAACACATCAGCCACTATAGGTGCATTGTACTTAGCTGGAAGTGGACAAAAATGAGCATATTTAGTGAGTCTATCAACCACCACATATAAACAATTCTTACCTTGAACCATGGGCAGCCCCGTGATGAAGTCCATAGAGATACTTTCCCATTTTTGAGTGGGAATGGGAAGTGGTTGTAGGAGCCCGGCTGGAAATGCATGTTCCGCTTTGTTTTGTTGGCACACTAGACACTCCCGGATGTATTGGAGTACTTTCCCCTTTAGGCCTTTCCAATAGAATCTTTCCCTCACCTGTTTGTATGTCTTAAAATAACCCGGATGACCAGCTGATGGGTCATCATGAACAACCCTCAATATCTTACTCTTCACCTTTGATTCGGGCACCAAATAAACCCGGTTCTTGTAAAGAATGAGCCCATCCAATACCTTGTACCTTTCATCAATCATTTCACCTTCAAAACAACATTAGCAAACTTGTTTTTGACATACTCAGCTGTAATCAAGACTTCCAATCTGCTGCTATCTTAGATAAAGAGCAAAAATATGATTCCCTTGACAAAGTATCTTCTACCAAGTACTTGACTTGAGGTGTTTCCGGAAGCATACCTTGCAGTGTAACCTTCTTACCCTTGTCCATAAAGCTTATTTCCATGTTTTGGTAATTGAAAGTGAGTTCTCCCAATGAATGCAACCATTGGACCCCAAGCACAAGATTCATACCAGCCATGCTAATTAAATAGAAATCAGCACATACCTCATGTTTTCCCAATGTGAAGAGGAGTTGGGGACACCGTCTTGTGCATGTCATAGAGTGGCCATCCTATCTTAACCGTGAAGCCCTTGAAGTTTTCTACATTCAAATCCAACTTGGCCACCAAGCACTCATCAATGAAATTATGAGTGGCTCCACTATTAACCAAAACCATGATCCCTTGCCCTTGTAGGTCGCCTTCCATCCGGAATGGATGATAACTAGGTGCATCAGACAAGGTAGCAAGAGTGCCATCCACACTTTTCCGGATCTTCTTCCGGTATACTATCTTGCTTGGCCTCATCAACACAATTTTCATCATCCTTGCAATCTAAAAATACCTCAATATAATGCACCTTTCCCTTACCTAAACAATGGTGTCCGAGAGTCCATGGATCCTTGCAAGAGAAGCACAAATTCTTCTTCCTTAGCTCATTTCTAGACTCACCTCCATTGCTGGTTTTGGGCAGCTCCTTGTGAATAATAGGCATCCTTTGGAAGGGCTTCCTTGGCTGGTCCAAGGGAGGGTTTCTAGGCTGTCCCAAGGGTCCTTTGGGCTGTCCTCCACTTGAATTAACCTTGGGATGTCCGCTGATCGCTGTTGTTTTTGGGGCAGCACCTTCAAGGTCCAAAGCCTTTTTGATTGCCTCTTGAAGAGACAAAGGATCAAAGGCTCTAACCAAACCCTTGAGTGGTTCGGTCAAACCCTCAATGAAAAGAACCACAAGTCTCCTCTCTGTGACATCTGTAATCATGACGGAAAGTCTCTAAAACTCAGCAACATACTCATCCACCGTGCCTTGTTGTTTCAGTTGTGCAAGATCCTGAAAGTGAACTTCTGGTCAACTCTATCAAATCTACCAATGAGTCTTCTACAAAACTCATCATATGAATGGATCTCATTGTGCCCTTGTGTCACCAATCCATGGAACCACCACTCATGAGCAATCCCCTCTAGGTGAAGGGTTGCAAATTTGATGGCATCATCCTCCATCATAGGCTTCAAGGACAAATATGTATCCAACTTTTGGATCCATGCCCTAGCTGTCCCCTTAGTCGATCCATCAAAAGTAGAGAAAGTCATCTTCCCCAACACATTTTGCACCTCTTTCTGTGGCGCATTTTGTCTTGGCTCCGGCCTAGACCTCCCTTTGCTCACACCAATGAACTCGGCAAGTGTAATGGCCTCCCGTATCTCCCTTGGAAGTGCCATATATTCTTCATAGCTTGTGGCAATACTTTGCCCCATAGAGGGCCTTGCTCCCGCCTCCGGAATGGCTTCTTCCCTTGGAAGGAAAGTAGGCCTAGTGGCTGATCCGTGAGCTGATCCAAAAGATTGCCGTGAAGTATTTGCTCCGGATGAGCTGCCTTCTCCATTATGAACCCTAGGTTCATGAAATCTCTGAAGGGTTAGGGCTAGGAGGTCCATGGTGTCCGCCAATCTTACTTGCCCTTCAATTAGCTTGTCAATCTTGGCTTCTTGGGCATCCTGATGAGCCATATTGTCCTCCTGTCTTGGCTGGTCTGATTTTTTCTCTCCTTTGATAGCAAATGAAACCCTTGTTGCCTTCTTGCATCAAACCCTCAGGCTGGGAAGACCGGTGCTCTGATACCACTGTAATGTCCCTTTCTAGGGCTGAAACTGAAAAACAAGGAAATCACACAAACCCCAAATGATTAAACTCAGATTTTATATCAGCCAACTGGTTTTTTATGACAGCTGTAAATCAGCAGTCTGATTTTTATAACAGCAGCTTGTAATTAGTGAGAAATCACCCAAATATCATCAAAGAACTCATCAACAACATAGGAAAACACTTTAAGAAGATTTTAAGCCACTTTTCACCATGAAACTTGATCAAATACTCAGCTGGAAAATTAATTTAGAACAGCAGAGGTACAACCAATAGAAATGATCAAAATGGAGGTCTCCAAACCCCAATAATTACAAAAGATGATAGATTCCAGCCTTATAAATTATGCCAAATCTGAATATCAAAGAATAAATGAGTTATGTGCCCTAGAAGGCACCAAATCACACTCAAACCCTAGTCGCTCCCTAGGAGAGGGGCTCCAAAATATGCCAAAGCTCTTGTAGGTCTTCTTCTTGATGCCCTAGATCCAAATCAGCAAGAGAGTCTTCAATAAATGCCTTCAATTCGCCAATATGGAGAGTTTTCATTCTCCACTATGCCACAAGGAAGGGTTTCGTCCTCCTTGGATGCCACACAAGAGGGTTTTCGTCCTCAAGTGGAAAGGTATTGAGCAATCAGCCCAAAAACCAAAATAGTAAGTGTATATGCGCCAAAGATGATCCAAATGAGGCCAAGCGACCTCCTTTTATATCCCTTGGTTGGCGCCAAAGACCCCTTAGGTGAAAACCGACCTCCAAGCTTCACTTTATCTTTTAATTCTTGTTGGGAATCTCATAATCCCAGCCGACCTGCCTTAGGGAGTAAAACACCAAAGAAAAACATTAAAAATAATAAAAGAAAACTGAAATGAAGCTCAATTACTTCCCTTGTTCACTTATTCTTCTTGGCCATTAAACAAATGTAATGTGGGAGATATGATTTTGTCTCAGATCATGATAGTTGCCTTATTGGATCTATTATAATGTTTATATGTCGAGACGCGCACTTGATGTTGTAGTACCCCTACAAGTGGCCATTAAAGGCCACACGGTAATTCTGATGTGTAATATGTTTGTGTATTTTATTTGTAAATGCGACTTTCTCAAAACCAACATTTTATTTATTTGATTTATTGAGAAGCTTTGAGACTCTTCTTGTTTATTTTTGTTTTTTTGGCGAGATTTCCGTAGTTTGAATGCGGTTGCTTGGCCATTTTCCTTTGGTTGCCAAGATTTCTTGGGTTTTATTTTTTTTGGTAACTCGGAGCTGTATGGTTTTTTAGGCCACTTGGCTACATGTCGCCAAGAATGTTAAGTGAAATTTCTTACTTGTTTGATGAGTTGGTTCTATCTTGTTCGTGATGTGCACACATGTTGTATGGGGGTACACCCGAGATGTTGTGTTTGCATGTTTGGTGTTGCGGGACATTCCCTCAATTTTGAAGTGACGGGGCTCTATGTATCTAGGACCATGGAGTAACCCGACCTCACTTGAATACTTGATACTCAGTCCTCCTATGGTAGATTGACATTTTTCATTCCTCCTATGGTAGAGTGACATGTGTGATATTTAGTCCTCTATGGTTGAGAAACTCCTATGATATTTAGTCCTCTATGGTTGAGAGACTCTCATGATACTCGATTCTTCTTGGCGGAGTGGGTTTTATGATATGCATTACCAATTAGTGGGTTTGATAGTGATTTGTGTTTCTCTTTGCATCCTAGGATGATGTTATTCACCATTGAGATAGATATGATATTTAGTTCAAACTTCATGGATTATGTCTGGGATAGTTCACTCTTTCATAATTGTGGTTTACTGGAGGACAGTGTACTTTTGGAACATGTGAATTCACCGATAGTCATACTTGATGCACTAACTTGACTTAGTTCTTTTTAGATTCCTTTAAATTTCCAAGAATATTGACTGTACTCGACTACACTTAAATTCCTATGACAGATATTGATATACTTGGATTCTTTTTAGGCATTCATACATGGAGTGATTTGTTACATGTTTTTGGATCTTGGGAAACTCTATTATAGATGTGTTTTAGATGGATTGGCATACTATTTTTGTTTTTTTTCAATGTGCATACCACATTACTGCTTAAGCCCATCCAAAGGTATAGAGTATATGCTTCGGGGACCGTGTTTCAGGTCATCTATTACGATCCCCTCCTTGGTATGTGGGTGTCCTCTTGGTGAGGAAGTGTGGTGTTTATGCCTTATGGTAATCTATTCATGTCGGCATAGACTCATGGTTGGTTATAGTGTTTTGGAAGTGATGGATTTGGTACCCACTTATCAACTGATCTTATTTTGTGGTTAGTCCATACCCACTATATTCTTCCTACAACTGAAACAAATTCCTTGAACTCTTAAAAGCAAATTTTTGGCTCCACAATTTAGCCTTCATTGAGTCTCTCATTGTGACTTGTAAGGATTGTTTGGGGTACATTGGTAATGTTTATAGTCCTTGAGAACCCCTCTTAAGCTTGGTATGTTCAGTTTTGTTTAGTGGTCACTTGTTTAACCTTGTCACTTTGGACATTGCAATGCAACTTGATTGGACCTTTTTACTCATTAGAAGTTAATTTGTGAACGTAATAAACATGAATTTATAACTCTATTCATGAGACATGATTTTCAATACTTGATGCTTAAATGAGAACGTTATGGGAATTGAATTCCTCACTCCTAACCTTAGCTTTGCAAAAATAAATACAATTGATTATGTGAAAAATAACAAACTATTATTTCGCACCTCATTCTTCACTTCCCTAGAATTAAAATGGTCATTTAGTCGCTCACATGGTGGGGGTGAAATTTCTTGCTAACATTAGTGTTGGACCATGATGTTTCAAATTTGTGGTACGCTAAGAACAAAAATGCAATAACAAAAAAACTACAAGAATTGTATTTATAAGTGTACTTATAACTTGTGTCTCAAAACTATGAGTAAAATTTGGATAATTATATGTATTTGAGAACAGTAGAATGGAATATATATATAATAAAGCAACCTTGGTTATAGTGGAAATGTTATTGATTGTACACCCATAAAATATAGAAAAGACGTGACTCGATATGTGTTGAACTAATGGAAATGTAAATTATTCAATTACCTTATGAACTGTTTCAATCTCGATTGCATACTAAATTTTTTTTGTAATTTTGATTAGTACTTTGGCCCCATGATATTATTTGATATAAAAAAAATATAAACATATATAATGTGTATACTAAAAATGTAACATCGAGTATACCTTGGGATCTCCATTTATTACTTTGGGCTCATAATACCTATGTATAAGGTTTTATTACCTATGATATACCCGATAATTTGTTAATTAAAAAATGTTTGACTCTACATCAAAACCCATGCTAAAGTTGGCAACTACCTAATCCTACTGCCTACCATGGATGATGACATCCTTTGAAAATGGTGTTTCCTTTATCCATGCAACACACCTTGGAGTTTGAATGTGTGTTGTGCTTGTTGATTGGTGGCACTCTTGACCAATGCAAATCCCATTATTTACTAGTTCACATTTGGATTGTGATTTTGTTCCCTTTTCTAGAAATAACTTATACCTCTATGTTTTCAAGGGAAACACCCTCCCTTTGGACTTAGAGACTCATTAGTGACCTCGGTTAATTGGCAAGTTTAAACAACATATGTTAAGGATATGGAGAAAATATTGGAATCTTCCTTCCCATTTGGAGGGAACGTACTTTTGTTTCCTCTTGACCTCTTTGGAAAATGTGGAAGGGAAAGTTGTTTTTGTGTTTTCCTAAGAAATATTTTGGGTGTTGCCCTAGTAATTTTGCCAGTGTTGGGACCTCTTTAGACACCTACACCTAGCTCATTCGAGTTTTCTTATGGCCATAATGGTAAAGCTTGTGATTGTTTTAAACTTCTAATGTGCCATGTTGAGTTTGAAACCAATTCATTAATTTTGATAGATGATGGTGGCATGTTTTTTGATGTGGAAGTATGGACTTTGGATTTTCATGGTAAAAACCTTGATTAACTTTTAAACAAAAATGAATTGTTCCATCATTGATTGGTTTTCTAAACTGTAATAACCCTTTCAAGAGTTTCACACTAAATGCAGATCTGAAAATAAAATTTTAGCAAACCGAAGAATAAAATCAGCGACTTGTACTTGCACCAAAAAATGCCAAAATCACCATAAAACACCACCAATCAATTCACCACTATTATATATATATATATATATATTTATGGAATTTTAGAAGCCAAAATAACAAAGAAACACTAAAGAATACTCTGCTGAAAATTAAATATGCACTGGAAATGGCAGCCACAAGATAAATATGAAATATGGGTCTAGAAACCCTCTAAATTCATATAACTTCAAATTCCAGCCTTTAAAAATATTACAAATCAGATGGTGAAACCAGATGTCTCGAATTCTTCTCCAATGACCCCAAACCCTACCCAAGGTAGGTCGCTCCACCCTAAATAATTACAATATCAGCTGGAAATTACAAATAGATCTTCAAATCAGCTCTTCACATCAAGACCAAACAATGATGAAGGGTTTTCATCCTTCACCTAAGCCACCTGAAGGGTTTCTGTCCTTCAATGAGGCCTCACAAGAGGGTTTTCGTCCTCAAGTGGATGAACAAGGAGCAACTAGCTCTCTATGCCCAAGTATAACAAAATGCGCCAAGACTAGATGCAAATGAAGTCTTTAATCTCCTTTTATAACCTCCTTTTTGGCGCCAATGCTCAATTAGACAAGGCCAACCTATATAATGCAATAAAACATTAAAGAAAATATAATAATATTAGATAAAATATATTATAAAGGTGCTCAAGGGTCTTCTCCTTCATATTTGCTTATTTGCCATGGAGAAGGAATGGCAAGAAGACCAATTTCCAACTCTTAGGTGGGAAAAAGGGTCATTACATAAATCAAAATTAGTGCATGTGTTATTTGATATATGAGCACAGGTTCAAGATATGGAAACTCTACAGACAAAGCTAGTAATTAATTTAACTATGTGGTTTTCTGGGAGATACTTTTGTATTATATTGTGTACTTTTGATGTGTTCTATACACCCTTGTAGACGTTAAATCTAGTTACCACCCTTGTCATTAAGTTTTGTGTTGCATTACCCAACATCATTTGCCCCTATAGGGAAAGTGCTAATTCTAGTGCAGATTCGAGGGTCATATAGGCAGTTTGCCATTTTGTTGAGGAAGGAGTACAGACTTTGAAGTGGAATTTCATGCAAGATGGAAAATTTATCTTTTTTGATTGGTGTATGTAGCACCCATGGGTCTTTCCTCCTACTAATATCAATGTACTCAAACAACTTGTATAATGCTTACCTAAGATGGCATTTGGAATCACACTTGGCTTCCTCAATCTGAACAATTTCCATAAGAGTGATCCTATGTTGTACATCCAAATATGATCAAACCCTCCATCTTTGTGATGACGATACTTTGTCGATAAACATCTCTATTTGGATAGCTACATGTCTTCTCTCTAGGAGAACACTATTCCTCTCTTGGAGAGTGGTGTTGAGCCAACATGCAACATTACAATGGGTTCGCCAAATTGGTTACCAGAGTCCTGGACAATCAACTCCGTGGGAGGATGCGACAACTTTGAGATAAGATAAGATAAGATAAATATATTAATTTCCAACTGGCATGACCTTTGACAAAAGTAGGTCAAAGGAATTGCAGAAAACTTGGAGCCCTATACAAGGACAGGACATGCTTGTAGGCTATGGTCTTATCTCGGGCCTTAAAATTCAATGTTTGCATCAACAAATGCAACATACATAAATTGAAAACACAATTTCATTACCCCAAAATGGGGGTGGATCTTATAACTATAGTGTGAAGAAAAAGGAAATGACCACATAAGGAGAAGAAAAAAAAGCCCATCAGGTGAAGGACATGAATCCAACTCTCCTAATATCCAGGGGACTAGAACAGTCTTCTTGTGGAATGTCGACCCAGTCGACAGGTGCACTGTCTGACCTATGTATCGGTGCCCTGGATACAGTCATTATCCCTCTGATGCCAATGAAAGAATCTCTTATGCTCTCATAAGGGCCCATGCCCTTTTACGGGGATGCCTACGATCACTCGTGATGGACCAACTTCTGTCATACCAAAACCTTGGAGAACCAACCTGAGGAGGAAGCGGGGATGGTCCATCGCCATAAAACTTAATACCTCCACACCGTGTTAAAATTTCTCACTGTGCATACCAAAGTGATCCATCATAGGTAGAGCTACTGTTCTGGGATTCAGATTATGAAAGAGGTACCTCATTGCACAGCTTCTAGACTCCTGGTAAATATAAAGCCAGACAGCTCTGACCTTCAATCTTTGACAGCAGTCAACAGATCAAATGCCACCTCCTACATAGATTAAAACCACAATTCCATGATCACATAGTAGATGGAGCATCTCGAAGATAAATGTGTTTTTCGAAAACATTTTCCTACATACAGAACTGGTAAATATTTTTCTAAAGGATCAAAGTGGTCATCTGTCTCAAAAAGTCCATCAAAACCAACAGTCTGAACTGGCCAAGGGGGATGCGAAGGGTATGCATCCAGTGCCGAAGGGTGTCCTCATGAAACACACATCCCCAAATAAATAATAATAATAATAATAAACCGGTTGAGCATCGGAGCGCACCCATAAATCATACCATGAACTTAAATTTCCATCAAATCCGAGACTTCGTCATACCAAGGACCTATTTTGGTAATGAGACCTGTCCCTCAGCATTATTCCAATGCTCAACGTAAAAATCTTGCTAACATACTATGGCCCCCTTAAATTTCTTTGCATACCACATGACCATCATGTACTACATGCTAAATATCCATTCTGATAATGTCATCTCCTGTATTTCGTATGCTAGAAGGTGGTCATTGTAGTGTCTAATGGATGCTACCAAAAGGTGGAAGATAGTCCATGCTGGCATATGTTGCAATTTGAATTTGCATGGAGAAATCAACCATTGCTAATGGCCTTCACACCAGCTGCTTGGAGTGCCTCTTCAACCAATCATGCCATGGCTACAAAAAGTGGTACGGAATTCATGCATAACATGAACATGAGAATGCTGGAAATGATACGACCTCTTTGATTTATGGGTTGCTCATACATGTGTTGCAAGACAGATTGACCAAGCTGCTCCATATTCACCCTTAGTCTAAGTGAAAATGGGCTCCAAACTTTTTCCTACAAATGAGGTGATAGTTCTACATCTTGCTTCTTTCAACTGATGAAGCACAAAAAGCAGATGGGAGTTTTGTTGGCATGTGTGTCCAGCGCTCCCCGTGAGTTTCGTGACATGGACTAACCGCCTCTCGTAGATCCTAACTCTGGCGATTGTAGCGGAGACTAACACCTATGGGTTTTGGTCTAACGGCAATCGTGGTCCAACAAATGGTATCAAAGCGACAGGTCTCGAGTTCGAAACTCACTCAGGTAACGCTGAGGGGGAGATTGTTGGCATGTGTGTCCAGCGCTCCCTGTGAGTTTCGTGACATGGACTAACCGCCTCTCGTAGATCCTAACTCTGGCGATTGTAGCGGAGACTAACACCTATAGGTTTTGGTCTAACGGCAATTGTGGTCCAACAGTTTGGACCCTCTCAATGGAAGCTCAGTTAGTATCCAACAAAGAGGGTCCCCACGCAATAGAGTTGTAGAGAACCGTGGGTCTGATGAGGGAGTCCATGAGGGACATTTTGGAGATGTCTTGAAAGTGATGGCGAAAACACTATCTCTCAAGAAGAGCTAAGGACTTGTAGCCCTTGTTGACTCAAGGCTGGAGAGCCTGTCTCAAATTGAAACAAGGGCCAGAGAATAGAATCCCCAAATAGGTATAAGAGCTAGTGATCTCAATCTCCTCACCTTTGAAGAAGTGGAGATGCATGGTCTTCAAACCATTGAAGATCATAGCCTTGGTTTTACCCGGGTTAAGCGTCAACTACCAAATATCACAAAACAAGGCTAAGGCATCAAGTTGTCTCTGTAAGCCCTTCGGAGAAGAAATTAGGAGAACCACATCATCCCCAAAAAGAAGAATGGATATCAGAACCTCCTGCAGGAGGCACCCATCACTTTCCTGAATATGCCCATGGAGAAAAGACTCGAGCTCTTCAATGTAGATCCCAAACAGAGTTGGGAATAGGGGCACCCCTGCTTTACCCCAATGGTACTGATAAACTCCGACTCTCCTTGGGAGGTGCGGAGGCAGCCCAGAATGGTCTCGTACATACGCATGATGGCCGTGAGGAGGGTCTCAGAAATGCCAATGTCACGGAGACGCTGAGAGTTCGTTATTCTTACCCCTTCAAATGACTTCTAGGAGGAAGTTTATTACTAGGGGAGGGGTATGTAGTGCCCACCAGTTTCGCTCCCTTTGATGACGTTGACTCCGTGTTTTATACATGATTCAGACATTTGAATTAATATTATCATGAGCATTTGATTTGAATAATTATGATTTTGTCGTCATATTAGCATTTGTTGCTAACTTGTCCTTGGTAGGATGATGTATGAGGCATACGATGTCGATTCACTGCTTTTATTATTATCACTTGGTTTAGATATGATGTTATGGATATTATTGATCTAAGATTTACATGAAATATAGTTTGGATATATTATGGATCATCCTCTTAATTGATCATCCTTGCTTTGCACGTCGTTGGCTTGATGTAAATATGAAACCCATCATTCTTGCTTGTGTATTTCTCATTTGGTTGGTCACCTTGACATGGTTGTCTCGTTTTTTAAATTAATCTAGTGTTATCATCCTATTTTCCTGTTTAGGCATCTTTTATGGGTTAAATGTTTTCCATTTTGATTAGGGATAGGTGAATTAAGTTTATCTTTGTTTGAGGAGGTTTGGGCCACCTAATCATGTCTAGAAGGGCCCCACCACCTCTCTAAATGTGCCACTTTTCCCAAATCTCGAATTTGGGCTAAAAGTGGAATTTTAGAAGGGTGTTTTGAAAGTTGGGGGTCTCTCTTACATCAAAATAAACCCCTTAGACCCTATCTATGTGTAGGGGACTCTTCCCAAGGTTCAAAATGGATTTTCCCTCTCTTTTGACCCTCTCTCGTCCCCATCTTCATTTATGACTTTGGTGTTGGGAAGCTACTTGGGATTTGGGAGTGCAATTTTACTTTATTTTATTTATTTTGTTGAATTTATCCTCCAATATGATTCTTATCTTATTCATGAAAGAGACTTGGGGTGACTTCGATTTGGGAAAGGGATGGGTAACGCATGTCACCATCCCATTGGTTGGTGTTTCTTATCTTTTTCTTATTTCATCCTCCATTTTGGAGAGGGTTGAGTGTATGTTTAGTGTTTTTCTTCCTCACTCTCCTTGTGCATCTTGGAGGCATGCTTCCTCTCTCTCCCATGGGCTTGGAGGGAGGCTAACATGTCCTCCTCATTGGGAAGTGGCATGTAATGATGCCAATAGGTTGGGTGGACAAGCAAGAATCTTCCTCTTGTGGCTTTTGGAGTTTTGCTTATGGAGTTGGAGCTCTTTTCCCTATGAAGAAATAATGGAGTTTTTAATCAAAATTTTGCCATGTTATTCCCACTTAGTGGGAGGATTTTCCACTTGCATTTTAATATTTGTATTGTTTTTTATTAAATTGTCAGAGGAGGTGAAATGTTAAGTGGGTGGCATTAGAGTGAAAATCTTATTGTTTTCTCATTTGTAGAACTTGTTTGAAAATGAGTAAGAATATGGTGTTGAGATTGTTTGAGAATGTGTATTGGAACTAGTATATTTTACATTTTGGATATGATGATAGTTGGATTGATTGGTTCATTTTGGTTTGGAAATCAATGGAAACAATGGGTAAATCTTGTATATTGGAAAGGAAAAAAAATACTTGTAGGTTGTGGCAATGTGAAAGATTTTTACTACTTGTTTTTTTAACAAAGGAAAGCTTGTTTTATTTGCAAAAGAAAACTATGTTTTAGTTGAGTGTACGAGCTCTTGAGAACATTTATGAAATTATGGATTTGCTATTAAATTTATGTTTTAGGATGCCCTTTATTGGGCCTACAAACTTGATATCATCCATGCCAAAATTGTTGATTTAAGAAAGTCGTAAAAGGAATGGGAAAGTGCATTTTTAATTGTGTACTGCAATGGTTTCAAAATAAGTTGTACATATTTATCAAGCTCCAAGTTTAATTTTACAACTTCCTTGTTGTCAAAAGCAAATGGCTCTTGGTCTACCTAGTTGGCTCTATATCTCTTTTGCTTGATTTTAGAAAATGGAACCTCTTTGCAACCTTGAAACTTTATTTTTCTCTTATTGATATATTTATATATATATATATATACATATGAGGAGCATATATAAATGAATCTATATTAGATCTATTAACCTTGTTTTCTTATAATGATGAGAGGTTTTATATATGTATTTTGTGGTTACTGTATAAATGAGTTTTAAAAGGGAATTAAAATCATATCATCTTCCAAGAGCACAAAGATAAGTGTGTATTAATATATATATATGGAAAAATAAGGTTTCTTTGATAGATCAAAATAAAACTTACAGGGTTTCAATATAAATGAGTTTAAGGGTAGAGCCTTGTGTTTAATCTTTCTTTTGTGTGTGTGTGTATATATCTTTATATATATAAATAAACAATATATATATATATATAAATTTAAGGCTTCGGGAGGGGTGGGTGGCTGGGCCGAGCCAACCCCTCCCCTCCACAGTTATAGTCTAGAGCTTGGCCCTTATGGGTCTTAGACCCTCTACCACGTGGCTCACCATTCCCGGCAACCACGAGACAGTCCCTCTAACATTTCATATGGCCATTGCATGGCCTTCTTCCTGCAGTTCACCTGTTGCGCCCCTACAGGCCTCCTCCAAACTGTCACACACAAAGAAACACACACACACACACTTATATATAATTTGGCTCAATATCAGTTATAATCCCTATATATATATATATATATATATATAGACACACACACACACACGGATTATATGGATAAATAGTTATGCAAGCATGTATATAAATTTACATTGGATATATATTCGAAATATATACACCCCTCCTTCAAACCCTAATAGGGGTATGTGGGTACAAAGAATACAGTTGACCCTAATGCTCAACTGGATAAGATTAGAGCTCTTAAGGGCGAAATTGAAGAATCTAGACCTGACAATACTAATGGAATGTGGACAAAAAGACTGTTATGGAATTGATCGATAGTGTCACCAAAATGGAGAAAGAGATGGAATCTGTTAAGGCCAAGCAAAGTGACATTCTCAACATGCAAAAGAGTACTTTAGACTTCCTCTCCCTCTTCATTTCTCAATTTGAAGTTCATAATTGTAAGGACAAAACCAACAAAGGTACCACTTTTAAAGACATCAAGAAGGGGCTTGAGAATGTAAAGAAGAGCTTCCATAAGCTCATGAAATGATTTGGGCATGTCACCTCTTCTTGTTCTTTGCATGGTCGTTTTTGTAATTTTGTTGAGAAGTTGAAATTGTGTTGATCTTGTGCTAACTTCTTGCTGATTTTTTGTTGTTTGTTGACTAGTGTTCTCCCCAGTCTTGTTTTGGTCTCATGTTTTATATTGAATATCTGGGCTTTGGGCCTTTTTGTAACTAGGTATTTGAAACATGACAACTAAGCCAAATGTGAAAATTTGCTCCAAAGCCTTCCCAAATCCCTCTCCTGGTCAGTTTGTCTCTTGTGTATGATCATATTGACCTTGCAGGTTCTCCTAATGCATTGAATAAACATGTAAAATATTACAAAAGGGTGTGATAAGGTTCATCATTCCATTCATTGCAAAGTGCAACAGAAGACTAGTTCTCTGACAGGCTTAGAAAGGCCAATTTTGGCCATTTCAAGGCATGTGTGCATCCTTCGGGAAGGTTCCAAAAGTTCATAAACATCCAGAGGTGGTATTACAGATAATTGAATGTGTTGGAAGTGGTTTAGGAAGATTTAGGAAATTTTTGGTGGTTTAGGGACAGTCTGTGCAAAAGCAGGTTTTTCAGGTGTAAGGAATGAACAGTCAAATTATGAACCTGAACTTGTCCAGATGATTTTGGGAGCTCCGTAAGGAGTTAGAATGAAAAAAAATAAGAAATGGAAATCTTGGATAATCCTCTACATGGTGGAAGAATCATATTTGATCCAAGACTTGATGGTTTCTTGAAACATTTCAATCTTTGCAGGTGCACCTCGTTGTCCTAAAGAAAAAGGAGCCATTTTTTGGAGTTTCACACGTAATTAGGTTCTTAAACCTATTCCATTGATCTTATAAGGTCTCTTGGAGTCATATTCATATAAAATTTCATCTCAAAATACCATTCCAAGCTCTGAGAGTGAAGTTTTCAAGTTCTCACTAGTCAAGAGTGTGTTGATCTCATACTTAGCAATTTTTTGCCTACCACAAGTCATTATTTCACTCATGGAAACCTTTTGTTATCCCTCTTGTCCCTTTTTCCCAAGGGACAAGAGGGGAAAAAAATTGTGCCCATGTGCAATCCCTTTCTCTGGTTCCCCATGTGACCTCTTTCCAGCTCCACAGGGTGCTTAACTGGCTAACCTCATCTTCCTCACACACCACCAGATCTTGCCACTTGTCATCATCTTCTCCATTGAACCATTTTTTGTCCCTCTTGTCCCTTTTCACCAAGGGGACAAGGGGACAAAAAAGGCACCCATGAGCAAGCCCCCTCTGTGTTGTTTTCATGACCTGGTAGCTTCCCATGGAGCCCCCCTTTTTCAAGCCCCCTAGGTGCTACCACTTGTCATCCCTTTCTTTCTCCATTTTTTTCCCTTTTTCCCTTTTTCACCAAGGGGACAAGGGGACAAAAAAATTTCACCCATGAGCAAGCCCCCTCATGTGGTTCCTCACTTGATCTCTCTCAGCTTCTACAGGTGTGCTTGCCCTTTTTCATCTTCCTCAAGGGTTGACACTTGTCAAAAAATTGCTCCAAGGCGCCCTTTGCCATTTGTCCCATGTCCCCTTGCACCATTAAACCGAATTTTTTAACTCCATTCATTCAACCTAGGGTCAAACCACAGTTAACAGGGAAGCACAAAAGTGAAAATAACTGTTTTTAAGTTATTTCTTTGCACTGTTCACCTTCCACCATTGTTTTGCTGAAGTAAACCTTCAAAAACATCAAAATACTAGAATGCTTCCAAATCATTCCAGAACAACCATGCCTTCCAAAACCAAGTTTTTCTCATATCTCATCTAACCAGAAATCTGATTGCACTAAGATTTTCACAGATTGTTCTACCCCCAGTCGCCTTTGAGATGACTATAGTTGCATACCAGATGATGCCCTTGATTTTTCACAGCAAAAATCTGAAACCCTACCTTCCAAAGTTTCCTTTTTGATTTCCAAGAGTTCCAGTGGAAGAAACATAGTGAAAATTGGAGCACGGGATCCCGGTGTAGAGCCAAATCTAGTGATGGTGTTTCATTGCAATCCAACACTAGTAAGTTCAGTTTCTAAAAATATCAAGTTCTTATATACAATCAATTACTAAAAATAGTAAGTCTCTCAAAACAGCAAGCTCCATCACTCAGAACATCCAGAAACAGTGAAAACAACAAACAGGTAAAACGGCAACTTTCCCAAAATAACAGGTTCTAAAAAAGAAACTTTCTAAAAATAAAATTTCTAAAAAATAGAAAACATCATCAACAGAAGTAATCTAAGTGCATTAGGAGCTTTAGAAAACAATGTTCGTACAAAAAAGCAAAATTTCCCAAAATAGCAGCTCCTGACCCCACCTGCCAAAAATAGAAAGTTTCAGTTTTTAGTGCAGAAAGTTGTTGTTGGCTCCGTTTTCACTCATCTCACTACTTTTTTCCATCATCACATGGTTGTAAAGTTTTTTCGTAGCTCAAACAAGAAAATTAACCCTCCACAAGGATCCTAAAGCATCATTCTGATCACATTTGTGTCAAGGAGCATGACAGAGCATATCGAGGCATAGCAGGTGAAAATCAGGAACATTGTGAGGTTGGAAAAGAATTTGAAAAGAGTCAAGAGCCCCATTGGAATCCAAAATTCATCAAAGGATGTCATCATGATCATAAGTGAAATGAGAAACTCATCAAGCAAGTTGAGAAACATCATGTCTTGAATCCATTGTCATCTCTTCGAGAAGCAAGCTAAAGTGAGCTAGTCAAATCATCAAAGTATTCAAGCCATCATATGTTTTATTCAAAGATCAATCTAAAGAGGAAAATTTCCATCCTAAAGCATTTTCAAAATGTTGTCAAGAAGCATATAGAGCATAGAGGTGTACAGGTGAAAATCAAGGCATTTCCAGGTTGGAAAAAATTTGAAAAGAAATGAATTTGGAAGTCCAAAATTAAAGGATGTCATCGTGATCATAATTGAAACAAGAAACTCATTGGAAAAGCTAAAAAACATCATGTCTTAAATTTGTCATCATCTCTCCGAGAAGCAAGTCAAAGTGAGATAAGGTATTCAAGCCATCATGTGTGAAGAATCAAGAATTCTTATTTTTCGATGGGAAGCATATGAAAAATAAGGTACGCAAGCTTTCCCAAATCTATTTCATTCAATAAAGTGACTCTAGAGATGAGAAGGTAAATAGGTATTATCTTCATGTGGGGCACCTTGTATACAAGGAAATCATCCTCAATTTCCATGTCATTCACAATAGTGTTCTTAAACACTCAGTCAAATATTTGGTAATGTGGTCACTCCCCAAGGAAAGAAAACATTTCAATCAAACCTCATTTTTAGTAACCAAGGGCCATTGAACATGAACCTTCAAAAAGGAAGATAATGAAAAGAGGGCGCACAAAGGTTCCATATTCTAGGAGGGTTCATAAGAAGGTAAGGTTCATCATAGATCCCATAGAGCCTCTTGAGTCAAGCAAGAGTGATCCATCAGCCTCCTTCTCTTCAGGGACATCCAAGTATGTCTTCCCCAGTGGCGAAACCTTCCCATAATGAACAAGATGTGATCCTACATCAAGCTCCTGAAAGTGCTCCTGTGACCAACATCATGTCTACTCCTGAAGAGTCATTCCCATGGATTCAAGAATTGCTTGAAAGTGAACCAAGAACAACACAACAAGTTGCAATTCTTGACCTTGGAGCTATCACAAAAATCTTGAGATCCAAGTGGAGGAAGAAGGCATGAGTGGCTTCCCGTCTCTTCAGTGGAACTTCTGGTGACCAGTATGTAGAAATTTCCCAACCTTAGAATGTAAATCCCATTGAAGACATGACTCCATCAGACTATGAGTTGACCAACAATCTCATTGGGTCAAGTAACACATGAGGGTGACTCTCATTTGTTCAAGGAATCCTCTACCCGCCTTCTTTCTCAAAATGAAGAGTACAAATGAACAATTGAGCAATTGGAGGAGCATGTGAAAACTCAGTGCCTACATTCAACCTTTCTTGGAGCCCAATTCAATACCTCCACTCCCTGTGGAAGACATTCCTCCAATCAGTAGCTTTGACCCTGAGGTGATCAAGAAGGCACAAAGGCATATGATGCAAGGGAAGGCTAATGAGAGATGGATTGAGAAGATCATTGAGAAAGGAAAGACATTGTTCCCAGAGGTTCTCTCTCTGCTCAAGTATATTCTTGCCACTTTGTCAAAAGTGAAAAAAGCAAAGGAAGAGATTGAAAAAGAAAAGATCCACTTAGATGAGGTGTTCCCACTTGTGTCTGAGATGAGCTCCCTCGAATCTCACACCCTCGTGAGTAAAAATGTGTTCACATCAATTGCTGAGAATTTGTCTCCAATTTGGGTCTGCATCATGGATGCTAGATATGGTATGATAAAAGATGCCATCTCCTGAACTTGACTCTAGTGGAAAAAATGCCTTCAGGATTTTTGATGAGGTCAACAATTGTGTGCAAGAACTTGGATTCCCTCCTATCACTGAGAATTCATTATTAGAAGAAATCATTAATTCCTTCCAGGAGTTGGTCAAGAAAGAGGCAGGTGATCCTCTTTCCTTCAATGAAGATACCTTAGAGTCCCTTGCCAGCATCAAAAACTCTATTTCTGACATTGCAAGAGATCACAAAAGATGGCTCAGTCAGTGCAAGAATATCAATGATGTTCCCTGGACATGGATCAAAGTGTTGAGTTGCGTTTGCATTCCAGAAGCAGATAAGGTGGCACCTGTGGTAGCTCAGTTCAGTAAAGAATTCAAAGGACAAGAGCTCATTCTGGGAACTCTCCCTCAGGGATCATGAATCAAAAAATTCTCCTTCACCAAAGGTTTTCTTCATCAGATCAGTCAACCCTTCTCTCTCTCTCCCCTCCTTTCCTTCTCTCTTCATGTTCTAATTTCTCATTAAGAATGTACTTTTCACTTTTTGTCCTATTCATTTAAAGTGACCTATAGTAAACATTGTAAGAGTCCTTTTTTAATAAAAAGGGACTCACTTTTCTTTTGTAGGAATATGAAAGGTCACAAGTGATGAGGATAAGTGAAAGTCATGAGAGGGGTAGATGAAGAGACAATTTGTAATGCTATAAATTGGAATGGCTTCTCCATTCCAAAGGGTTGGCAATTGTTGATTGAATGTATGTTGTTGAGATTACCACTTCTACATCAAGCAATAAAAGCTGCAATTCTTCTATTTCTTGTCTTATGTTCCTCTACTCTCTCTTTCCAACTTTGCATACATGATAATCTTGTAAAACCAAGAAAGGTGTTTGCGCCTTTGATAAATGAGTCAATGGAATTTTGTGTCTATGATTTGTTGGTCTTATCATTGTTTGCATTGTTGTGTTCTTCTAATTGAATGTGGACCTACTCTGGTTATTGTATGTGAACTCTGCTAGTGCCTACTCACAACAATAACCCTCTCTCTCCTTATTTCCCCAACTCCCCTTTACCTCTCTTCACTGTCCATGAGGGACCCATGCCCAACTTATACATTTGTATCCTTAGTTAAATAATGACTTATCTACGTTGTTGAACTAGCCTTTAGTGGAAAATATATAATAAACATAATTAATTGTAAATTGTGTAAATGAGGCTATGGTTGCGTTTATACAATTGGCTTACTGTTATCGCCCTATCATAACAAGAGATCGCAATTAAGAAAATGCGATATAACTAATAACCTTGATGGCGAAATCAATACTACGGTTATTGTCACATTCCATGTTCAAGCTTACCGTTTTGGAATGAACGTAAACAAGCTAAATCCTCTTGTTAGCGCAAGTAACACTTGGTATAATTCTGGACATCCCTATTTAGAGTTAACTTAATTGTGTAATATTATACGACGATGTTTGGTGTGCACTCATGACACTGATAAATGATGAATAGTTGAATAGAGTTTTCAAGCTGCACAATAAGATCTATGGTTATCTAGTTATACCTTTGATTAAAATTAACTACTCGAAATAGCGACTAAATCCCGATCTTGTTGACTAGATTCCTTGGTGGGAGAATCGTGATCGAAACCTAGGTGACTCTAGAAACGATATTATAGTCTATCTTCATATCTCGTAACCAACTTTATAGAACTTGAAGTTAGCTAAACGTAAGAGACCTTATTTTGTGAAAGCGGTACTTGGTTATTTCTTGATACCTTTCTTTGGACTAACAAGTTGGCTTATTAATGGTTTAATCTCGTTTAATATTCAACTAATGTCAACAAAAAGAAAAAAAAAATACCCTGTTTTTTTCACTAGTTAATTGGAGGAGTTTTTGGCTCATGAAAACGATGGGCATGACAAGATTCATACCAAAGTATTCCCATTAACAACATTGCAATTGAAAATTAGAAACCATTGATAAAAAATAATAGCAAATAATGCCGTCATATTTTAATATCTAAGGCCAGCCATACGGATATATAAATGGAAGCCTGTGCATGTAAAAAAGGAAGATACAAATACTGAGTAGTTCTAGTTTTCTAATTGTCTTTTTTTTCTGGAACTAGGGTCAAAAACATAATCGCATAATAATCATACTGAGTCTGATAAAGATGACCAAGAAGCAAAACAGAGTCACTGTATCAGATCTCAAGGAGGGTTACAATGGGTTCTTAAGGGGTTATTTGTTTACAATATTACCTTGTAACTGGAGCCCCAAACTAAGACAACTTTACAAGAATAATAGATTAATGCCAAGGTTAATCTCTTCTAAAATACAAAAACCTTAGTATGATAAATCTATGGCCAACCTTGCATAAAACAATCAAATAAACAAACAGGGCCTGACAGAATCCAAGTCATTAACATATAGGATTGACAATCACCAAAATATAATGGAAATCAATTGCAGCTATACTTAAGTAATTTTTGAGATCCCGGTGGCTAACTAAAGTAATGTCTACTATTCTGTTTTGCTCATTCATTTACTGCTAAATTGGCATTGATAAAGATGGCTCTTTCTAGCTGGAAATGAGAAATTGACAGAGAGCCTACAGAAGTCGTGCATAAAAAAGGGGAGTCCATTTAAAATGCATTTTCAGTTCCCAAAGTTTTCCCATTGTTGGAAGGAAGCATTTTTAATAACAAAACTTGAGAATGTGATCATTTGTGCCGTACAAATTAAGCATCACATTCCCGTATTTGAACAGCAAGCAATAACTAATATTTTGATAATAGTAGTAACTAGACACTTCTTGTGTAAGCAAAAATGAAAACCTTAAACACCATGCAAGCAAGAAAATACAGTAATGAAATTACTCTTTTGGCAAAGCAAAATACATAAACAAAAAGCAATATGCAAGAATGCATACCTCTTGAGAAGAAAAATTTGCATTGTAAGAGATACCCTGCAAAAACGTATTTAAAGTACATCTGTCAGAATACATTTGAAGATTAACTTGAACCAAGATGTCTAAAGTTTTTGTTAAATATTTCACCATTTGATATTAAAAGTTGATTTGTCTAATGAGAAACAAATAGCAAATACCTTTGTAGGTAAAAGCTTTGAGAAAAGAGAGGATGAGTCTCTATTTCCGCCCTGCTGTTCTTCTATTTGATCTGAATGTCGTTATAATTGATTTTGAATTTCATGATTAGCTTTTTTTACTAGGTTTTATGTGTTCTTGTTTTACCTTGGGGAGATTAATTTTTGTTATCGGTTAAAGTTTCCTGAAGTTATGTGAATATTTTTCATTGTTAATCTGCACATTTAATTAAAACAGAGTAATCAATAGCTAAACAAAGTCCAAGTGATAATAGCTGATAGTTACAAACTAAATGACTTATGTCATTACCACTGTATTAGCAAAATATCATCTTACAGTCAAAACTGATAGAAGTGTCCAAATTTAGGTGGATTGGGCTTGATGGCAAGCCTTGAGTTCACATTGACATTGTAGAAACTCCTCACAGCATTCAAACCAAAAACCAACCAACTTCATAGGAGCTGTGAGTTCATGGGACTTGTTTTGGTGTTAAAATTATAAGCAAAAGAAAAGAAGCATAACATTGTTTTGTATTTTAACAAAACTGACCAACATAGGGCATACCTCTCACCTAAACATATTCTTATTCCCAATCCCAACTGCTATTTTCAATGATCATATGCTTCAATCATGATACTTATATTGTTTAACTCATTTGACTTCATCTTTGGCCTAATTAAATAGAAGAAAGAGAGTCAGCCAGATCCTGGAGGAAATACTATGGTCATGTGTGGGAGCTAAGAAGACCTTGTAAAAAGAAAGACTTCCCTTTCTTGAATATACTTTTAATAATAGTACACATGAGGTTACGTGCATGAAAACTCTTAGAGCAATCTATGGCATGATTCTATAATTCAAATAATGTTTAACAGAAAAACTATTACATGGTCCTCTTAGTCAAATGAAGTCCAACTTACAAAATTTTAAGGGAAGACACAAGTCTTTTTATATAAGTTCCACAAGATGGAAGAGTTAAAGCCATTGAAAAATGAATATGGTAAGACGCAAGCCAAAGAAAACCTATACCAAGATCATCATCATATGCGACAAACTTTAGAGGTTGGAAATCGTCTATACTCGGGGTAAAACCAACAAGCTCTCTTTCCACAAGTGTAATGTCCCTTCTAGGGCTGAACCACGCCAAGAAGGAATTTACACAAACCCCGGCTGAAAATAATCTAATTTTTATAACAGCATATTCAACAATTTTAAAAACCCTAGCAGTGAACAGGAAATTACACTTTTAGTGCATCATACATCATTAAAAGCAGCTGAAAGAAAAAAAACAAGTCTTCCTAATTCAACGAATTGTAGTAGTACTTAATGGCATCCATTTTCATGCAATATGGGATGGAAATTAACACAGAAATATCCCAAATACTCAATAAATCCAGCAAGATAAAATCTGGAGCAATTTGTATTTTATAAATTTATTACAAGTGCAAATACAGCTGAAACTTCTAAAATTCATAACTTCGTCAATACTCGGAGTTTCAACACAACAAACCAAAGCTCGAAATGATCTTGAAGAGACCAGCTTTCCAATAAAAGTGAAATTTCTAACCATAAAAACCCACTGAAAGGTGATCCCTAAATCTCCAAATGGGTAGATCAAGTTGGAAATGAATGTGGCAGCCCCCAACAGCGTGCCCTAGCTAGAATGTATGCCCTAGCAAAGATAGAAACCCTTGCCGATCTGAAATTCTGAATTTTGAAGCTCCAATGTGACTCCCAGATGAAGTCACCAATGCAACAAATGAGGGTTTCCATCCCCAAATGTTGTAACTATTGAGGGTTTTCGTCCCCAATAGGATTCAATGAGGGTTTCATCCTCAAAGGGGTGAAAATAAGAGTTCGATGATCCAATTTCCAAAAAAGAAGTATATAATTCATAAGATGATGCCCACAAATGAGCCTCAACATTTGCTTTTATAGCCTTTACCTTTCTTTCTTTGTGGAGCACTCCATGTAGGCCTCTTTATTTTTTTTTAATATTTGTTTTTCCCTCCTAAAGAGAGATGACCTCTCCTTTTTTCTTTTCTTTTAGTTTTAAAAATACTTTTTATTTTAATAATAATAATAATATGTTGTCCCAAAATAAGAATTGGCTTGGCCCAACTTAAAATATTATTAATTATTTTTAATTTAGAAAAGGGGACATTACAACAAGCAAGTACACAAATATTTTTCCCATGTATTGTGGGTTATTTCCAATAGTATAAATGACTAATGAAGCACTACCCTGTATAGGTTGAAGTTGCTAGTGTATATTTCATATTAACTTTTTTAAAAGGTTCTCTCCCAGTCTAAAACTGTCCTACCTGCATATGTGGATGTCTAGGGATTTGAATAGGAATCACATGAGCCAATCATGGGAAACGAGTCACAATATTATTAAATATGAAAATTCTAAAATTTGTTGAATGATCCAACAAACATTGGAAAATTGGTACTTGGAGATTTGCAGCCTATATGAGAGAATTTGTCCTCCCTTATTGATTGCAATGAAGTTTGCAGAAAAGGAACAAACCTTACAGGCCCAAATTTAATTTTCAGCACCATTCAGTCCAGCTTTACAACACCCTCGCGTGACATATTATGGTTTCAACATTATAGAATAATGCTTAAATGAAGTAATGGGAACAAACAACAATGAGGAATAAGTCAAAAGATGGTTTGAATTGGGATGGTGGCAGGATGGCATCTCTAGACATGGATGGATAGAGGGCCCGGCACAGGGGAAGTTTCTTTGGCTTGCTTAAGCCATATCGCCTTCTAGGCAAAAGCCAGATGAAAATGCAAGAAAAAAAATAATGATGGTTAGGAGCCAGTACCTGATATCGTTGATCCACTCACGAAGGATGGCTGAGGCTGTGGTGACAAACTAAATGATCCTCCGCCTCCACAGGCTGTGCTGATTGCTCCCATGGCTTAGTTTCATGTGCCTTGTTTTGTGGCACCCATTGGGCATTTGTTTGGCTAGATTTTCTGCATAGCATCAAACCTAGGCAGTCATGAGATAAATCTCCCTCATTTAACCGGTGAGGCTCCCGTGTCAGATTTGTCAATATAAATGTGTTATTATCTATCAGGGGGTTTTACTTTAACCACTTAGTTCATGAACCATAACTAAGAAGTTTTGCAGCAAGTAAGCAGCTGTTTAAGAAAGGAGAATTATAGATGAAAGAAGTAAAGGAAATGCAGAGAAGAAATGGGGAAGATGTGCATCCCAATTAGTAGATAACAGAGCTAATTGCATGCACATAGAAGAAACTTAATAGATATGAACACACAGAATTATAAAGCAAAGGCAGCTCCAGATCCAGATCTAAAATAACACAAAGTTTATCAAGAGATCTAAGATTCAAAACAAGAAACAAAGTACACCGTGACACAAAGTTCTCCGGAAACCTGCTCCTTTGTATTCCTCTGCTTCAAGTTGCTCTCAGGGGTTCAGCACAAAGTCTAAAACACAAGATTGCTGCTTACAAATTCTGATTGATCATTAACCCGGAGGTTCTTCTCCTACTTATAGAATGTAGGAGGGAAAGTACAAATAGAAGACTCAAACTGAACTAAAGTATGAACAACAAGTAAAGATGACATTTGGCAATCATCCTCAACTAACTTCTTCTTAAGTGACACATGTATCACTTAACTAATAGAATGGTTCCACATGACTTCAAGTAATGGTTGCAAAACCAATAACTTAGAAGTTTTACAATTTCATCCGGGAACATAGAAAATAGAAGAAGAAAGAATAGAAGAAGTCATGCCAGCTGTAATGTTTACATCTTCTTCTTGTTCTGATATCTGATATACTTGTCGAACATATAATTCAGCATCCTTCCATCTGTTTTAGCCACTGCTTCCTTCTCTGTCCTGAACTGCAGCAACCCTTCATTCAACACTTTGCTGCATGCTTCCACCTCTTCCAAACTCGGCCCAAACCTCGCAATGTCTGCCTGCAGCGCCACCAATCTATTGATAGAATTCATCGTGAAAGGCTTGGTAGCTTTATCAATTCTCTTTTGCACCATCAGAAGAGAACCTTCCAGGGAATTAGGCACCTCGTTAGAAACAATCCGCACGTATGAAGTAACACCTCCGTCCACTCTTTCCTCAGTGAAAGAAATGATACTGTCTGGTAAATCTGATGTTCTACTCTCAAGCGCCTGCATCCTTTTCAGCAAAACTCTGCAGATCTCCAAACGGAAAGATACTGCAAACTCTAGCTGCTTCCCCTTCTCGACTGATCCATCCGGTACAATTTGTTCTGCAACCAATACATCTCCCGGCAGCTTGTTGATCTCGGCCAAAATACTCAGGTTACTCTCTGCAACTGTATTCATGCCTTCTATGCTTTCCATCAGTTGCTTTAGTTGATTTGCTGCATCGTTCATAACCTTTAGGCGGGCTGGCACTTCCCCAAGTTGCACAGAAGCTTGACGAATAATCAGATCCTTCCATTCGTCAATAGCCTTTACTTGATTGCTTGCATCTTCCATTTCCTGCATAAGATGATCACTCACCTGCTCTGAAATGGGCTGAATGGAAGGTTTAGCAACCTTGGCTATGATCTCACATAATTGAGATATTTGCTTCTGCAGCTCTTCTTTCTCTGCCTTTTCACTGTCAAGCCTAAGGAACAAAGCATCCATCAATGTCTGCGTGTCCTGCTTCAATCCTTCAGTGGTAGCTTGACCGAGTGGTATTTTGGTCACCGTCACATCTTCTGCCGTGAGCTCCTCTTCTATCTTTCCTTCCGCCGGAATTGATATCTCAGCAAACTTCTCTCCCGAATCCTTGATGATCAACCTAGAAGTTGCTTTAGCAACTTTAGGCCTTCTGTCTCTTCTGCTCAGATCCTGAAGTAGCTGCAAGTCATGCTCCTCTAAGTTCATCTCTACTCTTGCTTCCGGAACCAACTGCAAAGCTAACCATTCCGAGAAGTTACTTCTCGGGGAGTGAGAAGTCGCTGAGTGCACTACCATCTCCCGCTCTGCATCCTCTCCGTCAGAAAGTGCCACAGTGTTATGGCTGCCATCTTCTGAAACATCCAAGGACAAAGCTCTTTCGAACTCCGTCATCTGCAGCTTCAACATCTCCTCTGGAACGGGTGATGAACGAAGTGGCTGAGGAGAGAAGACGAACGTCGCCGGATTCAATGAAGGCATGGAAGCGTCCTGCTGCTGCGGTGCAATAGTTGGTGAAGTCGGAGTCAAAACTATGGTCGTAGAAGTGGTCTTCTCTTTCTCTTGAGATCTTCTGTGTACTTTCAACTTCTCGGACCTCCTGCTGCTTTCTCCTTCATGCTTTCGCTTGAGGGAATCTCCTGCGCCGAAGTTGCCCGTGATTTGATTCATCAATACTTCATCAAGGCAGTATCCCTTCGTCAGCAGCCAGTTCGAAGTATTCACCAACACAGCTCCAGATCTCTCTTCAATTGAATGGCAGCCTCCATTGTTATCCTGCAGTATAGCTTTATCTCCTCCCATTTGATGGTAAGTGTCAAGTACCACGTTCCCATCATCTTTAAGATCCGCAGGTATCCGCGCTAATCCAAAATCGAACACTTGCTTTGCTGATAGCCTGCTGAAATCTTTCTTTCTAACCTCGTACTCACTTCTGCACTTCATCCAGAAATCTTCTAACGAAGGCACATGTGCGTACTCCTGGGAGATTGTCTTCCTGGCTACTCCAAATGGATCGAAGTTAAGCCGTGCAGGGAAGAACTCTTGCTCATACTCGGATAACATTTGCGCTTCCATCCCTCGAGCTCTGTGAATGCTGATGCAACTGTAATATCCCACAGTGATTGGGAAGAAGCCCGTAGACTTGTGCCGTTTCGACTGAAGGTCGTGTAACTCCACAAGTTGCCTGCTCAGCTCCATGGCGATCAATCTATCACTCGGATACCTGGGCATCTTTATTGGTTCTCCAGAAAAGCCCGTAACCCTGAGGTATGTGAAATCTGCAAACTGGATGAATAAACTGCCAATCTTGGACACTGCTTCCCACGCTTCCTTGCTTACCCTGTGAGTCTTCAAGTCTTTGTCTAGCCTGCAGATGAAATCGTAGAAGAAGTCATCGTTGATCACTTTGAAGTCCTTCTCGCACGCAGGTACAGTAAGCTGTGGGTAGCACTCGAAAATGGGGTCCTTGGAAAGAACACCACATCTATCCAGCTTGGAAAAGACACCCTGTGAAGCTGCAGCATACACCAAGTATGAAGTCATCTTGAAGCTGAAAGTACGCTTCACGTTCCGAAGCTGCTCACCGATGTTGCTGCTAATAATTTCCGACCAATTGATTATAGAATCAACCTTGTTGATTTCAATGGTCCTGATGAAAGCATACATCCATGTACGGAAAGTGTAGGCATTCGCTTCGCCATTCAACCTGCATAGCAATTTGACGACATCATCTGCCTCCTGCACCAAATTGGACCGTGGAAGAGTTCTCGGGAACTTTGAAGGGGATCTAGGCTTCTTCATGAACCGGCTGTTCATTATGCTCACGCAATCAGCTCTATGTTTTCTCCCATCTACTGTCAGCATCCTGAATGCTAATAGAAGTCACCACCTTTCGCACTGGAATCTTCAGACAATAATTGATGAACTCCGCATCCAAACGAATTATCGTCTTTCCCGCAACATCACGCACTGATCTGGATGAAGGATGATAAGATCTAGCACACTCCATCACGAACTCTGGCAATTGGGCTGTACATGGGAAAGCTGCAGCTCGGATAATTCCGCTACTTTTGACCGCACGCATGAGTGAAGTCTTTCCCGCTCTGGATCTATCAATCAAATCAGAAAGAGGTTCTGGGCCTAGATCCGTGTCTCCTATGTCTGCAAGTTTGGAAGCAATGCATGAATCCATCGTGCTCTCTTTTTCATCTCCTTTCGCCATGGCTTTGTCTATCTTCGTCTGAATAATTCTTTTTCTTCTAACTTGGCCGGATTTCTTCAATACTGGTGCAGATCTGGACAATTCTTCAGATTCGGAGGATATTTGCAATGTATTGGACATTGATAAAAACTCCTTTTCTTTTGTAAAGCACCTGTAATGAGTTCCTGCAATTTATTCAGACAAAAATGGCCACCGGAGCATGAATAGTGAATTTAAATTATAAAAATCTGCACTTTTCAAGCCTGCTGCCCCAAAAATTGGTGTTTAATTTGCACATAAAGAGAGCATGAATCCTTTCAATCAACACCTGAGCTCCTGTAACACCTGTGAAAACAACTATGCAGACAAAGATCAACCTCCTCCAAAGCATGCGCCAAATCTGGAAGCTTTTAGCCTTGTTAGCACTTTGTCTGAACAAAATCCTTCCTCTAATGGGGGCGCACTTTTCCTCCTGGCTGCAATTCTTTACCTGTGAATTAAATTATTCACCCATATGGCTGCCCATGCTTATATAACCTTCACAATTCTATAATTAATAATTGCCCTAACAATTAAAGGCAATTAATTAATTAAAAATCATGCTTTTCTCTTTTAAAAATAGCATGTTTAAGGACAGCCATCCAATAAATTAAATTAATCCAATTTAATCCTTCACACAGCACTTCACTCAAGCTCCACAGTGTGCTTTGACCATAGCCACTGAAAATAGAAATTAATTTAATGTTTTAATGCCTTAAAAAACATTAAATAATACCCAAATGGGGCGCACTTTTTGAGAGGAAGAGGGCAGCCATTAAATAAATTAAATTTAATGCATTTAATTCCTTTCTTTTATTCCATCTTTGACTTTTTGACCTCCTCCAAGCTTGGGCGCACTTTTTGAGAGGAAAGATTAATTAAAATAATCAAATTTAATCCTTTTATTCTCTCACCAAAGGGGGCGCACTTTTTTGCACATGTAATTCTATTTTTAAGAATTTTTTCATAATGGGATTCTTTACCCTGCCAGGCAGGCACCAAAATCCCGTGATCCACTTAAGTGATTTGACTTTGACAATGGGATTATTTACCCTGCAAGGCAGGCACTAAAATCCCATGATTTCACTTAAGTCACTTTCCTTTTATTATATCATGGGAATTTTTACCCTGCAAGGCAGGCAATAAATTCCCACCTGCCTGCAGCCTCTATTTTTCCCACTGCAGCTTAAGTGACTTTTATAACACGGGAAAAAGTACCCTGCTAGGCAGGTATAAAATTCCCACCCTGCCTGCGGCTTATATTTTTCCCATCGCAGCTTAAATCCTTTGTTTTCCAAAAATGCGCCCATCCCCGCAGGGGCTTTTCTGTGCACGACTTCGCTTTTTCCCAGTGATCCAGACCTCCGATGACGACTTCCTCCGGGCATAATGTGCGTGTATGTTTTCCAGCTGCTCCAGGCCAAAAATCGGGCTTACCCGGCGAGGGAATTGCTCCAGAGAAATTTCACAGAAAACAAAACGGGACACCACAAAAACACGAAAAATTGCCAAAAGTTACAAATAAAGCCCAAAACTTAAAATAAGTTAAAATCCTTCTGGCACATAGGAATAATAACATATTCGCTCATAATAGAGTTAAAACAGAGCGCAAATAGCCTCATACGGGGCTCAAAATAATTAAATACAAATTTCCCGCAGACAAATCCCGACGACAGAATAAAACAATTTTGGGCATCTGGGTATTTGGCGAAAAGGGCTAATATGGTTCTTTGGGATTATCTTGACGCAATACAAGAACTTTCAGGCAATAAAAACAACAAACGACCCGTTATTTTAAAAGTACGAAAATTTTTCGGATAGGGTAGTCGCAGATTTCAGGGTGAAATCTGAGTGACACTGCCCCATGAATCAGCTCAGTTTCTACAGAAAGAAGCCTATATTTATTTTTGCATCCCTATGTTTGCTGATATATGTAATTTAATTTTTGAAAATATATAGAATTTTGTTAAAACCTCCTATTTTATAGCATAAATATATTGTTGTGTTTGATTGGATTATTGCATAGCTTTTCATCAAGAGCAATCAATTGTCAGTTTAGGAAACCGAGGCTGATAATTGTCTGAGTAGGAAAAGGAAGAAAAATGAAGAGTATTCATTGTGTCACAGGAGGGTAATGCCCTAGCAAGTCCACCAAGGAAGTGCACTCTAGCTGGCGATAGCCCTACTATGTGTTTGTACATGGATTTTCCTCCTGTAAGATTTACAGTAACATAATGCATATTGGCCTAGTTAGACACAGATTTGCCTGGTTACTCACAACCCATGGGGCATGGCATGGATCCTATGCCAGACCATGCTAGGACTTGCAGATATTTATGTATTTGTGTAATCATACATTAGTTATTTCTGTTTCTAGTGATAGAAAATCTCCCAGAGACCACGTCCAAGAAATTCTAACAGACACCTGAGGAATTCCACAAGTCACAAGGACTGCAAGTAGTTATTTTCTACATCTTAATGCCCTAAAAGGAGATTTGATATTTGGCTTAAGATTGTCTTCTTCTTAAAGCTTATTTCTACAGAAGTTGGATGGTGATTGTTCTCAGCTCAAGGAAAATTTCTATTGTTATTCTAGCCTCTAGATGTGTCTATTTTCTACTGCAATCAGCTTATGTTTTGGCTTATGATTTCTGCAGCCCTATCTTTTCTTAAATATGAAATTCAATTTCCAAAACTAAATTAAGTTTAATTAATTTCCTCATTTACAAGGTGAGTATAAGGCAGTTGATTTTTAGGCATATTGTATGATATTTCATCATAAACCATAGATTGCCCCACTAAGAGAAAGCCCAGGCTAGCGGTTGATTAAGGAAAAGGAGAACCATGAGAAGTCTCACAAGAGAGCAACGTCTTGTGCCAATCACACAAGGAACCGACCCTGGATGGTCATAGCCCAAGTGGACTTCCCTCTAATAACAATAGTAGAAACATAGTGTGTATAGTTGGCCTGGTTGCATATAGCTTGTTTGTTGAGTCACCACCTATTGGAATATGGCAGTTATAATTTTTAAGATCATGGAATTGGAAAATTTATTAAGGGACAGACTAATGTTAGGAAAATAATATTTAGTGCTCACATTAATGAGCAAATATATTTATATGGAATGTAATGCTATTGTAATACATGAAGTTGTTAATAAACAACTCACGTAAATAGGACTTTGGTCAGATATTTAAGGAGAGTATGTTACGAGTTGTTAGTGAGTGGTTATAGGAGAGCTTATAGCTACGTCCTATATTTTAGGAAAGCTATTTCCTATATAAATGGTTGTATGTAATATGAAAGATTAATGGAAACATTGAATATCATTCGGATTGATTTAATGTTGTAATTTCTCTGTAAATCTGCTGCATACTTTTCATCTGGCATCAAAGCAGGTATGAAAACTTAAGAATGGGTTTTCCATGATTGAGCAAGAGTCTATTTTTTCTGTCTGGAAAATAAATTGTAACTTTCGTTTTATGATATGTGTTTCTCTGATTTTTAATGGGTTTAAAGGGCTGGTTCTGTAGAAAATACTGTCCAAATTTCAGCTAAACCCACATCCAGGATCTGGAGAAAATTCGAAAATAAGAAAGGGATTTTGTGTAGATTTTTCTCCTTACAGCCTGCTATAACATTCAATTCTGGGTCAATCAAAATTTGATCACGTAGTACAAATGGATTATCCGGTTGAAATTTTCGTGTAGCTCTGTGATTGCACGTGCTACCAAATTGTCGATAAAATATCAATATTGATTCATGACTTCTCTGATACGTCTTGACTGTATGACAATCGATCTTGATAGCTGTTTGCACCGACCACACTTTTCCACGAATCTGATTTGACTCCAAATCTTAATCATACATTGGCTGAAATATTAGATTTTCCGCTCACTCAGAATTAACAGTTGCATGGGACAGCTATTGGTATTGGTGAAAAGATTCATGCACTTCTTCCAACAAAGTTTTCTCTCGCATTTTCAAAAACACGCATTTGCACAAAGAGCATCATCGTCCAAGCTCCATACCATTTTGGCCTGCAATTTTGTCAAGCAATGTTTTAATTTTTTTTTATTATTTGCAAATAGTTTTTTGAAAAGGACTATACCCTTGTACAAGTAGGCTCAAAAAGGCAGATTTATATAATTAAGGCACAAAAAAATATCAAAATCAAGATAAAACGTGAACGCCCAACAGCAGGAAACATCCTGCTCAGAATAGAAGCCAACAGCAGCAACACATCACCAAAAAAAAGCTGATGTACAGCGATCAAGCAGCTGCTACCCGACAAAGGACAGTCGAGCAACAGTAAAAAACTAACTAGATGGAGAAGCAGTATTCTTGGAAATAAATTTCTTCTTTTTCGCACTGTTATCCAGCCTACTGAAGCCTCCGCAATTGGAGGATTAAATGAAGGAAGCGTATTTTCCTTATCCTTCATGATTCCAACAGGGACATCAATATTGATATCCTGAAATAAATCTTTTATATTTTCTTTGTTGTTACCAAAAAGAATGAGATTCTTTGGCATTTTCATTGCTATCAACAACTGGAATTTCTGAAAGAGGGGTTTCCGGGACAGCATCGGATTCATCTTCAATATCTACATTTGAGTCTGGATCCTCTTTGGCTTCGAAAACCAGGTGTTCCGTGAGGGCATCTTTCCACCAATTGTGTCTCTCATGTTGACGCTTTGCTATACCACAATCAGTAGTGATGTGGCCTAAACAGAAACACCTTCTACATCTAAATGGCAAGTCTTCATAATCTAAAGGTTGTGACCAAGTTCTGCTTTGCACTCTAAGATCAATTGTTGTAGGGAGGTTTTAGAGGTGTCGAGTTCCACCAAGATCCGAGCATAAGTAGTATGGGTATAATCAGAGGTTTGAGATTCTATATAGAGGGTTGTTCCTAAGCTGTTGCCAATAGAAACAAGACAATCGTGACTCCAAAATTGGAGAGGTAGATGGGGTAACCTGATCCATACAGGTTTCCAGGAAAATGATTCAAGAGCAGATTGAAAGAGGGGAACCGGGGTTTCATGACCAAATATCTAGATTGGCAGACCCAGAGATTGGATGCAATGTTGTTCTTATCAGCTATTGAAGAAAAGACTAGAATGAAAATGCCTTTAGCACATGGGTACAAATCTAACCTTCCAGTTGGTTTCGGAGTCCAATCCTTGGAGATCCAATCATGAAGTGTAGAAAGGTTGGGCCACATACCCCCAAATCTGCAAATTAATGCGAAATCTGCAAATTAATGCGTGTTCCTCGAAGTATTTTTCAGAAGAAATAAACTCTTCTCCAAATGTAATACATGGGGTAGTGTCTGCAGGTTTCATAGGGGATCTCTTACCATTCAAAGCATCTTTGAAGGATGCGTTCATGGTAGAGGCCTCCTTGCTAACTCTGCCAGCCTTAGGAGTGCCATCATTACCTGAGGGAGCCTGAAAAGTGCCTCCATTTTTGCTAGTATTGCCTATTTCCACGCCAGATACCTGAAAAACGCCTCCATTTGTGCCTGTATTGCCTGCTTCCTTGCCGGGAGCCTAAGTTTCACTGCTAAGTTAAGTAATGTTTTAATGTTAAGTTGTTTCAAATTAGAAGGTTTTAAATCAATATGTGGTTTTTAATTTTTAAGCATGAGTTTAGGTTAGAGTTCATAGGAAGTTTTAATTTGCAATTTTGTCATATAAATGACCGTATCATTCAAATAGTTATTAATTTGGGTCTGTTTTTTTTAACTCAAGTCTATAGGTTTTTAGAATCATTTTATTATATATATTAAAAAAAAGGTGTCTTTGTAAAAAAAAATTATGAGTCATTTGTCTTAAATATTGTGAAATCAAAATAATGTATGGGTCTAATCCAATCAAATTTTATAGTCATTTTGTTTTGAGAGTCAGTAAAATTGTATAGTTGTGCTAAGAAGTAATTATCTTTTTGACATCCTTATCATTTTTTATAGTCTTGTAAAAGTATCAAAAGTCTAAGTCAGTGTCAAAAATGTCAAATTAGTGTCTATCGTCAAAAGAGTCAAAAAATTGAGTCATTGTAAAAGTTTGAAAAAATAATAATTGCCTCACTTTTCAATAATTGGACACATTTTCGCTTGTATGCGACGTCCATCCTGTGGGGATAAACTATACAATGAGGTCCATGATCAAACCGAGCTGAGTTAGCAGCATCACATCGGAGGACAGAGGCAAACGGAGGTTGGTGGTCAATCAGCAACCTCTCATCAGTCGCCAACGACGGGGTCGCACAAAGATTTGGTGACATGTGTGCAGTTTACTTTCAGTTGCGTGTGGTGTGCGTCAGATTTCAGTGTGCAGTATTCTTGATTTCTTGGTTTGCAGAATACGTGGAAATTTCACATTGAGTGGGGGAACATGATCCAATGTTCCATTTCCAAAATTCAGTTTGTGCGTATGAGCAACAGAATTCAACAGATTTTCTTATGTTATTCCCTGCAGTGAGATATTGATGAGGACTAATAATAGTACTTGGCACATCATGATGCGGTTGTAGGTAAGCCACTTGAAAACCCTCATTTGTGATTTGTGGTAAACCAATTGCAAAACCACCATTCTTGGTTGTTGGTAATCCATTCACAAAACCATCACTTTGTGGTTTGTGGTAAACCAATTGCAAAACCACCATTCTCGGTTTTTGGTCAACCGTTTGCAAAACCATCCTTGAGGTTTGTGATCATCCTATGAAAATCACCAGATCATGAGCAGGTGCAAGTATAACGCAGGTTTTCCCCATGTTCGCACTAAGGGGGTAATGTTAGGAAAATAATATTTAGCGTTCACATTAATGAGTAGATATATTTATATGGAATGTAATGCTATTGTAATACGTGAAGTTGTTAATAAACAACTCAAGTAAATAGGAGTTTGGTGAGATATTTAAGGAGAGTATGTTACGAGTTGTTAGTGAGTGGTTATAGGAGAGGTTATAGCGACGTCCTATATTTTAGGAAAGATATTTCCTATATAAATGATTGTATGTAATATGAAAGATTAATGGAAACATTGAATATCATTCGGATTGATTTTATGTTGTAATCTCTCTGTAAATCTGTTGTATACTTTTCAACTAAGCGGTATGTTGAAAGATTTGTAACTTTTGGACATTATATATACAACAGATAAGAATAGTTCATCATAACACATAACAAAAAAGTAACAAGTATTTCTATTTAAGTTGGATATTCTAGTAGATTATGGGCCGCCCACAGTTCTAAGACCCATAATAATCTAAAGATATTAAATACGAGTATATGTCTTAGTGTCCTTTAAGTGTTCAAAGGTTAGGGTAGGTGTTAGATATTATAATAATGGTGGAGAATAAGTCTTTATTTAGTAATATTTCTTTAATTCCAAAGGTTTCGTAAAAATGGTTGGGTTTAGTTATCAATGATATTCATTTAGTGAGTATGTCGCAAAGCTATAGATATTTATTTGGTTACTAAACTTAGTAAATTATGCCAACTTATAAGTATGTCGGACTAGGTCTAAGTGATAATTTTAGTAAGAATAAGAGATACTAAGGAAGCGTTAGGATGGCCATTTAAGTTGATTAGTATCCTTTATGTTCTTGCAATTTTTTTAGGAGGTCCTTTAAACATTGCATTCATAGACTAGACATTACTTTTAGCTCAATTATGGAGATCTTTAATCAGTAAAGTAAAATGGAAGCTACGTGTTCTAATCCATGCGCAACCTTGTAGCCTACCTCGTAGCAACTCATCACAGCGCAAGCATTCACACTCCTCTTATGGAGCTTGGGCTTTACACCTTCACAACATTGCGTGGCAAGGATACAACCTCGCACATTGTGGGGCGACAAACCAGTTCTTCATAGCATCCCACACAGCTTCCATTGCACAACTTGCCTTTCCTTCGCAACCCTTTGCATCATTCCGCACAACTTCCTACTCCACAACTTGACCAACACTTAGCGTTATTTTTTGAGTCCCACGACACCTTGGTGCTTTGCCCCATGCAATACCTTGCATCCCATACACTTGCTTCTCAACCCGAGCAGCTCCTGCAAGCTTGTGCTAGCACCTTGCAACCTTTGTTGCACAAAAAAGGAAGCAGAGAAAGCAAATAAGTTTTTGTGCGGCATTCAATCTGTTCGTCAACAGGTTTGGCAAAGTTTCTCTCCCTCTCAACAAAAACACAGAGCGCCATGAAGCACATCTCACACCTCATGCATTTCGAGTTGACAATAAAGTTAGGTTGCATCTTCAGAAGGAACACTTCAAAGATCCACACCGGAAGATCAATCCTTTACGTTATAGTCTTTACACCATTCTCTACACAATTAGTGAGAACACCTTTGTTCTTGATCTGCCTCTGTACTTGGGCATGCACCCAGTCTTCAATGTGGAGCTTCTCAAGCCTTACTTCCCTCGACTTCTTGAGCCAGCAGTAACACACCATACTTCTTATTTGAACCTTGAACTTTTTTCCCAACAGATAAGAACCAAATTATCAAAGTGACAAACATACGCACCCGCCATGGCACTCATAAGTTGTTTTGAGTAGTCAAGGTCGGGCATTATGTTTATAAATCCAGATGGTACAACCTTCAACAACTTCAAGTTCAGTTTTCTCATCAACCTCCAGCACAATGGAGACCATTGCTTATCAAGAAAACGATCTGTGTGCAGACTTGCATTCTGCCTCACAACAGCTCACAGTTGCGCAAGTAGCCTCCTAACTCTTGTGAAACTTGGACTCTACAACTTCACAAAATCTCACAGTAAGGATACAACTTCGCGATAGCACACGGCAACGACCTAGTTCTTTGCGGCATTCTGCACGGCCTACTTCCTTTGTATATCTTGCCTTACCTTCGCAACATCGAGCGGCAAATATACAACTTTTTGCCATCGAGTAACAACTATACAACTTCACGACATCAAGCGCAACCCTTTTCATCATTCTATGCAACTTTCTACTCCTCCAAAACTTGCCTAACACTTAGCATCATTCACTAAGTCCCACGACACCTTGGTGTTTTGCCCTACATAATCCCTTGTGTCCTACGCACTTGCTTAACAACCCGCACAATTTCTGCAGTCTTGTACTAGCACTTCACATCCTTAGCAGCTTTCACAATCTTGGCAAACCCATTTCACATTGCATTCATAGCTCCTACAACGCCACACAAGTTTCCATGATATTTGCAACCTTCCTCAACGTTGCGCAATACCCTGCAACTTCTACACATCATCACACTTGCGCCTTGCCTCTCTACATGCCATTTGTCACCTCAGATCTACAGTGGACCATTTTACTTCAATGTTCGCTGGTCAGCACCTTGATGTCAATCAGCATACTAGATGGCACATCCCACACAAGGCCATGTCACAACATCTTTGAGACAACCTATATATCTAGGGGCAGACCCTCTATGTATATATGGGCAGAGTAGTCCTAGGCCATATTGCCTTGCTTGTGGGAAGATGGAATGACTGTAACCGTCTCTCTAGCACCCATTTGCAATTGTAAATGTCATTTTTAGTTGTGTATATGTATTGTAACCACTGTGGTCGAACAGGCGTAGATAAAGATACACACACCTGAAATTTAGCTTGCACTCACTCAATACACCCAATAGTTCTTTGTTTGATTTCGTTCCAGCATTCAAGCCACCTATTTGTAATCCTATATAGCAGTTTAGATAATTAGTAAGAACACATTCCCCTTTTGATACAAGAGTTTGCTCTCTTAATATTGCAAACTATTCTATACACATTTGTATTTCCCTATTCGCCATCAATGAATAGACATTACATTTCTTGCAAATAATTCTTCTGCTACATTGTGTGTTTTGTAATGTCCCTTTCTAGGGCTGAAACTGAAAAACAAGGAATTAGCACAAGCCCCAATCTGATTTTTGGACCAGCGAGCTGATGTTTATAACAGCAATCTGAAAAACACAAGTTTCACCCGAATATCACCCTGCACTTCATCCACAATATTTATAGACCCTTTTGGAATATTTTAGAACAATTTCCACCACAAAAATCAAGCTAATACTCAGTTTTTTTTTAATAATAGCAGAAGTACAGCGAAGAGAAATAATCAAAATGAGGGTTTCCAAACCCCAACAATGCCCAAATATGAGTGATTCCAGCCTTATAAATTATATCAAATCTGAATATCAATAAATGAATGAGTGTTGTGCCCTAGAAGGCACTTAGAATGACCTCTACCCTAGTCGCTCCCCTAGGAGAGGGCTCCAAAAATATGTAAAAGCTCCTGTAGGTCTTCTTCTTGATGCCCTAGATCCAAATCTGCAAGAGAGTCTTCAATAGAGATCTTCAATTCACCAACATGGAGAGTTTTCGTTCTCCACCAAGCCACAAGGAAGGGTTTCGTCCTCCTTGGATGCCACACAAGAGGGTTTTCGTCCTCAAGTGGAATGGTATTGAGCAATCAGCCCAACAAACCAAGTGTAAGTGTAAATGTGCCAAAAGATGATCTGCAAATGAGGTCATATAAACCTCTTTTATATCCCTTGCTTGGCGCCAAAGGCCAAAAAGATGAGGACCGACCTCTTTAAGCTTCACTTTATCTTTAATTCTTGTTGGGAATCTCATAATCCCAGCCGACCTGCCTTGGGGAGATAAACACCAAAGAAAAACATTAAAAATAATAAAAGAAAACTGAAATGAAGATCAATTACTTCCCTTGTTCACTTATTCTTCTTGGCCACGGGAAGAGAATGGCAAGAAGTCTTCATTTGGCCTCAATTTGAAAAAGGGGACATTACAGTCCTCCCTTCCCAAAATTGTTTTCCCTCAAGCAATTGCAAACTCATATGCCCAAGCATCATCATATAAAGGTAAAGGAACATGTTGTAGTGCTCCCATAACCTGGACATGTGCCTGTTAAATGAAGGAGCTTCAACCCAAACAAACTCATACCTCTATTGCCCCTTTCTTTGCTTGTCATCATCTCATAATTTCCACCCAAATGATGGATTCCCAATACTTCAGTAATGTTGTCCCAAAAACAGCTGTAACCTTGCATTTTTCTCTCAAAAATCAGAATGTAGGTGGCTGGAAACAAGGTATGACAGTCATAAATCACCTGATTTTTCCCCCAATTTGGAGCTATGTTGGTTGAAGTAGTTGTCTTCTTCTCTGGAACCATCTACCACTATTTTTCAATGATTTTATGACCTCAAAATGACCACTCTTGCATCTGATCAAGTCTGAAAACAACAACTCATAATCTGATTTTATCAAAATCAGCAACTTAAAAATGGAACAGCAGCTGCAAAACTGAAATCTCCTTGCAAAATTAGGAATTGTGAGCATGGCAATGACTAAAAACACCTCTCTAAAGGCTGAAAATTTTCTCCCAACATTCATCAATTGAAAAATGCTCCATCTCTTGACTGAAAATACTTGCCTACCCACTTGTATGCATGCAAATGAAATCATGTGGTGGCTGATATGAATAATGACAGCAGTACCAAGTCTGAAATTCTGAGCTATGGTTCTCCAAAGTACACTCCTTTTGTCACCACTAACCACCCACATACTTTGTTGGTGTTCCCTTGCATGAATACTCAACCATGAAGTAACTCTACCATGCTTATGTTGCGCTACTCTGATATTATACTTGGCTGGAAATGTACAAAATGGGGCATGTTTTGTGAATCCATCAACCACAACATGTAAACAACTCTTACCTTGAACCACGGGCAGACCAGTGATGATTTCCATGGAGATACCTTTAAGTGTCACCTTCTTGCCCATATCCATAAAGCTTATTTCCATGTTTTGGAAATTGAAAGTGAGTTCTCCCAAAGAGTGCAACCATTGGACCCCAAGCACAAGATAGATACCAGCCATGCTAATCAAATAAAATACAACACATACCTCATGTTTTCCCAATGTGAAGAGGAGTTGGGGGCACCTCCTTGTACATGGCATAGAGTAGCCAACCGCTATCTTAACTGTGAAGTCTTTGAAGTCTTCCACCTTCAAATTCACCTTTGCCCTCAAACTCTGCTTTGAAACAATCCTCCTTGTATTTGTTGTAAAATTATCATCAATGAAACTGTGAGTAGCCCCATCAATCAAAACCGTGACTCCTTGTCCATGGAGAGTAGAACTTGGTTTCAAGGGACACTCTAGGAGTAAATCCTTCACAACTTTGTTAGGATACATAACAAATTCCAAACAATCCTCCATAAAATTTCTTCCTAACCATATGCAGGGAGTAGCAACATTGAATTCAACAAGGGCTTCCTCTTTCTTATAATTCAAAGGATTAACCGGAACCCAAACTTTAATGCTCACATAGTCTTGCAAGAAAAGATCTATGTGCCATATGTTACTCCTCAAGTTCTTCACATCATCACCAATTATATTACCAGACATCAAACATGACATGTGATCTTTCTTAACAACAAGCTGCCCATAATGACACAAGTATGGCAGCGGCATAAGAGGAAATAAAATGTGATTTTTTTCATCATACCTTGGGCTGCCAACAAGGATCCCACCATTCCTTTGTTGGTACTTGTTTGGAACATCTCCGGAACTCACTCCAAGGTGATAAACTCCCTCAATTTGCCCATCCTTGACTGCTGTTTGGAAATTTCCAGCGAACTGAAAGTAATCATGAGGAACCGGAAGTGCCTTTCCTTCATGAACATACCCTTCCGTAATGTCATCCTCTTTGCCCTTATGCAAATCTGATTTCTTTTCAACAATTTGCCACAAGCACCCATTAGAAACCAATGAAATATCATTAAATATTAAAGAGCTTTTACCTTGGGACTCATGCTCCCTGATTTCCCTAGGTTCATGCTTCAAACTTTCATCAAACCGTGATGTCTTCATGTTGTTGTTCTGAAAATCAGTCAAGAGATTTACTTTGGCAATGGAAATGGGGGCTTCTAGGGCTTCAATGGGTTGTTCCCTCTCAATGCCCAACAACTTCGGTTGTTCTTCTTCCTTCTTTGGTTCAATCTTTGGAATGCTCGGAAGATGGTTAGGGGCCTCTTGGAAAATATCCTTTTTCCCTTTAGTACCCTTCATCCTCACATCTTTGAATAATTCTCATGATGATCAAAACCTTGCAAATACATAGTGTGAGGGTGATGCAATAAATTAGTTTGCTTACCATTTGTTGCTGATATGTAAATTCCAGCAGACTGAAAACCAACATGAGTATAAGGTGAGGCCTCCTTTTGAAGGGCATGCCTCTCAACCGGGTCATCCTGAATCTTAGCCTCAAGAACCTCTTGTAGATCTGATTTTCCTTCATCATCTTGCTGCCACATGCAATCATTGGAAATCACAAAAACATCATTTATGTCAAAGAATCTTTACCTTCACGCTGCATATTGGTCTTCTTTTGTTCTTGTTTTATGATTTCTTCTTCTTGCCTTATCACCAAGGGAGAATCTTTTTCTTCTTTGTAGAACACCTTTCCCATTTCCTTTGGCATGGTGGATTCCTCCATTGTTCTCTCTCCCAGCCCTGATTTTTCTTCTTGCCATTGCAACTTGGAAGTTCTCTTCCTTTCTCCATGCATGTTGAAGATCCTTTTGTGGTGCCTGATACCTAAGTCCGTGCCTTGCTCTTCCTTTGTTCACTCTTATGAATTCTACAAGGGATAGGGCATCACGAATCTCAACTGGAAGGGCCCTATACTCCTCATAGTTGGCCACAATGTTATGACCCACTGAATGTTGTGTTTCAACCACTGGAATGACTTCTTTTCTTGGGAGGAAGGTAGGCCGGAATGACCTAGATGAAGAATCACTCGCAATTCTTGGTGGTTGAATATTATTGCTTGCCTTTGAAGAGCTTCCTTCACCATTTAGGTTTTGCATGGCATGGATCAATTGTGCCATCTTATTCGCCAATCTTTCTTGCCCTAGGGCATAGGGGACTTATTTGAGATATCAGTTGCATTATTTTCTTGTATTGTAACCCCTTGGCATACCATGTGCTACAAGTGGGAGTCATTAGTAAATTAGAAACTCAAAAAGTACACTTAAGATTTGTACTTTTATATTTTAATTATGTTTTTATATGTTTCCCTCCAAAAAGGGATTAGGTCGGCCACTACTTATGTTGCACCCATTAGCTTATAAAAGGAGGATGCATGGCCTTAGAGAGTTATGTTGAACATTTGATAAATTGAATTCTTCATGCTTGATCAAGTGACCCCTTTCACACATCGTGTTAGACCAGGAGGAATTCATCCAACTTGCCAATCTACCTCTGTCCAAGGAAAGTACTATCATTCCAACACGTGAAATTAAAAAGAGCATCATACCATGGTTGTAGCCTAAGTCACCGCATTCACCAATTTTAAAGCCAAAAATGCAAAATTCGTCGAATCTTATGTTGTGACACAAAATTCGTCAAAATTTGTGATTTCCAATTCTGCATGCCAAAAACGTCTTAAAAAATCAAAAAATGTGTTGCCCTTATGGTCGTTTTCCCCTAGCCATCGTGTTTTAAGTTCCAGAAAAGAGTTAGTGTGACTGGAAGCAAACATACCCTGTTGTGTGTGAAAGCTACTATGCCCGCAAATTTGCACAATTCCATTGCCATTCATTGCGCCCTCTAATGTTGCATTGTTTTGTATTCTTCAACTATTATATTCTATTGTTTCAGTTTAGTTTAGGTTTTTATGCCCATGCAAAGGTATTTTAATTACATTTTTAGTTATATTGTATGCCTATTATTTATTAGTTTAGGTTTTATTTTTAATCGTTTTTATTATATTTATATTTTATATACAATACTTTAACATTTCTATTATATATTTATATTTTACATTTTTATTATATATTTATTTTTTTAGTTTTTATTATATTTGTATTTAGTATATCCATATTTAATATTTTTAAAAATATAAGTAATTTTATGTAGTCAAATTTTATCATTGATATTTTTAGCGACAACGTTTTTACGAATTTTATGCTCGGCAAATTCGAACACGAATTCGAATGCGGTGACTTAGGTTGTAGCATGGTACTTTCTTGCTCAACCTTGAGCTTATGGTAGCTGGAAACCATCTTGTAACTATTGCCAAGACCTCATCAATGACTATAGGTGGAATATGCATCTTTCTTGTGAAAAAATCTTCTTCTATCTCAACAAAACGTATATGGGAGAAACCGGAAATGTGGTGGACAGCGATCCAAAAATTTGAGACAACTCCCATATCCATACCCACTATGTGAAGTTGATAATACATAACCAAAAGATACCATTTTACTCAAGTCCCACCCTTATTGAATCTCCAAAGATCACCCGGATCCCAAACTTTCATGTGCAAAGAATTTGGAACTTGTATGAAAGTATCTATGTACCCTTAACCCCTAAAAGGGTTCTTCACTCTGTCACCATTTTCACTATGTTGTCCATAATGACCACAAATTTTCCGTGACATATCATGAGGCATTAAACTTGACATAAGATCATTCCTTTCAACATGATGCCCGTAATGACAACGCATCTGAAATGACATAGTAGGAAACCACAAATCCACAACACTTTCATAACTTTGGCTGTCCTCAACTTGCTCACCTTCCTTTGCCGAATGAAGCTTGGTTAAGATATCTTCAACGTCCCCAAGCGGAAGGTGACAACTCCTTCCAAGCGGAAAGTGACAAATTTGAGTGCCTCCTCTTCATACATTGGATTCAAGGACAAATAAGTATCCAACTTTTGGAGCCATGCCCTACCAGAACACTTTGTTGATCTGTCATATGTAGGTAGGATTATTTTCCCCAACCTTTGGTGAATATCTTTTCGGAGTTGATTATTATGAAGTCTTCTTCCACCCTTATGTCCATTCCCTGACTTCAAGGTACAAAAATCAAGGAAAGAAATCTCTTGGCAGATGGTTGGCGTCAAAGTTTGGTATTCCCCACAGAATCAATCCATCTCATCATTCCCAAATTGCTGCCCTACTTACCCTTGTTCCTCTTCTTCCCTTTGCAGAAATTTAGCACAGAAGGTTCTTGTGGGAGGATTAATGGAAGTTCTTTCATTGTCCGAAGATCTACCCTCACCTAGAGATTTCTTCGATTCCAAAGCACCTTGGATGACTTGGATCAATTCAGTTATTGAAGCCCTCATTGTCCTTTGAAAGCTTTGCTCTACGTCTCTTTGATTCCTCAACATCAACTCTTGCAAGTAACCCATCTCATCAAAAGGTGGAGGCCTTTGTTCCTTATCCTCCATGTTCTTTGTCAGAGTCCTTCTTTGGTACACTTTAAACCCTTCCTCACCGGTATTCATGCAGATCTGAAAATCTGAATTTACTGTTACACAAGATGGGAGTAACGATGCTTTGATACCACAGTCATGTCCCTTTCAAGCTCAAATTTGAGGAAGTTGGATTTCCCCAAAACTCTAATGGAACATTGCTGGAATTTATGACAGCCACATAGAAATTAGAGCCAAAAAGGGTTAGCGACCTGTTATTCTTCAAATTTTAGTATTTCTCATACATAATTCTTCAAAAACATATCAACAATTTGAAACCCTTGATGAAATAATGCAAAATATGTGCTTCAACATCAAAATACAAAATTCTGGAATTAATTATTGGCCACAAACAGCTGAAACTTCAAAAATTCGTATCTTTTGAAATACTTGAAGTTATAATGCAAACAACAGCTCAAAATGACCACAAAACTAGCAGCTATCAAACAAAATCAAGTTGAAATTTTCCCATCCATAGAAACCCACTGAAATGCTGTCCTTAAATCCTCAAAGGGGTCGCCCAAGCTAGAAATGAGTATGGCAGCCCCGAAAAGCATGCCCTAGCTAGAATTTGTGCCCTAGCACGGATGGAAACACTTCTTCTGAAATTATGAACATGAAGCTCGCTTGTGACTCCCAGATGAAGCCACCAAAGCAACCAATGAGGGTTTTCATCCCTAAGTGTTGCGACTATTGAGGGGTTTCGTCCTCAATAGAATGCAATGAGGGTTTTCGTCCTCAAAGGCTGAAAATGTGAGCTCAATGCTCCAATTTCCAAAGAGAAATATCAAGATTCATATGAAGACCCTTACAATGAGCCCCAACATTTACCTTTATAGCCTTTTTTTCCTTGTGGAGCGCTCCATGTGGGATAATAGAAATACTTTATTTCTATTTTAATAGTCACTTTTTCCACTTAACGAGGGACGACCCCCTTATTTAACATTATTTTTCTATTTTGAAATTGGCACTTGCACTTTAGCCACCAACCTACTATTTCTAGTGCTATAATTGGCAATTTTCCTTTTTACAAAAATATTACCAAGTTGGAAATAGCAAATTACAATTATAAAATGAATGTACTTCTCTTATTTTATCCCTTAAAGGCCACGGGAAGTAGAAATGGGCCCCAAGGTCTTCAAATCGAACTAACTTGGAAAAGGGACGTTATAGGTGGTGTGGATGGAAAGAATGTATTTGCGAGTAAGGCCCAAAAGTCCACAATCATACTCACAAATCTATGACAAAGGTGTGGGGGTCATAATATAGATAGTAGTCTAAAATAAGGTAATAAGATGTAAAAGATGTAAACTCGTGGTCAATTATAGGCAATATCCATCAAAGGGGAATAAAGGGAGTGGACATGAAAGAGGAAAAATAAGGTGCTATGAGAGTGATACAAGATCCTTAGGGGAGATGAGAGACTCTAATCAAATGGGTGAGACTAAATATTTTCATCATCTACGTGAAAGAACCTTAGTAAATGGGTTCGGCTTGAGCTAACTAGTGGAGTATAAAGGTAGATTCCATGTCAGATATGATATGATATGTAAACTCATGGTCAATTATAAGCAATATCCATCAAGGGGAATAAAGGGAGTGAACATGAAAAAGGAAAAAAAGGTGTCGTGAAGGCAATACAAGATCCTTGGCGGAGATGAGACACTCTAATCAAATGGGTGTGACTAAATATTTTCATCATCTAGGTGAAAGAATTTGTATAAGTGGGTTTGGCTTAGGCTACCTAGAAAAGATAGATTCCATGTCAGATATGATATGATAGTAGATGATGTATCCTACCTTCCCACCATGTTTTCCTCATTCGTTGGGACCTCACTTTGGGAGCTATAGGCCTACTACGAAGATTAGGTATTGGTGTAGAAAAGTAAGGGCACTAAATGATAGATATGAGACCTTCAACCTCAGTCAAAATAACCTAACACACCCTAAAAGACCTCAAGCTTTGTAACAAGGCCAACGGTAGAGTCTTAGCTTTCAAATAAGATAGGGGCTATGTCAAAATGAATATATCACATCTTTGTTCTTGTCAAAATAAATATATCACGTCTTTGTTAATTGTGATTGACATGTTTTTGCTTACAATAATTATCTTTTTTGTTGTTTTTTGCTTCATTTTTCTATGATGGTATGTCTTTTAACTTTTCTTTTGGCTTTATTATTTTTCCTACTCCATACAGATTTGGAAGGCTGATCAAATGGGTATAAAAGATACCAACACAAAAGAGCTTCCACCTAGTCACTACAACGGAGAACCTAGAAACCATGAGGTTTAGGTACCTCTAGACCTACCCTAAGGAAAGAGTGTGATCCCATCTCTTACCTAACGTGCCTCGAGTGAGAGGAGCAGGATAAGTGAAGTTGCAAGGATACAAAAGTGATACAATGATGGACAAAGTCGAGAGTTTATCATATGGGGATATAAAGGGTGTTGCATATGGTCTACAATAGATGAACTAGGTAGTATAAGAATTGTAGATCGCTAGAGATGGCAAGAGATAAGAATTATAAAATTAGAATAGGTCCAACACAAGCATAAAAAGGTGATAATATCTAAGTGGAACATAAGCTCATAGGATGGATAGATGGCAACTAAAAGATCAACAAAAAAACAAATGGCAGAAATAAATCCAAGAGATATCGCGAGGCTATAAAACACAGTAGAAGATCGTAACATGATAAACAATATACCAAAAGATCAAGTAAGAAGCAAATGGCAGAAATAAATCCAAATGATGCCACAAGGAGGCTACAAATAATAAGACCGTAGCATGGATAAATAACATACCAAAAGTAAGAAGTAAAAGGTAGAAATAAACCCAAAAGATGTCACTATGAGGTTGTAAATCATTAAAGTAAACTACCAAAGTGACTCAAGTTCAAGAGTATCATTTTGTCTGCTAAAGTCAATTGTACTTCTTGTAGCACAACTATTGTAGTCTGTCTACATGTTTATCATCCACATTTCCCCTCTCTTGTGACGAAAGTCTCAAGTTTTTTTGTCATTGTATCATCCCTTTACACATATTGATTGGGGAAACCCAATAATTATCCTCCCTTTACCCTTATTTAACACTCTCTATTGAACATAACAAGGTTGAATTCAAGAGTGCACTCTTTTCTAATGTGTAATTCTAGCAGTGTTTAAGCGTCTTGGTTTGTAGGTTCTCCTCTATAGCCAGCTAGGTGTATGCTCTCTAGTGTCGTCACATTACATACTCATTGTTGGCCTTCTAATCATATGGAGGAACAAAAAATCCAAAATATCAAAATCTCAAAAAAAGCAAATGGCAATCTCAAGAGCCAAATACTCAAGTCATATCACAATCAAAAAAGACAATATCATATCATTAGCACGCTCCCTTATCTTATTTGAGGGCTCAAACTCCACAGTTGACCTCACAATAAAGTTGGAGGTTCTTTGAAGCGTGGTATGCCATTAGAATGGTATAGGAGGCTACACATCTATCATCTGTGTTACCTTTCTTTTTCAAGAAAGTACCTAATCCTTGCATTTGATTGATGGCTCCAGTGGGATCCTACGGGAAGGGGAACACGTCATGGGAAGGTAGACATCTTTATTTTTCGTGAAGATTATAGCCCTCGTGAGATATACTTTATACTTCACTAGTCTGCCCAAGCCAATCCTTGCAAAATAGGGCTCTTAAACCTTTAGATGTCAAAAAAATTTAGTCTTGCCAAATTGATTAGAGTGTCTTGTCTCCAATAAAGAACGTATTTTTGCCTTGGGGAGGGACCTCCTTTCCCATCCTTCATTATCTATCCTTAACAGAGAAACTTGTCTCTAAGTCTTCCCCTTTTCTTTCTCTCTTATTCTTCGCCTCCTTCGAAGACGTTAGGATCGAGACAAGCATTAGGGTTCAAGGGTTTTAGCTTGTAAGACCTAGGGAATCAGCCATGCTTTCGCTTTGAACCATCCCTGCTTGAGTATTAGCTACATATTTAAGTTTTCAAAATTCCCTCTCGATCATTTATTTTTCCTTCTTGGGTTCCTCTTAGATATGTTATGGATTTTGAACTTTACCTTTGCTTATTTTTCAGCCCTACTAGACCGGTTTATTAGCCCGCTTATGCACTTTATACCTTTCATGATCTCCTGGACCTAATTTAGCATGTCTATTAAAGTGTATTCGGACCTGACCTAGTACCTTTAAACCTTTTTGGGTCTTCCATGACCTAATTTAGCCTTTGATTTATAGGCTATCCAAACCTATCTTAGCACCATCCCCCTTGAGAGCTTCAATATTGTGTGTATTTACTCTTTGGACTAAGTTACGCATGTTTGCATTGCCTTTTCTTGATAGTATTGCATTATTAGGGTTAACATAAGCAACTTTTGCTGCCACCATGATCAAGATCAATGATTAAGCATGTGTTTACTTTCACAGAAAGCTAAGGGAATTACTCATGCTTTCCCTTTGAACCATCCCCACTAAGTATTAGTTGCATCTTTGAGTTTTCAAAATGCTTTCGCGACCATTTTTTTTCCTTCTTAGATTCCACTTAGATATGTTAGGGATTTTGAGCTTTACCTTGGCTTTTTTTAAGTCCTATTAGATCTGTTTATTTGCACTTCTATGCCCCTTAATTCCTTTCTTGGTCTCCGGGACCTAATTTAGCTTGTCTATTATATAGGCTATCCGGACATGAACTAGAACCTGTATGCCTTTTTGGGCCTTTCATGACCTAATTTAGTCTTTCTTTTATAGGCTATCTAGATCCACACCATTGAGAGCTTCAATATTGCATGTATTTTCTTTTTAGATTGTTCCGCATATGTTTGTATTGAATTTTCTTTGTAGTCTTATATTATTAGGGTTAAACTAGCAATCGCACACAAGCAATGCAATGTGTACACCGAAAGGGATAGGGAGAAGGTAATTAGAAGCTTAATAAGCGAATGCAATATGTAGCAATGAAAGTAAAAGCAGAAGTATAAATTATATATGTATTGAAGTGGAGTAAGAAAGGCAAAGAGAAGCAAGCCTTGCCTCTTCAAGTTTTCTACTATTAACATGAGATCTGAGCGCCATCCTGGAGAATCGTTCAAACGAGAACGAGGGGGAAATGCAAAGGTTGCAAAGGGATGGCACCCTGGAGATAACACTGAATGTAAGCCTTTTTCGTTCATTCCCTCCTATGTTAAACGTTGCCTTATCCAAAGTAAGACCTTGTGACTTGTGGATTGTTAGAGCCCAAGCCATTTGTAGAGGAAGTTGTCTATGATTTCCTCTTGAAATAAGAGGTATTGGAACATGTGAAGGGTTATTAATATCCTAAGGACTAATGTATTTTTCGAAACGGATGACAACGAAAAGTGGAAGTTGTGGTGGGGACAAGGAGTTGTCATAAATGATGTCAACAATATACCCAATTGCACCATTGACCAGTCCAGCCTCAACCCACAAATTTGTTGTAAGCATAATTTTTTTATTCTTGCAAAGAAGAATTTTATGTTTAAGTTGATCATACTCGGCGTTCCCCAAAATGTTTTGCCTAGTAACAGTAGCTATACACCGTGCCACAGGAAGGTTTAAAGATTTGAGCATCTGAAGGTTGTGATGTTCGACCAGGTCTTTTGTTGCGAATAGATGTGGTGCTCTTCTTCTGGAAGGTGGTTATCAGTCCTTGACATCAAGCTTTGCTAGTCTTCAATACGAGGAAAAGTATCACAAACTCGAAGTAGAAGTTCACAAAATTGAATCTATGCAAAGTCGGGACCTTGCTGGCGGAATATTCTTGTAAGTGGTGATGGTTGCAGGAAAGCTTCTCCAAAGATTGGCTCCATATGAGTGACCGGCATACAAAGGAATGTCACTAACAGGAAGTAACTGGCCAAGGTCACCAATGAGAATTAGAGATTTGTTACCAAAAGGTGTTGTTTTGAAATGAGGAAAAGCCTCACGGAGGCGATAGTCAACAAAAGCAAGTAGCTTGGGGCGAATGAAACTCATTTCGTCAATTAGTATATATTGGACATGCTGCATGGATTGTTGAAAGTTCAACAAAGCTTGTCCTTCCAATGGTTTTATTTATGTGATAGGTATCCGCAAAGCAAGCTGTATAGTTGATGTTGAAATATTGAAGGCTGCGACACTTGTTGGTGCAAACAATAGAAGTGCTGATTTTGCTTCGTTGTCTGTGGGAGAGAGTGTTGATCTAATTGCATTAATGAGATACAATTTCCATGTTCCAACAATCCCCTGAATTATTAATTTGAGAGGAGGTAGTTGATCTCTATGCATGAAATGGTGAAGTATAGCATCAAAGCAAGATTTTGTTCAGGTGAGAAAGTTGAAGTAGGTAGGGCGTTCAAAATGCAATTACTGGAGATGTTGCATACATTTTTGTTTTCCTTAATAAAGGCAGCAACAATATCCTATAGAGTTGGAAGAATTGAATTTTCTGCTCAATTGCGGTTGATGTCGAATTCCCAATGCCCCAATATATCAAGGTTATCTACGTTCATGATGTTCACGGGATGGAGCTGAGACAATAGCTCCCATTCATCTGATTGAGTAGGTAGTGTTAGTGCAGAATCACAACACCCCCGAATGGCCTGAGTGTGAACTGGGGCATTCGGTGTGATTGCACAACATGGGACCATCTCTCAAGCTATGGGACTTGCAAAACTTGAGATGGCCCTCCAGAGAAAGCCGGTTCTTGCTCCTAAACTACCTGCCACAAGCTACTCTAATGCAGGCAAAGCTAAACTATCCTAACCTAACCATTCCAAGGAACCAAAGAGAAAGAGAGAGTGAAAGAAAGCCTACACTAAAGCAGTGATACACCAGAGAAGGAAAGGGGTGAGATACTCTGTTGAGGGAGGATGAAACAGAGGAAAAAGGAAGATGGGAAGGTTAGACAGGAGTGACACAAACCCAAATCCTAATCCATGATCAAAACTCCATGAAACACAACGCCCTGCACCTGCAAATGTGAAATACATGCACAGAAAACAGATTTGAAAGGGAGAGGCACGAGGAAACAACAAAACATGAAGAAACACCACAAAAATAGGTTTTATTGCTCTAAAAGGTGCACAGACCATCACATTTTTGCTCAGAGGCACAAATCCGCTTGCCAGGTGTAGGAGAAGGTTTTCAACTCAAATGGAGTCGGGAAACAAATTTGACAGGGTTTCCCCACATCTAGAATGTCTCTTTTTTCTCGAATGAGAAGTGTTACAATATATAGAAGTTTAGAACGATGAAAAAATAGAGATAAAGGAGGAAAACGGACCCTGTTTGAGAATTCAACCACCCACCATTAATGCCCTACAAATCCGCCTATAATCTGTCAAATTTGCCTCTCCATGTCTACTTTGGCATGTTGGAGAAGGGAGAATAGCGAATCAAATCAAATCTGGGTTGTTGAAACAATCAGATCCCATATTGATGGCTTGAAAGACATTTTCCTGTTTTTCACCCACCAAACCTCTTTGAAATTAAAGTTTCAGGTTTCCATGGTGTAGGCGAGGTCGAGACCTTTCCAACGGTGCCAAATTTGTTGGGTTTCAGGCACTGGGTCGAAAGATATGTCTATTTGAATGTTTCGAGTCGGGTCTAAACAAAAATGGCGAAAACCAATTAGCAGAACGGGTCCGCAGGCCCGAAACTCACCCTATGCCTTTTGGCATCAGAAATACAAAATGCAAAAATTGCCCCGTAGCCCCACCATTAACTTTTGGCAAAAAATTATTTTCGGACCCGCCGGCCCGCATTTTCTATTTGGGAAAAAAGTCTCTCCCAAGCCCACCGGCCCACATGCAATTGAGGCTTGACACGTGACTCCTTTGGCATTGGCGGAGGCGCGGCTTATTTTTTCACTTTACGTCTTCTCAGGGTAAAAAGTTCAAACTGCCCCTAACAACCCGCCTTGCCGCTTTGACTTTTCAACATGGCCACGTGTCCCTTTGCGGGCCTTAGGCATTTTTCTTCATTTGGCTTTAAGATCCCCTGCAGGCTTGCGGGCCCAAAATTCACTTTGCGCCCTATTTGCAAAAAGCACAAAAGTTCCAGAACTCCCCACAGACCCGCCAACCCAAAATTTACTTTGGGCAAATTTTCCTCCGCGGCCCCACAACTGCAGTTTTCCACTTGGCGAAAAGTCTAAATAACATGCCAAGGATGATAATTATTTTGAAATAGTTCTCAATTTGAAATTATTTGCTCTAGTGAGGTGCCTATGTCTGTTGCAATGTTGCGAAAAGGTTTGTATAGAAGGAGCTCAGTCCAACAAAATGTTTCAAAATGTGATGACTCACGAGCAGGGATCTTAAAAAATCTAGGGAAGACACGAACAATTGTAGGCACTGTACGCATCCTCCATTTTTCCCCCTTTCGTAACTTGTTGTAAGACCAAGTTTGAGATATTTCTATAAGTGGCATGGATTCCATTGTTGTTGGTCGTACCTTGTAGGCGTCAATGAGCTGAGATGAATCTTGAGATTTAGTTTCAAATTCGATGACCCTTCGTAACACTTTGTTGCCAACATTTAAGGAAACAAATGAGCTACTACAAAGAATGAGAGGCAATTTGAGGAGCATGTGGCAAGTTTCTTGTGCATTGATATTATGGTCGACGATGCTTTCAGTGAAGCATTTTTTGGAATGCCAAAAGTGCCGGTTGGTCATCACCGACATTGCTGCAAATCCTGGACAACATTTGATGGTATGTTTCAGAGCGTTGTTCTGCTTTGGAAGCATATTTTTCCACGTACTTTAAAACTAGATGGCGGGAGATCACTGGTTGACAGTCAACATTGGCTCTCCATATGGATAACATTGTCTAGTTATGGATGTTTAATTTGTCATCATTTCTGAAAGGAATGTATTTTACTTTCCCGTCTGCCTCACGGAAAAGTGTAGATTCTTTGTGCATCTCCCAAGGGGCATTGTAACGACACTGTAAACCTGCATTTTTTTCCTCAAACATGTTTGTTCAGAGCATTTTGTGTGGCGTTGAACACGATTGAGAATCTCTTCATGATCAGAGAGAGGATTAAAGGCAAGTATTTTTGCTATGTCTAAGAGGTAAGGGTCATCTTCTATGGGCCGGTGTATATAATGCATGCGTTGGCTGGCACATCGAGGGTTCCATGCAGAAACATATCTATCAAAGTATTTTTTTGTGTGTCTACACTTTGTGGGTCATCCCAGTCCACTGTTTCAATATTTGGCGTATTTTGAAGACACAAAAACCATGCACGTGTGCGGAACCTCTATGTTGTCATTCATATCTGTGAAAAGGATTCAGATTGCAAGACATGAAAATAAAAGAGGACAAGGGAAAATGGAATTAAATTTTTACCTGTACCAATAATCTGTTGCCCCAAGATGTTTCTGGAGGACCTCTTCATGAAATATTGTGAAGCATTGATGCAAGTAAGCAGAGACACGATGAGGATTGGAAATAATGTTTAGGTTTCTCCATCGTTGAGCATCTCTAGCATCTGCTGGGGGTTTCCCAGGCATTACATTATGAAGGTCCGACCATTTTGTGTCTGCTGCACTGAGAGTAAAGAACAAAGTGGGTGGGCCCAATTGTTCTATCATATCAGAAAGCTCGGATCTACTGCGAGACCAAAAGGAACGTCCCATGAAGATTGGTCCAAAGTGCATCAGACTATCTGGGAGGGCATCATTAGGACACTCATGAAGTCTATGGCAAAGATCTACAATTGTTGTTGGTAGCCCATGGTCTAGGTATTGTTTCATGAGTATGGATGTTGTAGCCTAACTCCTATGACACATTATGAGGTTAAGAAAAAATATATGAACTGCGGATGCGAACCAAACCGACCATCATGATAGTGCATCAAATGTAAAGTGTATTCATGAGGTGAACCTATTTCATGTGAAGCTCTTTAAACATGGCTTCTCCTAAAGGGAACAAAGTTGGAAAGGCCATAGAGAACAACCCTTGTGTGTTGTAATCATTTACTGGGGAAAGGCCAAGCTCAGGCCAAGGGAATGTGATCGGGGAGCCCGGTTCTTTCGTGAACAAGAATCGAAGAATCTCTTCTTGTTCAGTACATGTATTTGCAATTGACAGAACAAAAGATGATGAAAGGTCGACCATATATTGCAATGGACAAGGTTCCATGGTGGGTAACTCTGAAGCATCTTCTTGGGGTTCAGGAATATCTAGTGTGACATTATTCAACAAGGAGGAAACATTTGTTGGGTCAAGAGGCAAAGAGGCAAGAGCATCACTATCCAACAAAACTTCTTTGTAGTATGGATCATGAGTTATTTTATACTACAGTGCAACCCAAACACATGCTCTGCTAACATAGAAGTCATACTTTGTGTGGTGTGGACCTTTTCATTGTATAAGTAAGATGTCTAATTCTCCAAGGTGATGTGGAAGGTATTTCGCGATGGAGGAGATGTTTTGAGGGAAGCTGATGGTGTGACCTGTGTATTTGTACTGGCCTCCACGAGCCTGACTAACCTGTACAATAGGATTAACTCTTGCAATTAGCATTTCTTCAACTTGTGTCAAAGACTGCAAGCAAGGTGGTTGACATCCTGGGTCCATGTTGTTCCATGAAGAGAAGCGATGTCCATTTCTTTCAAGATTACATCTACTGCAAGTATGCACACCTCCAAAATTTCTTGTTGTCATGCCTAGGTAGTTTTCTAAACAAATGGAGCATGTATTGATTTTGGACAGAAGATCAATTCTTTTACGAAACATCCTTTGAGTTTCAGTATATGATGTGTATAATGAGCATGAGGCTTGTTGCATGGATTGGGAAACAACAGGCGATGACGTTTCTTGCTCATGTGGAAGAGGAAAGTGAAATGGTTTGGTAGGAAATGTGTTTTGATGGTTGATATTGTTGTTATGAGGCTCATAAGATGGTTGTTATGAGAAATACATTCTTGAAAATCAGGAAACATTCGGAATGATGCAACCATCAAAGATAGTGGTGGTCGTTATTTATAAGTTGGGGACTACTCGAAGAACATGAGGCTAAAAAAGGGCTAGCATAAGGTTGTTCATTCAAGAAATTAGAATCTTCTTGTAGGTTATTTGAAGGGTGGTCAACATGGGGTGGCAGAGAGTCAAAATTAGGAATGATGGAGGGCATGTTGGTGTGGGTTAAGAGTGCACGACGATTTCTTTCTGAGGCTTCTTTTCGGGCATGGTAACGGCGACGATGTTGTTCATTAATCCATTCTCTATTGCGAGCGTAATGATTACGCCTTTGCAATTTTTTTTGTTGGTCTGACATAGTTGGTTTGCAATGGTTTGGGAATTAGTTCTCCCAAAAAAAGGGAAGTGGAATTGCAAAGGAATAGTGACCTGGAAAAAATCGTACATTGTAAGCATGTCGGTAGCAAAGGAACAAAACTTAATTTGGAAAACATAATAATGGAATGAAAAAAAATATAATATTGAGATTTATTTAACACAATGCAACTAAAATCCATTCCATATGTAATTTTTCATGAAAAATTTCAAATTTCACCACAAATAGAGACATGTGTTTGCATATAATAAGGAATGCATGTTGCACCAACTTATTTTTTCCTGAAAAGTGTTGTACAAGAGAAACAATTTTTTTGTCCTACACATTTTTTGTGCTTCTATATTCGGCCAGCCAAAAAAGACAACAAATAGGATGACATGATGAAATATTGCATGTATTTTAGAGTCATTTTTTTTATGGCATATATAAAAAAAAGTTATTTCTGAACATAGCTATATTACAACATGTTTTGTTCTACACAAATTCAAATTTCAATGCAACTAGGAAAGTAGAAGGAAACATAGTTGATTTGCAATTGTTTGGCAATTGGTTCTTGGCAAAAAAATGGAAGTGAAGTTGGCAAACAACGATGTCTTGTTAAAAAACGTACATTTGTAAGCATGTTGCTAGCTAAAGGAACAACACTAAATTTGTCAAACATAAAAATAGAATGAAAAAAACTAATATTGAGATTTATACAACAAAATGCAACCAAAATCCATTCCATGTGTGTACAATTTCATGAAAGCATTCAAATTTAACATGATAAATAAAGACATTTGTTTGCAGATATAACAAACAATGCATGTTTAGTAAATTTTTTTAAAGTGTTGTACAAGAGAGACTTTTTTATTCTGCACATTGTTTTTGTGCTTCAATATTTGGTGAGGCTAAATGAGGTTGCAAATAAGACGAGGTGATGAAATATTACATGTATTTTCAAGCCAATTGTTGTAGACATTTAAAATAAAAAGGTATTTCTAAAAATACCTATATTACAAGAAGTTTTGTTCTACACAACATTCGAACTATAATACAACCAAAATCCATTCCTTTTGTGTAAGTTCTGGAAAGCATTCAATTTTCATGGTAAATAGATAAAAATTTTTGCAGATAGCAGAAGCAATGCATGGTTTAGTAATGTTATTTTCTAAAGTTCCATACAACATTGCACAAGTCCATAGTTTTTTACTATCTAGTTTCAAAGGTCCACACCAGAAACATTGTAAAGCACAATGAAATAAACTATTCCTTTTAAATTTTTCCTCCGACAATTAATGCAGCGCAGTGAAGGGCATCCCATGTAGAGGCGAACTAACATTTGTTCGAGTTTTCTTCCATGGAAACCAACGTTGGCACTAAGTAGGAACACAACAGAATAAACATTAGATGACAAAAAAACATATATAAACAATTCCAATTGTAGCAAAGAGTATGAATCCATTTAAGAAGTATAATTCCAGCCAGAAATACAGAAGTCAAAATAGGGCATCTATTTGTATTTCGGCGAGCGGCTTTGAAATCCGTTGAGCAGAGCAGTCGACCGCCCAACTTGGTAAAACTAAGTATATTTGCCAAAAAAATCACAAAGAAACCACTTCTGCCATCCGGCATCACATAGAGGACAAAAATTATAGGTTTCCAAGCAATCGAAATCCAAAAACACAAAGTAACTGACCATTAAAAACCATTTTTTGACGTAATGTATGTTTCACATTAATTAAAACATACGACAGATCAAAGCAAAAAGGCAACTTCCCCAAGGAATTCGAAGCAACTTTTAAAATTACTTGAAAGTATTTCCGCTAACAAACAAATTTCACCGCACTTTTACATCAGGTCTAAAGACAATGACAATGTGTCTTTGAACAAACAAATTCCGGAGCACTTTGCACAATGACAACAACATTGAAAACAAATACGGATCCTTCTATTTGACTCAAAAAAATGAACGTTTTCACCAAACTACGCAAAGCCCTTCCAGTAACAAACAAATTCCGTAGCGTTAAAAAAAATGAATCTTTTAGTTAGAAGAACATATTTCGCAACATCTTTAGAGTAAATATTAGGAAAATACAATTTCTTCACTTTGCATGCATAAACTGACCTTTACAAACCAGATTGGCAAATTGCACCAACGATTTAAGAGGAAAAAACAACTTAACCGCAAATATTTAAAATTTCTTGACCACATCTTTCATTAAAAACTCTTCAAAAATTACTCATCCGCATAGATTTCACATTTTTAAATCAAAGTGTTTGAAAATAAAAACTAAAAACCTCATTAATCCCATAGATTTCACACTTTTTAACAAAATCATTCTGGGGGAAAAGCTCAATCAAAATCTACCGTCAAAACACTCCTCACGAAAGATCTCAGCAGAGGCGATTGAAGCAAATAAGAGCACCAAAGTGCAAAAGAAACGAGAATTTCCTCCCCTGCTCGCCATCGTAAGCCACTCTTCTAGACAACAATGCTTTACCCCTCTCTATGTAAAAAATAAGGCGTCAAAAAAGACCCAGACAAAATTAACCGTTTTGTAAAAAAATTGAGCATCTGAGCAAGTCAAAATTGTTGTGCCCAATTTAATTTTGCTCCATAATTTTTTTTAAGAACAATGGCCTTCTTTTGTATATGCCACGCAACATTAATTGGGTTGTCCAATCACCCCCGCAATTCTTCTGCCCGAAACGAAATAGCTTGGCAGATTTGACGGCGAAAAATGCATTTTTCAATCTCCTACGTCGTCTCAATATTCACTCCCGTGGCCAAGATTTGACTTCGGCTACGCTGTAAGCAATCTCACCTCACGGTTTTCTCAACAGCCCTACGGAATACGTTACATTTAACTGTTTTCCTTACCACTCCCGAAATCCGTCGAAGAGACTGGCACACTCACGACAGGTGGAAGGCAATTCAAGAAATGGCAGGAGTACCGCTGTCACGTGGAAGGCCCTAGGCGACACGTATGTGAACGTCGTCTGCCAGCCAATTGCCGCCGTTCAATTGCCCTACCCGTGTCAAAAACAGGCTGCCCAAGTTCATTTAAGGAACGCCTTTCGGCGCAATAAGTAACTTTCGCACCCACCATGATCAAGATAAAGGATTATGCATATGTTTACTTTTACAGAAAGGTTTGTCGAGGTATGTATATTTTTTATGTGTTGATCACTTCATTTTTGTTATTTTCTTTGATTTTGGTACTATGCTGATTTCCCTAAGCACCATCCCACATTACACCATTGTGACACGTGATGAACTTCAAGTGGGTTATATGTATTCACCTTATTTTCAATTACTGATATTGTGTGCAAGACTCATTGGCGCATTAATCTCCCTACATCTACATCCTAAGAAACACAATCGAGATTGGGGTGGGTCGACTTGTTGTCATGAGAGATTATTGTAGCATTTCCCTTCCCATCACCACCATGTATTACCTTTTCATCAACATCAGCTTGCCTTGCTAGATTCTTGTTCTCTTCTCGTACTCCATCTTCCTTAATATTGCATATAGCCTTACCAATGACATCTTGACAAATCCTCATTTTAGCCAGGTCGATGATGTCCTCTTAAACTAAGTTATGACTTCTAGGGTGTAAGTCCATATATATAGAGTTCTCATTTGTCATTTCTCAAAATATCATCGAACAACCCAGTTTGCTTTCACTCACAAATTTTCCTTCAAAAGAGAAAATGTCTTAGGGTTTAGTCGAGCTTACATTGAGGAAGACAAGTTGAAACATTGGGCCATTACCAAAAATAAGATTTGAAATAACATGGTCTACCTCAGTATTTGGAGTCCCCGACTTAAGGTTTACTTGGGTCTTCTACCTATCCATCTTGGCCTTCACCCACAACCTCTCACAAGGCGCTACAAGTCGAGGAAAATTAATGTGCCAACATTTTGACCCTAAGTAAGTATCTCTACCTTAATCTCTTTCCCTTACTTTGGTTGATGACTTTTTTTGTATCATGCACTAAATAGGATATATATTTTAGCTCTTGTTATTTCCTAGAGAAACCCTTACAACCCTTAGATTAGAATGCTCTTACTAACCACCTAATAGCAGTTCTTTACCTCTTAGCTTTTGCTTTTGCCTAAAGGCACCCTCGGATCTATTAAGGTCCTACACCTCACAGCCTTAGTGATTGAGAGGTAGATTCCCCTAATTGCATATTTTTAACCTCTTATGCACATGCCCCTTGTTATATAGCCTCAAACCACATCGTGGACTAGAAATTTGTATGTGTGTAGGCCCTAGAATGATCTTCTACCTTATACGATTTTAGAGGATCCTTTAGAGATCAAGTTTGGCTTACATATAGATGCCTTGGTGTCCAGCCTAAAAGCAGGCAGGGCATTCGAGCCAATTAAGTGGATAAAACTGGTGCTATGTTGTTGTCCCGCAAATATCTGGAACATTCTCATCATATGTTGCAAAGTTAAATTTGAAATGAATTTTTTGTTTTGTTGGTTGTGGAGCTCCTGGGTTAGCAACTAGACGAAGTTGGGGCTTTGGGTGGAGTTTGGAGGACTTGTTGAACTATCCATCGAATAAAAACAAAAGGATACAATATGAATTAAAACTACCATTATTATAGTTAACCGTCTATTTGCAGCAGCAGAATACCCACAAGGAAAAGTTTGATGCAGCTGCAGATTATTTTGAGCAGCTGTTTGGAAGTCCTCTTGAAACAAAAAAACAAAAAACAAGGGATCAGATTGATAGTAAATGAAGCTCGACACCAGATATTTGAGAACTAACAGGCTACTATTGTTACAAGAACAAATCACCGAGCAAGGAGCTTAATTCAAGAGAACTCCGTGAAGATAGAGAGAGCTGGGGAACGAGCCGTATGCATGATATGAAATCTGGTACTAAAATTAGTCGTTGTTTGGTATTTTATAACTGCTCTTACGTTGTTGTCTCAGACTACTCTCATTGGTGTAGCATGAATACCAGCACACAAATTTGACTTACTGCAGCTCTGTAATCTGTAAAGAAGATAAGCCTTATAATTTAGCATTAAGTCAATATTAGTTAAGTATTAATTAATAAACAATTGTAACCACTTCAACAATTTTGTAACCATCACTTACATAGTAAAATGATGGACACACAATGAATAATGTGTGCATTCTGATTCCTCTTCGTTCTTTTTGTTCGTATCTTCTATCATTGGTATCAGATCCCTTGGTGCTCGAAGGGATCCGCAAACCGAGATGAAAGAGAAGGATATCCAGTTTGTAGGGCACAATTTATATAATACAGACGGTCTGCTCGAGTAAGGGCACGGGAGTTTTAAACACCATTGAAGTCACAAGTGCGCAGTTGATGCCATTGAAGGCACAAGCTCAAAGTCGCCATTTCTGCCATTGAATAAACTCTCATTCGCGAATCACGCATTTCTAATAGGGCATGGGACAAGGTTTGCATACAAGTTTCAGATTGTTTCAAAGGTTTCAATACAGTAGCAAAAGGGCTTAAACCAACCTATTTGTAAAACAATCGCAGAAGGGCATAAACCAATCTGTTTGCAAGTCGTGAATCACAAAAACATAACCCAAAGTGTTTTAAAAGGCAGAATCTCAGTCGACAACTCTAGAAGCACTTTCATACCAGTCAAATGTGAGGACATTTGAAGTGGACTAGGGAACAATCTGGGTATTTATATATATCTGCATTCATATTTTTTTAGGTTTAAATAACAAAATTAGAATGGAAATTCCAATGGACAAATACTTTGATCTCTACTTTCAAACCTGGAAAGTTAAAATACAAATGCAACTCATGAATAAAAATTTGTGGGGAATAGTAAATGGGAAAGAGATATTACCTACGAATCCAACTATATTACTGGATTGGCAAACACAAATGATAGAGCCAAAGCCATTATTAGTCTTGCTCTTTCTAATTCTGAGTTGCATCATGTCGACATTGTTGACAAAGTTCTTCATCGATTTTGAAGACGAAGACAGAAATAAAGAAGAAGCCACAGAACTCTATAAAATCCGTAGAACTCAGTAAAAGTCGCAGAACTCTATAAAATCCGCAGAACACTATAAAATCCGCCAAAGAATACAAAGATACACGGAAGCTTACCAGAAGCCGTCAAAAAAGCAAAACAAAGTACAGACCAAGCCGACAGAGTCGCAACCAAAATAAGTGACATTTGGATAATTAGCATAGTAAGATACTTATTGTAATTCAATGTAATAGCTAGAGATGCAATGAAAATGATAAAGAGAGTAAGGTAAATAAAGAGATTGTAGAAAGAATGAATGAATGATGTAATGAAAGTGTGTGAGATGGATGTGAAAGATATATATAACAATTATTTTGAATGAATAAAGAAAGAGATTTGGTGCAATGAACAATGTACATTCTGTTATTTGATTTTTTTATGTTTTAGTTTATAGTTTAAACTGCACTCCCTGTACATCTTCAACAAGAGGGCGAACTACTTAACCCTCACATTAACGTTGACACTTAAGGTCAATAGACAGAAAAAACCTCCAAGGAAATTTGGGATACACTAAATACATTGTTTGGAGCAAAAGTGGTCAATGCAAAATTTTCTCTAGAACTTTAGTTGTTTATATTCAAGATGGACGATGGTGTCACTATGTCAAGCGACATAAGTAATTTAAGGTCTATTGTCAGACAACTAGCAGAAGTCACGGCTCCGGTAGATGATGAGGATGCCAAAGCTCTACTTTTAAGTAGTCTACCTTCTAAATACAAAAATGTCTTTTACTCTCAATCAAATACATTCTCAATCTCTAGAAGGTATGATTTCATCTCTTCTAGCTGAAGAAATGAGAAAAGCAGCAAAAGATACAAAAGGTAATCCTCAATATGAGAGTGCATTATATTCAAGAAAATTTCATAAAAGATTAGATAAGGATAAAAGAGAGATTGAATGTTATTATTGCAAGAAAAGAGGTCACACGACATGGAACTCTAGCATTCGAGCCAATGATGTTCTTAAGGGAAAGCTTTGAAGCATACCAAATGAAGTTAATGTAGCCATTGTTGAAGATCCAATGGATGCTGATGGAGAATGTGTATTTTAAAGAAGCCACACACTTTGAAAACGGGAAGGGATCTGGTGTAGATGAAGCTCAACATGGATTGCTTCCTAGTTAGTTCAAGAGTATGTGGATCTTGGGAATTATACCCTTACGAGGGTCGTTTGGCAACTTGATGGAGCGTTGTAGATATAGTTCAATATGAATGGTTGTCCAATAATACGAGAGGATTGTGATTCGAGAGTTTGGATGGGTGGAATCCAAGAACTCAAGAATTAAGCTCGGGAACTACACCTTTACAAAGGTTACAAGGTAGCTTGATGGAGCTCTACATGGTCAAAGAACTGTTTTCAAAGGGAAAAGCTTCTGAAGAATGTGTGGCCCTGTTTAATTTTGTTAATTTAATCTTGTGTCGGTATGTTTGTGTTTTCTTTCCATAATGTAAGCCTTAAGAGGGGGTATCAGAATATAAGGCTTATAATTTAGCATTAAGTCCATATTAGTTAAGTATCAACTAATAAACGGTTGCAGCCACTTCAATCATTTTGTAACCATCTCTTACATAATAAAATGACAGACATACAATGAATAATGCGTGCATTATGATTCCTCATTGTTCTTTCTTGTCACATCTTCTATCAATCTGCAGCTACAGATTGGTTATGTCCAGACAGCAGACACCAAGAAGATAAGAATTAAAAAATTGTTAAAAGAAAATGAACAGCAGAGCCAAAACGAAAAAACAGCAGCAAAGCTTTTTTTTCTCCAAAAGATAAGACTTCCCTTTATTTTTTTCCACTCCAAATACTTTTATACATGCATAAACCAAACCAAAAAACAACTACCAATGGGCCCCAGCCTTCTATAGCAGTCAACTGCCCCTAAATCTAGCATTCTATTTACTAAAAATAAACCAACCTTGCCCAACTACGTTTACTTAGTCCACCAAAAAGAGGCTGGTTACAAATTACTGTTTTGAGTAGAACACCTCCAACATCGCAACAGTCAGCTTGACAAGTGTGCATATAGTTTTGTTAACTTTATGAGCTTCTCTTCTGTGATCTAGGTGTTATCGGAATCTGGTAATCCTTTCCATTTCACTAAATATATCTTATAATTCTTGAACCTTGTAGCAGTAATCTTGCTGTCCACTATCTTGTCAATCTGCACTCTTTTTTTCTTTGGCAAATGTCTCGTTCGCTCTCCAAGCACGTTCTCATCTTGAACTTCTTCCAACCCCACATGATAGGGATAAAAAGCCACAACATTGAATATAGGACTGATGTCAAACTCTTCTAGAAAATCTATCAAATAAGCATTCTCATTAATCCTTTTGAGAATCTTGTGAGGACCAATTTTCTTTGGCTTCAATTTGTTGTAAGTGCATGTAAGAAACCTTTAGTTACGCAAGTAAACCATGATTAGCTCATCCTCTTGGTATGCCTCTTATCTTGATGCAAGTCCGCATGACTTTTATACTGCTCATTAACTATTTGCAGGCTTTGCCTAACTCCTTGTTGCACTTCATGTAAATGCTTCACAAAGTAAACCATGATTAGCTCACCCTCTTGGTACACCTTTTCTCTCTGATGCAAGTTTGCACAACTTTTATACTGCTCATTTATTATTTGCATCCTTTTCCTAACTTCTTGATGTGGTTCATGCATATGTTTCACAAAGTCCTCGGCATCTTGGCTAATCTGTTTCCCCTCGAGAAATTCACTTAAATCCACTACTCTTTTTGGATTGTGTCCCTAAACAATATGAAAAGGAGATTTACCTGTTGGCACTGAAATTGAAAACAAACTCTACTTGTGACGAAACTAAATCCCATTGTTTTGGGCTATCCCCAAGTAAACACCTTAGCAAATTTCACAAGCTTTTGTTTACTACCTTCATTTGCCCATCTGTCTTAGGGTGATAGTTTGAACTATATTATAATTTTCTGTTCAGTTTTCTCCACAAAGTTCTACAAAAGTGACTAAGAAACTTTGTATCCTGGTCACTCATGATAGTCTTGGGCAGTCCATGTAAGCGTACAATCTCTTGTTTAAAGAGATCAACAATCTTACTTGCATCAGCAGTCCTTTCACATGAAATAAAGTGGGCCATTTTAGAGAACTGGTCCAGCATAACAACAATGGAATCATTACCTTTATGAGTACAAGGCAATCCTATTACAAAATCCATTGAAATATCAATTCATGGCCCTTCAGGCACCGATAATGGTTTATGCAAACCAGTTTTCTATTGTCTACCTGTAGACATTTGAAAGAAATTGCATGTAGAGACAAATTTTATTGATATCCTTTCTCATCTGAGGCCAAAAAAACTTGTCACTTACCAAGGTGTAAGTCTTGTCTCTACAAAAATGACCTCCCAAGTTATTTGAATGCATTCCCCTAATCATATTTTCCCTCCTAGACCCAATGGGAAGACAAAGTTGGAGATCTTTCAACAGAAATTCATCAGCCAATAAATAATCCTCACAAAGCTCTTTACCTACATCTCTCGGATTATTGAGAGCCTTGATAATTTGACTGAAATGGAGATCAGTTGCACATTCATTCTTCATTTCTTCAAACCCAATAAATTCATTAGTCATTGTGACAAGTAGATGACGTCTCCTACTTAAAGCATCAGCAACAACCATAGTTACAAGGAAACGAGGACAGGCACTCCATTTTCAGAAAAATAGGAGACAGATACTTGGAGACAACAATACAATGTATATATAAATTTTAGAAAGAACAATAATATACAGCTTGAGAAAAACAATATTACCTTTTTAAAATTAAAATGTTGACAAAGGATAAAAGTAAATATATTGATATTTATCTTTGATATCTCATCATACCTAAGGTCAAGAGTACAAAATATATTTTTCCTTTAAAAACATTGATATGTAAGTCTCCAAGACAAGTACCAAGAAGTACCAATCTCCGAGACAAGTACTAGTTTCCAAGATGCTTTAATTTGGTAGGAGATGAGTCACTGTACAACACTGGCAACAACATTAATGTTCCCAATTATATGTTGCACCAAAAATGTCTATCAACAATATGAATTCTATCAACAATAGGATAATTTTTCTTGAGAGCTTATATATTTCAAGCTTAATTGTCTATCAACAATATGAATTCTCTATGTAGAAGGTAGTGCCTCCATTGTTTCAATGTCTGGAATAGCATATAATTCTTTATCATAAGTGTCATACCTTTTCTTGACATGATTTAGTTTTTCAGTAAAATACACAATCAGCTTGCCTTTTTTATTCAACACTCCACAAATTGCAACTATTGAAGAATCACACTCAATAGTAAAGATCTTCTCAAAGATTAAGGCCAAAATTGGGAGCTTCCATCACCTTCCTTTTAAGTTGCTAAAAACTTCATTCACTGCTTGAGTCCAAGAAAAGGACTTTCCCTTGGTGCAATTGGTTAAAGGAGCACTTATGCCACTGAAATTTCTGATAGAACTCTTGTAGAAGTTTATAGCCCGTGGAAACTCCTCACATCTATGATGCTTTGAGGAGTAGGTCATTCAAGAATGGTTCTAATTTTGTCTGGGTTCATACTTATCCCATCTACTGAAATTACATTCCCAAGGAACACTAACTTGACACTACAAAATTCACTCTTTCCAAGATTCACAAATAATTTTTCTACTCTAAGAGTATCGAACACTCTTTTCTAATGTTTCAAATGCTCTTCTAAGTCTCTACTAAAGGTTAAAATGTCATCAAAGTATACTATGTCAAATTTTCCAATGTATGGTCTAAATACCTGGTTCATAGTTCGCATAAATGTTGCAAGAGCATTACACATGCCAAATAGCATCACTAGCCATTCGTACAAACCATCCTTAGTTTTGAACCCTGTCTTCCTTTCATCACCTTCTCGAATCTAGATTTGATGGTAACCACTCAACCCAGTTTGGAGAAGATTTTTGCACTGGCAAAGCAATTTAATATGTCACCCATTCTATGTAATGGATATCGGTAGTTCACTCTAATCTTGTCGATAGCCCTAGAGTCCACACACATTCTCCATTGGCCTCCTTTCTTACATGAGAGTAGAACTAGTGTGGCACAAGGACTCATGCTCTCCCTTATGAACGCTTTCTCTAACAAATTAGAAATTTTCCTTCTCATTTACTCATTCTCTTGTGGTGTTAGTTTGTAGGAAACCCAATTAGGAAGTTTTGATCCCGCCACCAAGTCAATATAGTGTGTAACACCTCATTAGGGACGTAAACCTATTGGTAATTCTGTATGAGTTACATCAGAATATTCTTCCACTAACTTCTACACTCTTTGTGGAAGCTTGCACCTTTCAAGATCCCTTTCTTCTTTTGGGCATAGCAAGTAACAGACATTTCCTATAGTTAGCTTGCAAAACATCTTATAAATAATTGCTACAAGGGATAAAGCTAAAAAAATTGATGCCCCTTCATCGTTACATGGTTTTAATAAATGTTTTTTCCCCATCATGTTGTACTTCGTAGGTATTCTCACGGCCTTGATGGATTAGTTTCCGGTCATATTGCCAAGGTCTTCCTAGCAATTGACGTGCGTCCATCAGCATCACATCACATTGCACTTTGTCTTCATAAGGACTAATATTAAAAGCAACTAAACAAAACAAATTTACAAGCACACAATGATCTTTTTCAACTAGGAAATCTTAAAAGGATTTGATTTTGGAATGCAAGCAAGCTGTAATTTTTGCAGCATTTTTGTACTTACTAGATTTTCAGCAGATCCTCCATTTCCAATCACCTTACACACTTTGTCTTTACACTCGCACTTTGTTCAGAAGACACTCTTTCTCGTCCAGTTAGCTTCCAGGGTACCCTTGTTTCTGGATATAAGGTTCTTTGCAACATCAAATTCTCTCCAATCTCTACTTCAATTTCTTTTGCTTGTGGTTCTTCCCGGGTCATCATGGGTCCATTGGTAACTCTGGGGTTTTCAAAATGGTCAATGACTTTATGAGTTCAGCCATGATTGTAACACTTCAAAGGTCTCTAATATCCAAACTTTTGTTGGCCTCTACCTCTACCCCAACCTATAAAACCACCTCTTCCACCATAATTAGGTTGTGCTTCTTTACTTTCCTCTTGCTCTGCTTCCTTTGAAGTTCTGGAAGAGCTTCATCTTCCTCGTTTTAATTTGCTACTACCCCTTTTGCTCACCACTTTACCCATCTTATTCAATTTTCCTCTTCCTTTAAAGCATATTGATATGCCCAATCAACAGTGTTCACATTGAGTAGGGCTAAGTCATCTTGAAGTTGGAATCTAAGCCCATTGCTATATCTTGCTATTGTTTGCTCGTCATCTTCTTGCAGATCAATTCTAATTTGTAGCCATTGGAATTGCTCACTATAACATTGTACTAATAGCTCTTCTACCTTAAATTTTGAACTCGCTAAAAAGGTCTTGCTGATAATCAGAGGGCATAAACTTAGTTTTTGAATGCTTTAGCATCTTTGGCCATATTCTGATTTTATCTTTCCCTTGCATTCTACTAAAGTTCTAGAGATTCTCCCACCATAAAGCAACATGAGCCTTCATTTTTGATGTTGCAAAATTGACCCTTTGGGTTTTGTGGACCTAAAACAGGTCGTTGCCCTAATTTTTGCATAAAATCATATTTGTCATAAAAAATCAGGTTTTCTACATGTGGTTGTCATCATTTCCAGCAATAGGGTTTTGGGGAAAATCCAAACTCCTCAAATTTGAGCTTGAAAGGGACATTACAGTGGTATCAAAGCATTGTTCCTCCCATCCTGTGTGAGGGTAAATTCAGATTTTTAGATTGCATGAATACCGGTGAGGAAGGGTTCAAAGTATACCAAAGAAAAACTCCAACATAGAACATGGGGGATAATGATCAAAGACCTCCACCTTCCAATAAAATGAGCTACACGCAAGAGTTGTTGAGGAATCAAAGAGACATGGAGCAAAGCTTCCAAAGGACCATGAGGTCTTCAATGACAGAATTGATCCAAGCCATCCAAGGTGCTCCAGAATTGAAGAAAACCCTAGGTGAGGGCAGCTCTTCCAACAATGAAAGAACTTCCATTAATCCTCCCACAAGAACCTTTCGAGCTAAATTTCTACAAAGGGAAGAAGAGGAACAAGCAGAAGTAGGGCAGCAAGATGGGGATGATGAGATGGATCGATTCTATGTGGAATACCAAGCTTTGAGGTTAGCCATCCGCCAAGAGCTTTCTTTCCTTGATTTTTGTACCTTGAAGTCAAGGAATGGTCACAAGGGTGGAAGAAGACTTCATAATGATCGGCCCCGGAAAGATATTCAACAAAGGTTGGGGAAAATAACCCTACCTACATATGACAGATCAGCAAAGTGTTCCGCTAGGACAAGGCTCCAAAATTTGGATACTTATTTGCCCTTGAATCCAATGTATGAAGAGGAAGAAATCATGGAGCATGAGCCAAGGAAAGAAGAAAAATTCAAATTGCAAAATTGTGGAGAGAATTTGGTGGTTGAAGCCAAATCTCCGGTTGATAATGATGATGTTCAGCTTGCTGGAATTTTCCGAACAACAATCAATGAGAAGCAAATTGATGGTGTTCTTGACTTCGGCGAGAACCATGTTGATGTTCCATACATGTGTCAACAAAATATGGAAGGAGTCAAGGCGGGAAGATCTTCACTTGTTGAAGAAGCAAAGGCAATGGAGGGTGAGCTCCTCGTGGGCAGCCCAAGGTATGAAGGTGATGACTACAAATAGTTCCAATTTGTTCCTTCCACCATGTTGCTGCCATATTTTTGTCACTTGGGGAAAATGATATGTAATGAAAGCTATGTTAGGTCCTAAGAGATACTTGCATCTATGGAAGATGTTGCTTCTTCTGATGTCAAGGCCAACAATTGTTTGGCACCTTGATCCAATCATAAATGTGCATCCATTGCAATGAGTATTGTACTGCAAGGAAAATGCATATCCAACTTTTTGTCATAAATAATTTGCTAGGTGGGTCTCAGCATTTACACTCTTGATTTTGAGTAAGGGAGCTCAGCTTGGCAGCCATGATTCCATACTCCTATTAAGCATTGCGGAAGCTTTCAGCTTGAGGGAAATGATGATCATTATTGTTGGTAAGTTCACCATCCTATGCATTAGGATAGAAAGAAAGTTGCATATTGTGAATTCTGGAAAAGTGGCGAAGGACCAATGCTCACAATTCATAAGTCACTCCGTGGAGCCAAGTTCTAAACTTGAAGGCAAGGTTAAGGAGAAGGTCACAGTCATTGGGACAACAAGATGCTTCTTGTTGAAAGGGAAGTTCAAAAAGGGTGAGACATGGGTAAAAGGGGATCTTTTGGTTGTGTTACCAACTTAACATAGTTGGTATGAATTTGGGTAACAAGAGCTATGATCCATGGATCATTACGAGAACTACCTCCAATTTTAGGAGTGTTGTTACCTACATTTCCAGCTCTCCCCACATTCTAGTGGCAGCTATAAAAGAATTGTTAATCACAAGGGAGATACATTTCCCACCCATGATAATTGATGAGGTGTTTGCATCGGGTACAAGATGAAATCCAGCCACCACAATCCCAATTTTGTGTAATGGCATGCAATGCTACAGCCATGATAGGATGTTCTCCCCAGTTTCACATGTTGAACTTTGCATATCTTCTTTGGACCGCCATAGATGGGCAGGTTTGAGGACATTCTTTTCATTCAATATTGCGTGTAAAAGGGTTCACTCATTGAAATCAATTAAGGCCAACGTCCCAACATATTTGGTATTGTTTGGGAAGAAATTCAGGGCAAGGTATGACTATTACACTTACATAACAGCACTCATAAGTTCTGATCCAAACCAAATTTTGAAGAGATTAGTTTGGGGCAGCATGGAAGTATCTTTTGGAGGCCAAGGTAATCATTATGACAGGAATCCAAAAGAGGCGAGCATAAGTGTTGGCATGCATTGCTTGTTCACGGCATTGACACATTTGGGCATATCTTGTGTTGGAATTCAAGGATACAGGGAAAGAGGCAATACTTCAAGGTAGAGTGAATGGAGTTCCAAGCGTGGCTACTGCACCAAGAAAATGGAGGAATTTCCAATTTGTTACCTCTGTTATAGTATTTTTAGCTAATACATCAAGAGTTTCCAGCCTTTACACCTTCAAGTTGTGCAAGAGGAAACCAATTCTACTGCTATTACACTATAGACATGTTGTTGGGGCAGTTGTTATCAATCATGAACAGTCGTCAGTGGGCACACTTTAGGGGAGCTTTTGGGAAGGAAGAAGTGTGAGAAAGGGCTTGGCTGAAGGGAATCATCATCACAGCCAGCAGAGTATCCAATTGGGTAAAATCTCAGGTGAGTTATGACTGTCCTGACTTATTTCCAACCCTCAATCAATGTATTCTGAACTCTAGTTGGGAAGGTGTTAATTGCAACCCCTCTAAGGAAGCCATAGGAAATCTTGCAAGTTGGATCACGACACTTGGATGAGTGTCCGAGCTTCTCATAACATGGGGAGAACTCAAGGTGTGCATGACAAAATTCACAATTGGTAAGTTTGCATGGCAGCTATGGATCTTGTGTGGGCTCGGGAATATTTTCATGCAATATCAAACAGAGGAAGAGCATTGTGAGAATGAATTGCATCCACTCATGATTGTCGAATTGTCTCCTACGATGCAGGGATCATTCATAATCATTGTGGAGAATGGAGTTGGGAGTTGTATTGATTGGCAGGAGTTATCCCACTTAACAGGTATAGGATCTAGATTACATTGGCATTTCAGTTTGATTTATCACCTTGGTACAGTGATTCTTGAGCACCTTGGTATTTGCAGGTTAGCCTTGCTTGAGAACAAGCAAGGCTGGGGAGGGAGGACTATAATGTCCCCTTTTCTAAATAATATTTTTAAGTTGAGCCCAGATAACTCTCTATTTATGGGCAACTTAATAATATTATTATTAAAAATAAAATGTATTTTTAAATAATAAAGCAGAAAGAAGACCCTTAGCCTATTTTCATTATTTTCAATCGGCCAAAAGGGGGAAAGAAAGGAACTTAATTAATAATTTGATTTTAAGGGCTAAAGTAATTTTAATTATTGGCACTTTAATTAAACTATTAAAAAGAGGGAAAATTGCATTTAATTAATTATTTTTCAATGCCCAAGTGGAGCCCTGAAAGGAGAACTAAAAAGAGGAAAAGTAAATGTTAAAAAAGAAATAACGGGTTGGATATGGAGCACTCCACAAGAAAAAAGAAAGAAAAGGCTATAAAGGCAAATGTTGGGGCTCATTGTAAGGATCATTTGGTGAATCTTAATACTTCTCTTTTGGAAATTGGAGCATTGAGCTCTCATTTTCAACCTTTGAGGACGAAAACCCTCATTGGATCCTATTGGGGACAAAACCCTCATTTGTTGCATTGGTGGCTTCATTCGAGAGTCACAAGTGAGCTTCGGATTCAAGTTTTCAGAACATCAAGGGTTTCCATTAGTGCTAGGGCACAAATTCCAGCTAGGGCATGCTCTTTGGAGGCTGCCACACTCACATTTAACTTGGGTGACCCATTTGGAGATTTCGGGATCACTTTTCAATGGGTTTTGGTGGTTGGAAAATTTTGATTCTAATTTTGTTTGATAGCTACCATTTTTGTGATCATTTTGAGCTATCATTGCATTTTATCTCCTAATATTTCTGAAAACATGGAATTTTTAAGTTTCAGTTGTTTATGAGCAATTACTTAAATCCAGCCATCTATATTTTATTATTGAAACATTTATTTGTTTTCATCAAGGGTTTCGAGTTGTTGATGTATTTCTGAAGATTTATGTGTGAAAGATACTAAAATATGAATTTAACCTAGGTCACTTAGGGTTTTGTGGACCGTAAACAAGTTGTGGCCCTTTTCTTCTTCTTTTTTATGCGTAAAATCAGATTGTTATCATAAAAAATTAGGTTTTCTACCTGTGGCTGTCATCATTTCCAGCAATACTCCATTTGGGGAAAATCCAAATTCCTCAAATTTGAGCCCGAATGGGACATTACATCTCACCTTTCCATAGACAAATAAAATCAATGATCCGGGTTCTACACATTAAAAAAATGTAGTATCTAGAGGATAGATTTGTAGACGCTCTAAAAAGAATGCATGTGTTACAAGTTTTGCGAAAAAATACTAGAACCATAAAATTCAGGGTCTTTAAAGTCGGGGGAGAGATGATTCGGGTGACTCTATTCTCCAAGTTTGTGGCAGATGCGTATCCATGTGAGCAGTAACATTCGGATGAAAATAAAACTAAGAGGTGCCTTTGAATAATTACAATGCAATTCCTGTGGAGCTGAACGAAGAAACTGAATAGCAGCAATCGAGCACAGAGCAAAATGAACATAAATGGGAGGGATGTTTACGATGTGAAGGTGGGAGTATTGAAGCCTGAGAAGCAATTCTTGTGCACCTGGAAGCAAATGTAATCTCCCATCATCGCCATCCCCATCCGAGAATAGAAAGGAATGGTCCAATAAAACTCCCTTTACACCTCCCATTACTGATTTCCCTTGAAGCTTTCAAAGTCGAGGGAATCTATCAACTTTTAAGAACTCGCATAAACATAAACCTTCACAAGTCCGAATGGACCCTGACTCAACGAATCAACTCTAATGGCATGTTACCGTCGAGCTGGAGGGGCTTAAGCAATTATTTCTTTCTTTGTAGCTTAAGGTGTCGTGATTCTTTTTCAAGTCCCTCATAAGAAATAAGAGACTTTAGGCCTCGAAAATAGGAGTTCCACTTTTTTCGTCTTGGAACAGAATTTAAGAGGTGACTAGAGAGGGGGTTTGGTAGTTTCCCGTAGAGGTTGATTTTTGTCCTTGTGACACAACACGCATTCTTGCCAATAATTTTTGGTGATTTTAAAGGGAAATATGATCTTTATTTATTTGCAAATTATCATAAAACTACAATGGGATCCTATAATATCTCAATGGGTATTGTTGAGGAAAGTATAAAAAACATGGGACTTTAAAACAACTAAAATGCCCGTCTTAGCAGCACCCGTTGAGATATTTATGGAGCCCCCCACCATGGGAACGTGGTCTTAGCTATTTTCTTATGGTGTTCTCATTTCACTTACAAAAATTCAATAGTGATGATAGATAGATAGATAGAGGTTTTAATAACATCCACAAAATTATAGCAATTTATGGGATCCTAATGAACCAAAAGTATAATCAAGGGAGTGAATAATTGGTTGGACCTTAGCTCAAAAGTATGTCATTGTCTACTTCTGAAGGTTCGATCTCCTACTATGGATCTTAGTCAAAAATTCTCCATTTTTTACTTATCTTTTCTATTTCAAATATATTAGACATAGATACCCCCAGGTGTCATCCAAGTATCTATCCTAGATGTTGTCATATGCAGAACACTCCATGATATAGTGTCATTCTCTCTCAACCTTACCTAATGTGCAAAAAATACATATCCTTGCTTCCTTCTTTCCTTTTGTGATCTTCCACCTCCTCGTCTCACAACAGAGTTGGTGTGATCCTATTCTCAATAGAGCTATGAGCATTTTCATTCTCCATTTGATTTTTTCGTCTATGTAGGCTTTTTGGTCATACTCGTAATTGGGGTTAAAATTAGTCACGTAGTATTATTTTTTCTTATCTATTTACTTTGTCCACATGCCTAGTTTAAACTTTTCTCTCAAAAAATTATTTATCTTTTGACTAGTCATTAGGCATTCATGTATGTTAATATTTCATGTATCCATCCATGTTTTGTTTTATTTCATTCACGTCCTCTTTCTTTTGTTCAACTCTTCTTTTATTATTGTGTTTGGCCACCTATCCTCCTTCATGCCCTCTACTTTCTTTATGTAGCCTAAGAAATGAATCATATCAACAACTTTTATTAGAAAAGTACTTAATTTTGTTAAGATTGTCTCATATAGGACTAATGCTTTAATCTTGAAAGTACTTGTGATTAAACATTTATAGATTGTCTCAATTTGTTATCTATTGTGTTTGTTTTGTGCTTGTATAGTATATGTTGTGTTTTCTTTACGCTTATATGTTATGTGTCATGTTTGTTTCAAATACACTTGTATGCTCCATGATCTATTTGCTCATATGTTATAGATGTCTATGATTGGTTTCCATTGCTTGTTTGCTTTATGTGCATTCACATTTGGGGCATTGCCACCCTTTTAGCTTCCTATGATACATTACTTGTTATATCCTTATAATAAAATGAGCATCTTATACCATGTTACTTGTTATATCTTTTCACATGATTGGACATCCTAAGACATATTTCTTAACTTGCATTTTTTTGTTAGATACACATTGTTATGACATACTCAAATTACGACTTATATTGCTTTAATACACATTGATTAGCACACATGAATTATTGACACTTATATTACTTTAATACACATTGATTAGTACACATGAATTATTGACATACTTATTTGGCACACATTACTTAATTATAGTTTTGGCTTTAGGCCCCACAATTGATTTACACTAGGATTATTGTTTGTTGACACCACTTCTTACACATTGGCTTTTAACATCTTCACTAATAGATTGTGGTTTTTTACACAAATTTATTTGGACACGTTAATTGTTATACTTCATGATTATGACTTTGCTTGTTATATGATGTTTCTTTCAATGATTACTACACATTGATTATTTCATTGTTGTTTAAACATTGCTCTAATAACATTCATTGTTATACTTGACAATTATGTCATTACCTCTTACAAACTTGGCTTATATCATTGTTTGTTGGATACTTGTTTTGGCACACACAAGCTAACAACTGACGCTAGCATTAGTCAATTCCATCACATCTTGTCAATTATGTCTCTTTATAATAGGTCTATCATGTCATGTTGTGTCGTGTTGTGTCCTAGGTCACTATAGATCCATTGGGCATTGATTCATGTGTTGCGATCATATTAATCCTATAATTTATATGTTATCTTACCAAATATTACTATAACATCATCATGACTCGTTTCACTTTTTTGATGATACAAAGACACTTATGATTAAAACACTTTAATCTTAAAAATCTTACACCTTATTTACACTTATAAATGCTTCTATCTTATGAATTTTACGACATACTTGTGCTTACAAATGAATATATCTAATGAATTACACACATTTTACCATTTTAGTTGATACATTGTATATGGTTTATATTATTGATGTTGTTGTTTATATACATTTACACACCTAACACTTTCTCTTTTGAGCTAAGTGATCCTTTCAAACATCCTTTATTTCAAAGGGGGGCATAGTGTGGGATTTTTCTAACACATTCATGAAGATTAAATATATAGTGTTTCAAATGACACCATATGAATATATTCATGCAGTTATTCCAATATATTACACAACTTTGACACATGCCAAATCATCACATTTACACAACATTGTGACATTTATACGATCATATATAATCCTATCATATGGCATGCTCAAATGCACACAGGTTGGCTACGTGGAAAACTCAAATTCACATAGGTTGGTTGTGTGGAAGGTTAAAATGCACACAAGTTGGCTTCACATAACAGGCACAATTGTTAGAGATGGCTTCATATAGTAGGTATAATTGTTATAGTTGGTTTCACATAGTAGAATCAATTACTATATTGCTCTTACATTTTGATATTTACTTCTTGTTGATAAAGTTCATACTCATAGATATTAGAGCAAGAAATAAGGACCAAAGGATTGAATGGGTTTCACCCCTCTCGTTTTAGGACCTCCCCAAATGGGAACCCAAGAAATGAGTCCCAATTTTCAACCCACCTATGTAGTCAATTGTGAATAGATTTAGCAAAGTAATGCGAAAGTCGACACGTTAGAAAGGGATATATGTGTTTCATTTTACTAATTGATATGGTAGCATCATCTAAGTTGACCAGTATTTTTAAATAAGATCAAAGAAAATAAAAGTGGGACAATATCAAAATAAAAAAAAGGGGGAGATGGTAGGGTAGAAAAGAGGTTTCCAGATTCTACTACTATGCTTCATCATGAATGAGCTCTCGTGGAATTTGTTGTGATTTTATCATTCTCAAAACAATCTAGTTAATGCACATATTAGAATGGGCAAGGCAGAGAGTCCAAGGAACAATTCAATGTGAACCTTGGACTTTCACAAATTTGCAGCTATTTAATACATAGCTATGGTAGATTATTTATGTACTTTTTTCCACAACTATTTGTTTTGCTACAAAGCTATGAAAGTCAACTATACTAGCATTTTCTCAATCTAACTTGATTTGATAAACAACATAATACATTCAAAATAAAAATAATACAACATTATCAATGAAGTCTCTGAAAATGTGAGGGAAGAAATAAGGAATGAAAAAATTTTCCATGCAAAGCTTGTATTCAATATTATTTCCAACATCATAAAAATATGTTTACTATGATATTTATAGCCTTTTGGATTCATTTAAATTAATGCTCAAAGTTTAGAAAGGACCTTGAGAAGAATTGCTATACAACATTGATTTTAGGGGGGAATGGGATATTCTCCTATTGCACACCCATGCCACATGGGGGGTATGAAAGGTGGTTCAAGGTAGCCTTAATAGTTTTAGATATTTCTCTTGATCACTTGTGCTTTCTACATGCCTTGAAAACTTCAAATGATGACATCTATTACTTTTTGAAAGTAATGAGCCCCACGCTTTGCTTATGTGGCATCGAATTGACCATATATCTTAAATTTTTGGCCAGTTAGTTGTTCACAGGCCACATTATTTACACATAATCCGTGTAATGAGGATTTCAAACATCTCTTAGGTGAAAGGCCTTGACACTCATTCTATGCAAGAGATATCATTTTGGATGACCTCTTGACATAAATATTTATTGTTGTGATTTGGGGACTTCAAAAAGTTATGTGGCATATACTTCAGTGTGAGATGCAAAGAGATGACATGTAGTAAATATTTTTGCTTCTACTCTTTGTGATCTCACAATCTCCAACTCTAACTTGTGAAAAATGAAAGTCTGGAGAAGTGTTATTTGTCAGCATTTCATATAACCATGATTCACAACCTTGGGGCTCCCTTTCTTCTTTGTGTATTCCTTCACAAACCATGGAAAAGTGGAATGATGACATGTGTTAACCATCTACATACTGTTCTTTGTAAGGCTCTCCTCCTACTTAGGCTTCAATATGTAATTCCTCTACAATTTTGGGTTTCAGAGGACTCCTACTTGTCAAAATTTGGCCATTTCAATATCAATATCTGTCATGCAATATCTCATGCATTGCCTATAAGATTTAAGTGATTGGTCCCAAAATGAAATAAGTCCTTGAAGCTCCTTGCTTTCTCTAATATAATGTGCAATCCATTCAACCATACACACACACACTTTATGTTCATCTTTAGAGGAGTATGAGATTTACTCCATGAAAAAATGATGTTTTAAAAACACTTGATAGTAGTAGTTATGACCATGTGCAACTACAAAGTGTACAAAGGGCACACACCCGTGACTTCTTCTTACCCAGGGTCCTCATGCAAAGAATGCAAGCTCAAATTAGATCAAAAAGGGGTGAGAATGTAGCCAAGGCATGGATGAAACTCAATTCAAGGATCTATTCAAGCTCTGTAGTGTTGTTTCTTCATTCTACATGTTGTTATACATTGTCTGCAATACACCACAGACCGTATAATTTTGGTTCACTCTTTGTAGTCTCTCTCAAGCTGCACAATATTACACAATCAATTTGATTCAAACCACGTAAAATAAATATAATTTGTGTGAAACCAAACTAATTATCATGAATCTAAATGAGGTTACACAATGCAAATATAAAGCACACAAGCTCTATTTTTTCTCATTTGATCTAAATCTCAAAGTGATATGTTTGTTTTTGGTAGTTTTTATGAGTAGATATTGATCTACATGTTCATTGCTTTAAATCAAAAGCTCCACAATTAGTATATTTCCATTTCAATATTGTGCAAGTTGTTAACCACTATTCTTACTATCTTGTGGTTCATGTAAAGGTGTGTGGTGTTGATGAATGTCCACAAAGAGGGCACAAAACTAATGAAATATATGCAATACTACACAAAGTGATTATATAGTGTTTTGAGCCATGTAATAAGGGAAATACAAGTGTGTAGTGACTTTTGGAATCATATAAAGATGATTATAACTATACATGACAAGTGTTAGTTGTATAAAGATGATACATCACACACATACACAATATAACAATGTAAAAGTAATTAAGGCCACTAATAAGGGAACCTGCCACACATAGGCATAATAAGGCCACATGATCCATTTAAGATTCTATAATGTATTTTGGAAATGCACAGAGACGATTATAAATTATGTTGATTTTATTCATATTACAAAATATTGTAATGAGCTATATGAATCAATTTTGAATTGTTAATCATTTTGGATTCTCTAGATTTGAAGGTCACATGCACATGAAAACACTAAACACACCCATAAAATTACTTTTATAGAAAGAAAATCATCTGACAAGGTGAAACATGAAGTGACACATGATCTTCTACACCACAAAAGCATTAACTTCAGAAAATTCACAAGTTTCAAAGGGTCCACATTAAGTAAAAAGAATGGGGTGTGTTTCTACACAATAAATCCCTTACATATGACATCATCGGTATATAGATGTACATGTTTCATGATTTTTAATTCCAGTTTATGGTGTTTACTGATTTTATATAAGCATCTTGATTGGATTTTAATACACATTTTTTATGCAACACACAAGTTCAAATGTATGGAAAAAGATAGAGGAGAAAGGAACACACACATTCTAGCATGCATGCTTTGTCCTTATGGAAGGTTTGTGTTTTAAGTTATTTATTTTAATCAAGCAATTTTTAATTACTACATTAAAATGGGGGAAAAAAGTAGTACATTAAATTTGGACCAAATGAATTTAAAAAATATCCTTGTCATTTATCTTAACCCATTAATCATTGTGCACTTAAATGACTAGTAACTAGATACATCTCACTCAATTTAGCACTTTTGGCCTTTAGGTTACACTTTTTACTCATCATTGACCAATTAAAAACCCAATTTCTAAATATATAACACATATTAATACATTTAGGCACCTTATCCAATTGAAAGAATTAAATTTGTACCTTATCACGAAAAATTCATCCATGATGGACAAATTTGTTTGTACATATTTGTCTTAAGGCTAATGTCTTTCGCCTCTACTATCCTAATAGTCGCCTTTTCAAATTCACAAGTTAACCTAATCAATATAGTGTCAATTGAGTAGGAAAATCTTTTTCAACACTCACATGTAAAATCACACACCCCACACATTCAAAGGGCCTCATATCTCATATCTTTGAGAGTATCTAGGAGATCACAACAAAGGAATCAATTTCTAAATCACTCTTCCAAACACATAAGCTAACCCTGAGTCTACGTACATCTTATATGACTATTTACGACCATTTAGTAAATTTTTATCCGACACCAAAGATATTTGTCAAGTACCAGATGTCCACTTTAAGATCTTGCCAATACATTGTTTATTGCACATTCACACATATTCACTGGGAGAGAGAACTATATGAGGTTTGATCCCTCTTAAGAGTATTGGTACATAATGAAATGTTTATCTTAATATGAGGGTAGGGTGAGGTTAGTCCAAATGAATCAGACTAACCCCTTATTTATGTCTTTAAGGAGAAACCTAGGGTTTGAAGAAAGAGAACCCCTTATCTACTGTAAAGTTGTGATCATGGAATTTTGAACATATTAAACAAAGATAAAAACAAACAAATCACAATACTATAGTCAAGATCCAACAAAACCCTGTACATGACAAATTTATCCATGTAAGGCAAATCATCTAAGTAAAATCATCTAAGTATTTTCTCCCTACACATGTGATTTCATACTCCTAGATTTTCAAGATAGCTCAATGACACTCTGCATATCCTATTTATACATAAATCAATGTCACTTCATCCCACCCAAAAAATGAATGCAATCTCATCCAACCCTAACCCACACTTCCTTTATCTATATTTCTAGGACTTATATGAGATCATATAATTGTAATACATGAATTTAGGGTCTATACTTTATTATTTTTCTAGTTCTATTTCATATTTACTAATTGTAATTAATATAAGTTAACTTAAACCATAATTTATATATTACACCATCCAAGTGAGCGCGGATGTGGATTAGTGGAAGTAAGAAGTGTAAGGTTTTTGTGTTATGTCTTAAGAGATAATGTTATTTTGACTCTTTTTGTTGATGATGATATGGAAGGGTTGTCCATCAACTCAAACAATCATGTGAAAGAGGCACCCTTGTTCCTTATAAGCATTGATGGTATTGAAAATGGTGTTCAAACAAGAAGTTTAAGGATAATTGTCATGTGTTTTCATGGGACTTGATGTAGACTACACAAAAAATTATTTTTCTATATGACATTTAGAATTATCATCGGTGTGTAAGTTATGTCAATGAAAATAATTTTCACCCATTTTAATATTAAAACAAGGTTTTTCTTAATTAATATTAATTATTAAGTGTGTGAAATGAATCAAAAATAAAAATGCAACAAATGATAGTAAATCATAGGTCCTAAATTCACATACTATGATAATTCAAATATGCAAACTCTAAAAATTTAGATCCATAAGTTAAGGTTAAGGTTAGAACATATTCACCAAAACTGGATGAGACAAAGTGATAATGATTTGAAAGTGTAAAAATAAGAAATGAAGAGTGTTGTTGAGCTTTTTCAAAAATACAATGGGTTGAATATAAGAGGAGGAAAAATTCACCTATATCAGATAAAGTCGCCTAGGTGGATTTTTCCTTTGTGGGAAGTTTTGTATTGTGTAGGTAACAATCTAAATTTTGGCTCCCACACTATGATTTAATATGTTATAGGTTTTTTATTATACACTCATATTTATGTGATAAAGAATCTATAGCATTTTAGGGATTCTTCTTTGTGTAAACCCTAGCTCTCTCCTTGAATACTTAAAAATGGGTTAGTCCAATTGGGCTAGATTGGCATCTCCCCACACCCATGGTGTGGTGAACATTACACTATGTACCAATACCCCGAAGAGGGATCAAGCCTCACATAGTTCTCCCTCACAGTGAATGTGTGTGAATATATAATGAACAATTTATTGATGAGATCCTAAAAATGGCATCCAATACATGGAAATGATATTTGGTGTATAATATAGTTTGTGATAATGGCCTAGAGTAGTCATATAAGATGTATGTAGACTTGGTGTTGGATTATGTGCTTGAGAGTGTGATTTTCTGATTGAATGTTTTTTTGTGATCTCCTAGGCAATCCCAAGGATGTGATAGAACATGCCCTCTAAATGGGTGGATAAGTATGATTTTATATGTGATATTTGTAAAGGGTTTTATTACTCAATTGACACTATAATGGTTGGACTGAATTGTGCATTTGAAAAATTGATCATTGCATGAG